>JAJHZJ010000652.1:652500-842407 GCA_023548195.1 Bettongia penicillata ogilbyi | reverse complement strand
ATTTATTGCCTAAACGTTTGTCTTACTGAAGCGCCAACTCCCTTTCACATACCTTTTGCTCTAAAAAGAGAAATGAACAGCACTTGCATCCAATTTAACTGGCAACAAAAAGCCCCTCTAGCCCTAACATCTTTGGTCTATATATCTAGTCTCTATATATCCCTTCACTTATGTCCTTCAGTACTCCTGCATATGTGAATTTATTTGGTAACCACCTTAATATTCCCACTTGAATATTTAAATGAGTATGTTTCCTGTGGAACAAATGAATCTTTTGATCATAGAGAATTTTGAAAAGAATACTGACAAACTGACATATGTATAATCTAATAGGACATAATAAGACACTATTTAAAGAACAGATTTTTGGTTTGTTTTCTGTTTTTTCTTCTCTAAATCCATTTAGGAGAAACTATAATAAGACTGAGAGTGCTTATGTTACCTGTCTAAAATGGGAAAAAAAAAATTGATTAGATTCAGTTAGGGACTAGGCAATTTTTCATAGAAGGGAGAGTGACAGAATTAGAAGATATGAGTTCAAGTGCTGGTTCTGCCACTTATTACCTATGTGACTATCAACTAGTTATTTAAGCTCTTTGGTCCTTAGTCATCTCACCTGGAAAACGAGGGTGCTGAACTATATGGGAGCTGCCAAGCTTAAGACCTGCAGCTGCAAGTCTAAGTCCTAATACCAATGAGCATCAAACTAAATTAAAATCTAATTGGAAAATAGTAAAAACAACTAAATAAAGCTACATCATAGATAATGTTAATTTGTGGCTTTCTAAGTCAACAAGCAGCTTCAGGGATACTTATCCTTTACAGTGTGACACCACTGAACTAGATGATCTTTAAGGTCACTTCTAGCTCTATAAGGATAATCCTATGATAAGTTTCCTTGCTTCAATTTTCCTGGTTTCTTTTCATCCTAGCATTTGGATTTAGGGTTTTTAATCTGGGGTTTATGAACTAAACACACACACATGCACACATTTTATATACATATATATATATATATATATTTTGACAATTATATTTCAATATAATTAGCTTACTTTGTAATTTATGTATTTTGTTTTATGCATTTGAAAATATTGTTCATGGACTCTTGAAAAGGTCCATGACCCAAAAGAAATTGAAAAACCCCTAACCTTAAATCCTTAGAGCTGGGAGGCTGTTTACATAGTTGAAAGAGTGGTGGATTTGAGGTTAGGAGACCTAGATCTGCTACTTCCTGCATCTGTGGCCTTGGGCAAGATGACCCCTATGAGATCCATGATCCTGTGGAGAGACTGAAAATCAAATAGGATAATTGACTTATCCATGGTCACATGGCTAGTATGGCTAGTGTATTATTCATTTATTTTCAGTCTTTTGTGACCCCATCTGATATTTTTTATTTGTTTTGGCAGATACTGGAGTAGTTTGCCATTTCCTTCTCCAACCCATTTTACAGATGCTCTGGGTCATACAGCTACTAAGGCTAAGCTACTATAGGCTAACCTGGACTGAGGCCAGATTTGAACTCATGAAGATGAGTCTTTCTGATTCCATGTCTGGTACTCTATCCACTGAACCATCTAGTTGCCTCTGAAAATTGAAATGACTCAGTTTCCATTGAACAAATTAATCCTTGATCACGGAGTAATTTCAAAAAAAAAAAAATACTGCGTACTGATTAGTAAACCTAATCTAAAAGGAAAGAATCTGGTGAAAATTTCATCTTTTTTTCCTCCTCTATTGTTAAATGATGTGAAATAACAGGGAAAAAATTACTCTCCTAAGTCAGAATCAGAAAATATGGGTTAGATCCAGTCTTTGCTTAAATAGTTATTAATCATGTGATCTGGGCAAGGGAGCCATCCTGTATGAGACTCAGTTTACTGACTTCTGAAATTAGGGAGATTAGACTTAAATCCCCCTTACTGTTCCCTTCCAGTTCTAATATTCTGTCCTACCTTCCTAGTAATCTAATTCCCCACTACCCCCAGTCATGGATTTGTGCTTCTAATAGTGCCTGCTCATATTCATTTTGCTCTAGGAATCCCTCAGCACTGATCTTGGCTTGTTAACCTTGATAACACTGACCCTGAGCACATGTGTCTGTGGGTAGCAAGGGGATCTGAGTGAAATGGCTGCCTTATACTAGTGCCTGGCACCAGTGAACATTTTTCCTATAAACTCCTGAAATGCATAGAGCTCCAGACAATGAGCCTGATAGAAAATGGGAGCTGTCCACTACAAAGTGCTTTATTCTGCATACAATAGAGATTCCTTATTCCTCTTTTTAAAAAACTGAATTTTGGAAATGAGAGCTAATCGCACCCATAGCAAGATAACAGGTGATGAGGGTGAGGAACACAGGTTCTCTCTCTTCCTTCCCCCTCCCCTCTTCTACCACCGCCCTGAGGTAGAAAGATGTTTGTTTGACTCTCATATGCCATGGCAGCTCACATGCTTTGAAGAAATATTATCTCTAAGTCCTGTGTGAACGATTTTAGCTTTGTGAGCCTGAACTGTTGACATGCATGATTCCCAGGTAAACACATTCAATTTGGTGTACCTTTATGCCATGGCCTGTCCCTGGCATGCTATTTTACATGTCGAGATTTCAAATGAGTTTAATACACATTTTCTTGATTAATGGGAAATGGTAGAGTGTAGGAGACCGAAACAGTTCGTGCTTTGCTTGATTAATTAATAAGGGACTCTCTTTTCCCAGCTTCCACTCATTATGCTAATGAAGTGTCATCAATTAAGGCTTTCCCTTGATTATTGAATCTGTCAGGTAGTGTTCAGTGAAAAAGCTGCATTCCTTTGCTGTCTGGCTGGTATTGCCATTAGAGCTTTTTATGAACTACTATTCCCATTAGCTGCTGTTTGTTCGACTTTCTCATTATTATATCTTCTTCTTGACCTTGAGATAGGTGAACATGGGGAGCTGGGGACTGAACTGGAGTACACGAATACTGGTGGGGTGCAGGTCAAGAGAATATGTTAACAGAAAAATAAATACCATTCTTCATTTTGAATTCACTCAAACTATTAAGTCTGTGGTCAGAAAGAAATTCTAGGAGTATGTTCTAACTTTCTGAAACGGGCTTCTTTAATGACTGACTGGAATCTCTGTTCTAATAATCCTCCATATGGGACCATTTAATCAGGACCTGCTGGTTTAACCTCAGTCCATACCTTAGAAACAATTCCATCCTTAATCAAGGGGTTGTAAGTACCTGCAATTTAGGTGTCTCAGCAGCATACCCCTTCCTGTTCTGACCTTGTATTCAATTATAATGATTATGCTTTTGCCCTATCCATTGGGATCAACTCGTGATGTTTTACTCCAGTTCTGGCATTCTATGTTCTTTTCTTGAGCCAAAGTCCCTCTCTATCCTGTTTAGTATCCCGACTTCTTTGATCTAGGGTTCTGCCTTGCTCTTGATAATTTTGCTAGAGTTTGTAGCCCTACCTATTCCACAATTCAGCCTATATTGGGGTCCCTTTTTACCTGTCTTTTTGAGCTACTGACTCCTGATGGCCACCTAACATTGCAATAACTTCTCCAATCCTCCTTTGCCCACCCAGTGCTCACATTTTCCTGGATTAGCTAATCCTAATTTATGGGTTTTATGAGGCTTAATTTACCAGTTGTAGCCAATTGAATGAGCCTCAATAGTGACAAGTGATTAAAATTTCATGAGATTAGATCCAGATTACAAAGGTATACCACTGATCCTTTCCTACTCAGCTCTGTGAAGACTGAAAAATAAGGAGGCCCCCTAACTGGGTACAGTGGAAAGGACAATGAACTTTTAGTGAAATAACCTGGTTCAAATCCTAATTCTGTTTTTTCATGTATGACCTTAGGTAAGTGGCCTAGCTTTTAGGATCCCCAGTTTCTTTGTAAAATGGAGATAATAACACATGATTTAAATGGCTGTAGTGATGAAAGATTTCTGCAAACTTTAAAGTATCATATAAATATGAGCTAAGGAGGAAAAAAGAGTGTTTGATATTAAAAATTAAAATAGATTTTATTTATATTCTAAAACATTTAGAAATAATGGAAATATATAGAGAAGGAAGTAACATGTCTAAAACCCCCAGGTTAAGACTTGAAAATGGCAAATATTTTGTATGTCTCAGTGGCCTTTTCCCCTCCATACATGAGATGAGGCTTTTGGGAGTGAACCTATCTTATCATCTCATAAACGTTCCAAATAGATGCTTGCCTAGGGGGAAATTACCCATGGGAAGGGGGAGATGAGTAGTCATGATAATTAATAATAGAAAAAGATACTGGTTGTGTCTGTGCTGAACAGTTCTCCAAATAACACAGCCTGTACAGTACTACAAATGATTGCCCGGGAGCTATTTCGTTTTTTTTTTTTTCTGTGTTCAGGACAGGGAATTTTTTTTTCCATTTCATACATCATTTACAGCTTCCTCCAGTGATTCGGCAACTCTCAGGCTATTAAAAGTTTGACAGTATTTGCAACCTTTGATTCTCTTTATCTCTAAACTTTTATAGGTTTGCAGCTTGTCATTGAAAGTTATAGCCAAGACCCTCATCTCACTACCCCCTAAGTATACCCTCTCCTCTTCCCTTCTTCCCATCTTTCAATTTAAAAAAATCCAACTATATAACTAACTTATTATTAAAGGAAAAGTCACAGAATCTTTGCCTGGTAATGACTGGTACTATGGTCCATCCTAGAAGCAATGTCATCTAAGAGCATCACTTAGAAGAGTAATGTACATCCCACAGGCAAGATTTGGGTGAACCTATTTACAGCTCAGTAGGCTAAGAATTTGAATTACCACTCAGACCTAGGAGAAATGGTTCAATCTTCTCTTTGTTTATTTTCACAATCCTAGAGCCTAGGATGCAGTTTTCACTTAATCTCTTTTCTGAGAACAATGACTTGGTATTACCCATAGAGGCATTGGGCTGATGAAATAAGTGCATAAACCTTATGACTTTATAAATAACTTAAATAACATCTCTCCCTGGATAGATGGAGAAAAGCAAATTTAATTACATTCCCTATGCATTCCTGAATAGGAAAGGAAAATTAATTTGGAGACCAATAGTTCTAACATTTGTTTTTTGTCCCAGACCTTTGATTTCATATGTATTAGGGTGGGAATTTCTTCCAACAATGCACATTTGGGACTAGTCTGTAACTTAGATGCTTTTTTGAGCTATTTGAGGTACCAAGCTCTATATCTCCACTCCAAGATTAGTTTCTATCCATTGTTCTGCCCTACCTCTCTAATTGGGTACTTAGCCTATTTCATATGACATTTCATTTGCTATATCCTTATTTTCTTGCTTTTGTACACTGCTAGGCAATGCTTATCCATTGAAGGTTTTAATGTTACCTCTAAATAGCTGCCATCATCAGGGAAAATCCTAGTCATGTTTGAGTGTAAATGAAATGAGTAACTGAAAGCACTATGACAGCAAATTATGTTAACTCTCAGAAGACTTAAAATTTTAAACGATCCATAGGCTAATCAATGGCACATAGTGGGACTGACAGTGGAAAACATGCATATGTGCTTTAAGTTTTGTAAAATGTTTACAGATGGTATCTCTTTGGAAGCTCATAGAAATTTTCTGAGGTCAATATTTATAAATATTACTTCCCCCTATAATGCAGATGAGGAAAGCTGATTGTCCGAGAGTAACTTGCCCATTATCACACAATTAATAAATCTCAGAGATAGACTTTAAAAAAAACACAAATCTCCTGACTCCTCATCCAGCTTACTTTCTCTTATGCTGTGCTATCTAAGGGGCCTCAGGTTATTACCAATGACAGCTCAAAATGAGAAGTGGAATAAAAAAAATACCATTATCCAGGCAAAAATGATACAAAAGGAAGAGGACTGTTCACATATTTAGAATGAAAGTGCAACTCTGTGATCTTGGATTAGTTATTTGACACTCTCTAGGACTCAGTTTTTTCATCTTTAGAATTCTGAGGTTGGATGAGATTTCTATGAAATAGACAATATTAATAATGCATCGATGAGTTTGAGATATCAAAAGACCCAAAACACCAAATTAGAATCATAGTAGATTCAGAGAATCTGAAAACAAAGTGCTTTACAGATGTTATCTCATGATCATATGATGTAGGATAGGATGGAAAAATGAGTAGGTAGATAGTAGGCAGGTTGTGAGATACATTCAGGAAATCATTACCCACATAGATAAAATCATAAATCCATTAAGGTATGGTTCATTCATGATTTGAACTTGGCGCTTGAAGTCATAGATTCTAATTCTGATTCTCATTGTCCCATTGATACTCTATTTAGGGATTCACTTAAGTCTTCCCTTTTTCAGTTTAGTTATTGAAACTCTAATTTGTTAGTGGGTAGAATCCTGAAATAAAAGAAGACTGAGTTCAAATCAACTGTTGGCAATTTAACCAATCGCTGTTTTGCCTACCTATTAAATGAGTGCGATAATACTCACACATATCTACTTTACTGGAATATTCCACAAATAAATGAACTGAGAATACAAAGTGGCTATTTCTGTATTGTCTGTTTCTGAAAATTGGCCTTAAATGTTCAAAAGATCATAGATTTAGAGTTAAAAGGGACCATAGAGATCAGCTGATCTAATTTTATAGGTGGGTAAGGAGAGGCCTAGAGTTATTAAGTGACTTGACCAAGGTTATATGGTTAATAATTGATAAAGCCAGGGTTTGAATCCCAATTCTTTAATTTGAATCCCAATGCAAAATCCCAGTGAACTGATACACAACAAATATCCTATTAGCTACACAACATTTCCTTGTCTTCATTCCAGGGACATGCATCTCTCCTCCCTTTTTCTAAGTATTCCTATTAAATCTCACTAAGCTCCATAGAATTCTATAGGTGCTCTGGTCTCTGGTCACCGATCAAGTCTCTTGCACAGGTTGAAACAGCTAATAATTCAAAGTAGAAAATGAAGTATTAAGAGAGAATGAGTGTGCTTGCTGGGCATAGTCTGTAACTCTCTTGCTCACTGTAGAATGCCTCAAGTATCTTCTCTAAAGGACTTTGGTGAGAAACAAATCTAGCTTGTAAAGGGCAAGTGGGGCTTGGTTACATTGAGAAGTCAAGGCTTATCCTGTGGCTTTGCAGCTCCTTCAGAATAGTGCTGTAAAACATTTTTGTCACTCTATGTGGGCATCATCACATGGGGCTTGTATATCTGGCCAGCTCACTCAGAATTCAGCCTGATAGACATGTTGTCCTCTAGGGCATGGAAAAGTGCTGAAATGCTTCTGAAAACAGAACCTTGGTGAGAGCTAAAATTGCACCAGAGAAGAGGAACCATGTGACAAAGGCACACAAACATCTCAGTTAAAAAGCTGCTAGGACGTTCATATTCTGTGTTCTCTGTTCTCTACCTTCATTTTTTTTAAGTAGCAAAAAATAATGGCTTGGGTAGATGATCTAGGCTGGGGGATTTCTTTTAAAAATGAATTTTATTCTGCAGGGCTATTGTTTTAAAGATATTTCACTTTTTTTTCCTCGTAAGGAAAAAAAAATAAAACTCAGCCCCAAATTTCTGACTCATTATACCCTTGGCAACATATCTGTTCCCTTCTTTAACACAGAAGCCTCTACTTAATTGAACTATTATGTATTGCAACACCATGGTGGTCTGTAATGATAGTGAGAGAGACAGAAAATCCTAGAGGAATAAAAATTGTGCTCAGGGATATTATATATGACTCTATCATCAATTTCAGTCACAGCTTTCATTGAAAAGCACGATGTCCCTTCCTTGCGCTATTTTAAATGTCATACTATTTGAGAAATAAAATAGCATAATAAGGGACTTGTAGGAGTGTAGCAGTCATATATGCAGATAGATCTATGACCTCATTATTTTGAATATTTCGTCCAAGGGTATAGACTGAAATCAATGTTACATACGATAACTATGTGACTCTTCTGTGTCCTCCAGAAGTCCAACCATAGGTAGTCAACTCAATGTTCCCAGAGTCTTCCTCAAAGTTTCCTTACTTCTATTGGATACCAATGGAGCGTGGAGATTATTTATTACATATCGTTCTCTTTCATCTTATGATCAGCTCATCTTCAATTTTGGTCATTCATTTGTTTCTTTGGAAAAAATCTTTTAGACTGCTTCTCTAGTGCAATTGCCTTCTTGCTTGCAGTGTCTCTTCCTTTTTCTTCTGTAATGATTAGTGAGCTTGTTTCCAAACACCCATTTGAAGGAGGTCCGTGGTAACAGTGATAATTCCAAATGGTGTTCAGTCCATGACTCTCAGAATTCCTTCTTCTTATAGCCCTAGCCATGTACCCAGCCCAATTTCTTGATCCCCCTCCTTGAGAGCAGGGGCCATCTTTCCTTCTCCTTGCATTTGTATTCCTAGCAATTTTAATAGAATTCTTGGCCCAGAGTAAGTGCTTAATTAACATTCCTTCCACCTCTCTCCTTTTCCTTCTCCCTCCTTCTTTCCCTCCCTTTCCTCTACTCTCTTTTCCTCCCTCTCCACCTGTCCCTTTCTGATTCATACCCATTATAGTGTTCTTCCTTTCATTCTTAGATTTGACTTGTTGAAGACTATAGTGTTCCATTACATGTACATTACAAAACCTACAATATCAGCAAAAAAAATTATTAAAATATCAATCTTGCTTTAAAGAAGCTTCACAATACATGTTGTGCATGCCAAGACTACAGTAGTAAAGTTCACAAAAACTTAACACTGGAAGGTAGTCAATAGGTGTGTTTTTGTTTTTATGAATCAAAGCAAGACAGAGAAACTGTTTGCTAAGATATTGGTGACATCAAATCTTCATATATAGGGAGAGCAATAACACCAGATTTCATTGATATACTATATGGTCTTTAAAGTATTAAAAAACAGAATTTTTAGATCGTGCCATAGCATTGTTCAGTGAAAAGAGTCCTGTCTTTGGGGTTGGAAGACCTATGTCTTTTACTACCAGAGTGACTTTGGCCAATTTAGTTAACTTCCCAAGGCCTCACCCTCCTCACCTCCAAAGCAAGGAATTTAGACTTGATATTGTTTAAAGACCTTTCCAGCTTTAAGTCTATGACTTTAAATTGCTCTGAGGAATAACTACTGGTGATTTACTTCTAATTTTTACACTTAATTTTGTGACACTATAGTCACAAAATAAAGGGAATCCGGAGTTTTGTACTAGTATTTGAGATTTTTAAAAATATATTTTTTAGTTTTTTTCAGACTACTCATCATTATACAGTTTTTAAATAAAACAACCAAATCTCTCAGTTATTCTTATGAATCTAATTTCATCATCATTAAGTAATCTAAAATATTTATTGAATATATACAAATTTGAAAGTTCTAGGCACTGAATCATTTCAGAGAATCATGGTTAGTTCCATTTCCTCCAAGCTTCCAATATTTCAATGACAGTTATGGGGAAGGAGAATTGAATTTAGTCTATTTATCCCTATATGGCAGAAACAAGGTACAAGTTATGAAGACACAAATTTAGGCTTGATATCAGGAAAACTTCCTAAAAATTAAAATTATCCAAAATTACAGTGGGCTCTTTTGAGAAGACTTTTAGTCATGGCCTATTTGACTGCTTAATAAATAATATGTTCTGAACTTAGATATGATGTCTAACTGTTCTTTGAAGGAAATGTCATACAATACAATTTGTTTTAATAATTCTAGGTGATAATGGTAAAGTGTAGTGGGGTAGCCAATTTTCTTTACTAATGCCAGAAATCATGGACAAATCTTTCTTTACCCAGAGAATGGTCCATGTGGTAGTGACACTTATCTTTGAAGAAAGAAGAAAAAGCTATTTTAATAATAAAAGAAAATACAATAGGAGATAGGATATGGGTCCAGAATGAAGGGTTGATGAAAAGTATGTGATTTATTATAACTTTCTTTTTTTATAAAATGAAGATGATTATCTATGAATAAATATCTGCTAGAAATTATTTTACTTTTCTTCTTTCTTCAATCTGTGAATCACTTTCCTAATGTTGTATGCCTTGTATTTTGACAGTCTATCAGTATCTGGGATTCTCTAGTTTAAGAAATTCAAGAGGATGAAATGTACAATCTCAGTAGTAGTAATGAGTCTTTTTAAGGAATGCATAATGCATGCATTAATTTTCATCTACTAGTGAACATTATCTGTCCTAATTGTATGTATAAGAAATGATATTTGGCCAAAGCCTTATAGCTGTAAAGGGTGTGATTGGTAGAGCCTTAAATTATCTCCCAAACATTTCTGAAATTTGCAGAATAAAAAGAAGACAGTGGTAATAGGCAGACTCCTTTCAGAAAAAAAAGGACAAGTAGCCTGGAGTTCCATATACCACAATGATGACACTTATTGCATCCCTTCAACTTGTCTCAGTTCTAATGTCAAAAATGGAAAGTAGAGTAAAGCTAGCCCAAATGAAATATATAGCTATTTATAGTGGGGACAGAAAAACTTACTTGAAATCTTGGCCACTGTAGTCTAGGGGAATGTGCTAAATGTAAGAAAAAGATCTGCTATCATGACATTTGAAAAGAAAATGCTGACACCAATAAAACTTTTTAATACTTCCTAAAGACAGGATTTTTCCCCTGGAATGGAGTGAGGTTTTTGTTTGTTTCAGCTTCCCTCAAAAATGTATGAGCAACAAAAGACAATACAAATTTAACTTTCACAAGACATTTCCTTTTATGGATGAATCTTTTCAAATGTTAGTCTTTCTCCCCTCCCTCTGTTGCTCATTTCACTGGGATAAAGTTTTGATTAAGAAGATTTCTGTTCTTTTATTCATAGTCTGGAACATACTAGGCACTTAATGAATTCTTTTTGGTTGATTAGGTATAGAAAAGCAAGTGGAATAATGTAAAAAGTGAATGTTCTTGAATACTTTGAATTGCCCATAGTCTTATTGAAATAGATATTTTCCCCAGTGATACTGATCATAAGACATTCATACACTTTCATCTTTTTAAACTCTTGTCAATGTCTTCCCACAAATGTTCCACAGGGCTACCATCCAATGTCCCTTTCCTCCTTATATAATTGGTGCAGTAGATAGAGAACCAGTGCAGGAGTCAGGACCTCACACACTTGACACTCACTAGCTGTGTGACCTTGGTCAAGTCACTTAACCCCAACTGCCTCATCCTGGGTCATCTCCAGTCATACTGATGAATATCTGATTTCTGGATTCAGATGGCTCTAGAGGAGAAATGAATCTGGTGACCTGCACAACCCTCCCTCACTCAAAACAAAGTCAAGTGCAAGTCATTTCATTATTTCTCTGATGGCGTGGTCTTCTTTGGCAACTGAGGACGAACACACACAATTGCTTTACATGGGTATCAGTGAAGCCCACACAGTGCTTATCCATCTGTTGTATCTTTTTGTTGCTAAACAATCAACCCCAATTTTTTTCCATCGTACATCCAATCCAATAAGCATTTATTAAACACCAACTATATGCCAAGCAGTATGTGCCCGGATACAATTAATAAAAAGAAAAACTGTCCGTGCCCTCAAGGAGTTTCAATCTATTAGGAGAACACAACACAACACAACACAACACAAAAAAGGTGGCAGAAAAAGGGGAGGAGAATTAGGGGAACAAGACAATAGCGGGGTATCTAATGTAGGGGCATCTTATTCTGTAGAGCTGGTACTAGGCAGAGTATCAAATGCCAAGTGTAGTGAGTTGAGAATCCAGTTCCTGTTCCAATAAAGGAAGACATCTACAAAGTTGTGCCTTTCAGATACTAAAGCAATCATAGAAGAAAAATAAAGTTATTGTTTATTTCAGCATCCTAAATTTCTTTTGTATAGCTAAATCTTTGATATGCTAGCTTCATATAGGATTATTGATTCAGATTGAGGATGAAATTTAAAGGTCCTTTAACTGGATTTCCTTCTTTTTCCAACAATGAAACTGAGACTTATAAAGGTTAAATAACTTTACAAAAGCCCCATGGATAATAAGTAGAAAAGTAAGGATTTGAATTCAGTTCTTCTGACACCAAATCTGTTTCTCCTCCTATCCAACCTCATTTATTTTTATTCATTTGCTTATAAATTTATGGTAAAAACCCATGATTTACTCTGAAAAATTTAAGTGACTTGTCCGTAGTTATATAGCTAAGATCTGTCAGAAGCAGTACTTGAACTTTCACGACTGTAAGGCTGTCCTTCTGTCCACTACACCACACTGCTTTTGTTTCCATACAACTTACTGAATTTCTCTTCAATATTTGAAAGTATTCAACTGTTAGAATTCAGGTATGTCTTTGTTTTTTCTCTTATATCTTCCTTTGGTTTCTTTGATGTTGCATTACCAGGAAATTGGAAATCAGATCTGGAAAAAAGCATCCTGACAAAAACAACATGCCCTTTTACACTGAGGTAAGTGTGGGCTATCATTCTGCATTGAGTTATTACCATAAAATTAATAAGTATAGAACTACATGTTTAATTCAATCTGCTGCAGTGACCCTCCTCAAAGACTACGTAGTTTTTTTTTTCAAAGAATCTATTAACCTTGAGTTTATTGCCAACTCTGGGTATCTGATGCCAATGTTATTATTTGGTAATTAGGCCAAGTTTATTTCTGTCTAAATTATGTGTTATTTATTTATTTTTAATCCAAGAGAGATAAGAAGAAGGCAAAGGTGGTCAACATCTAGAAAACAGAAAACTAATAAATGTGCTATAATTGTGTTTTTCCTCATTATAATAAGGGATTTCATGGTTTTAAAATTCTTTTCTCCAGTAAAATGTAACAGAGTACTTTAAATGTGACCTTCCATTGAATGATAGATAAAAAAAAAAAAGAAATGTATTGGGCTGATTTGTTTGCCCTAGTTCATGTTTTTTTTAATGATTTTGTAAAACAGTATTCTTTTATAAGATGTGAAAAATGTGAATTAACTGTTGAAATTGGAGAAATGTTAAGAAAGATAGTTTCCATAGCAGCTGAACATGTCTTTTATTGGAATGAAAATAAACTACACTATAGACTTTAAGAAAAATAAAGATTAGTATTTTTTTCAAAACAATACAAAACTTTAGTGATTGAAACCCAGTAATATATAATTTCTGACAATTCAGCTTTAATCTAGTCACATGGTGGATGAACAATGTATACTGGTCAGCTGACAATGTATGAGTTTGGTACGCTGAACTTCAGAGCCATCCCCAACGTTAGGTCTCTGTAGATCTCATTTCTTAGGATTGGCATTGAAATTCTCTGTCTTTTTTTTCTTTTTTTTCTTTTTCTGCACAGCTTAGCATACTACCTGGCACATAGTAGGTACTTAAAAAATGTTACTTGATTCATTAATGTTTTGTAGTCAAGTAAAGATGAACTGTTTTTTCCCTAGGGGAACAAAAACTCTTTGAGGACTAGGGATTCTGTTTTTGTTTTTTCTTTTTTCGTTGTGAATCTAGTGACTAGCACTATGCCTGGGATGCAGAAGACACATAAAGAATTCGTGGCATTGTAATTAAATTCAATTAATGTGTGTGTTTAAGACACATATGTACACATATGTATAAGCATGTATATGTGTATGTGTTGCATATATGTACATTTATGTGTTTATATGTTGTGTACATATATATGTATATGCATACACCTACACCCTGTTCTCACTGAACTAGGGATATTAAATACAGATATTGTATAGCATATTCAATTATTTCAAATGATAACCTGAACGCAAATATTTTCAATATCACTATTGTCCCAATGATTTTATATGACTATAAGTAAAATACTATGATACAAGAAGAAATACAATTGTAGGGGACCAAAAGGGCAATGCAATCTTCAATGGTCAGTATAAGTGAATTACAGAGTATTATCAAAGACAACTTACCTGATAATATGGTATAACATGATATAACATGACATAAAAAAACTGTATGACCAGAAAAGGAGGTCACTTAGTCACATAAGAAAAACAAGGGATAACTCATGTACAGCCTCAGTATTTTACTAGTCTTGGCAAAATATTAGAAGATTCAGAGGCTGTCTTCCGTTGTGTTGGGGAGATCCACTATGAATGAGTTTTTAAATGAATAATAATATCACAAGATGAGGAAGAATGGAACTGTCTCCATTGATGCCAATGAGTTCCTGGATTCACTAAAATTACTCAAAGAGAGGATGAGCTGAAGTTTAATATTGTATGATTTATGAAAAAATAATTTGTAATACACATTAAGAATGTGAATGAGGTTGCAGAGTAGGGAGAGATGTTTAATCTCCCTATGAGAATAAACTGTTTTTAAGTAATTTAGCAGCTCTTATTTTCATACAAACAATATGGTAAGTACAGGTACTTCTATTTATTAAAGCAGGACTGACAAAACCTCTACCTGGAAGCAATGCTAATTTGTAGTTTGTCCAACTGCCTTCACTTTAAAGCAATTAAATTATTCTTCTCAATGAGCGGATATTTAAACAAACATCAGAATACATGTATCTATAGGAACACTCTCCTGTTGAAAGCAGTCACTTTGAAAGGCATGTAATAGCTATGTTCCTGTTTATTTTGAGGACTGTTTTTGTTTATTTGGAGTGCTTTTGGGGTCCTGTGGCTCATTATTTTAATATCCTTCATAGTAGCAACTCTTTGCCCTTTGAAGATAGTTTCTTTTTGCAAAATGCCCTAGGGGCATTTGTAGGTTCCCAATGGGAATGTCTGTCTGTCTCTCTGTCATTTTCTCTGTCTCTCTGTGTATATGGATAGAGATGTATCAATACATGTATATATATATATATATAATATATATATATATATACACATAGTTTCAACTCTTCCACAAATTCTAGTTGAATGTGTATCCAAGCTTTTTTTTTTTTGAAGCTTTGCTTGTAGACATTTCAGAATCCTTCTCATCTTACAGGTTTGGGTTTTGAGTGTCCTTGTCTTTTATCATGGGAATCTTTCTATTTGTTCATTCTTCCTGCACACGTTTTTACTTTGGACTTTATGTTGGGGACAAGATATGTACATTTCAAGAGGGAATGTCTAGGCTTGTCTCCTGTTTTCTTGGAGTATTAAATGGTATGTTATTCCCAGATTTCAGGAACAGACTGGGGCCTGGAAACTTTCAGAGTTCCCAAAGCAGTCAGATCAAGGGCGGAGTCTGATTGCTGCCCCTCTGATTTGATCTTTTCAAGCTCCTGATCAGTATTTCTGTGGGAGCAAACTGTCAATGAGTCCCATCCATTTGTAGGTTGTTGGTGGCAGGAGTAGCATCTACATTGCAGAAGATATCTATCAATAGAAGGATTAACGTGACCATTTCATGAAAATAAATAAATAAATTACCGAGAGTTTGCACAGTTCAGATTTAGAATAGGATAGAAAATGCCTAATTGTTGGGACTTTGAATTCCTTTGTGTTTTGATAAGTTTTAAAAATCAGCCTCAGAGTAGATTCTAAGCATATTCATAGGTTGTTTTTGAGTCATGGTTAAGTCAGTCTGCTAAATGCCCTTTGCAAGTCTTTTATGAATAGTACTTCTGTGGTGTGGAGGAATAAATTACCTGTCCTATACCTGATTCATATTGTACAATGAATTTTTTTAGATAACTTTCCCTCTTTTTTCCACTGCCATTTTTTAGGGAAATCCTAGATGTGAGTCATGATCTAAATCCGAAGTAAAAACACCTGTAGGATGCCAGGGTGGGGAATTTTTTAAAAACAGTGAATGTGAGAAAAGGCAGCCTACTACTGTAGATATCTGAGCACAGAAGAGAGAGTACACAAAATACCCTGTCTTCTGTTCATCTAGTAGGACTTCAAGGACAGACAGAGTAAGATTGGAAAAGACCATGCATTACTGTTGAGTATAATTATTGTAATTTTCACAATTAACTTTCTAAGTTAATCAAGGCTCCATTTTATAATTTTTATTTAATTTATTTATTTATCTATCTATTTATTTATCTATCTATTTATTTATTCATTCGTTCATTCATTTATTTATTTGTTTATTTAGCATTTTCTTCAGGCCTGTGGATTTCCTCTCTCACTGCTACCACATTCATGGTCTGAAGTGCCTGAGTTTTAGACTATAAAATCAAGAAATTTCCTACTGATTTCCTACCCGCCTCTCCCCCCACACACGTACACACATGACAGTATGTCTTCTGAGTCTGAACCAAGCTCAGTGGCTTTAAGTCTGAAGGAAATCGTTAGAGTACAACTTGGTAAGTAATTTCTGTGCTTTCTTCTTCTAGGACATGGGCACAAGTTAGATGGTGGGCTGGAGGGGGCAAAGGAGGGGAAAAAAGATCTTATAACTATATCACATACATTAATGTAACCAGGACCAGAGGGGCATGACTCATATTTAGCAATAATAAGAGTTCACATTCATATAGGACTTTAACATTTACAAAGTTTTCTCCATAATACAACCTAAGTTCAATACATAATCAGATCTTATCTGTTCTTTTTTAATAGCCTCCTAATTGGGCTGCTGAGTTTATTTTTCTTCAGTTCTTCCTTTTATTCATTACACCTGCTGAAGTAATCATCATAAATCATAGGTCTGATCACTTCACTCCCCTCCTCAAAAGCCTTCTTTGGATCTCCATTCTCTCTAAGGAAATATATATATATATGTATATATATGTGTGTGTGTGTTTGTACACACACACGCACACACATATACAATGCACATATATACATACATGTACACACATACATACATGTGTATGTGTGTATATATGCACACATACATATGTATGTAAAATGTGTATATATTATATATGTATATGTACATGTACATGTATGCATATATTCCTTGGATTCTCCAGTGTCTGGCTACCATATACCTTTGTCTGTCTATTTTCTATTACTTTTTTTTCACTCCTCATATATTTTAGCCAAATCAGACTCTAAAAAAAAGACGAATCTATAGTGTCCCTTTCTGCTTCAAAATAAATCATCTTTCTATATACATTTGTATTTTTTTCTTTTCTCTTCCTTCTCTACTAAAATTGCATTTTGGAAAAAGAAAATCTTACCTTGTCTCAACTGAACTAATGGGAAGAAGGTTTATCCACATCTCGGTCAGGCTAAGATAGTAGGATCAATATGAGTGTAGAGGTCAGATGTGAGGGTTGCAGCAGCAGAAATCTGCCTTGAAACCATGTAAAGTGTTAGAAGGTCAGAGTGCTAACAGAATGAAAATGCATGTGATAGAAGGTCATCTATAATTATGGAAATGGATCCCTTTTCTTATGTTTGTTTGTTTGTCTTTTCCTAATAGTACTTAAATAGTAATACTTGTGATCCAAGTCTGCAAGCACAGTGATCATTAATAATGACCGATCATGCATTTTGGCTAACAACTCCCCAGTTTCATCCTTGAGTTGCTTCAAAACAGCAAGGATATTGGCCAGCTCCTGCTGGTGAATTTTGTGTGTCTGTTTTGTCAGTTTGACTTAGAGTATCCTAAACATGGACAACTCATTGATATCGAATCATTAGCCTTTTCCAAATTTTAGAATCTCCCTAATATCCTTCCTCCACCCCCACTGATAAATACATAGTGTTGCACAGGAGGGAGCTGGATTTGTGGTCACATGATATGAAGGTGAATCAATTTAGTGCCATTTAGTTACATGACCGTGGAAAAGCCCTGTAACCTCTTAGATCCACTTCTAAAATGAAGGAATTAGAATAATTGATCCCTAATAGCCTATCTATCTAACTCTAGAACCCTGTGATTCCATGACTACTTAGAACCTTTTCTTTATTTCTAAAAATTCACTTAGTCTCTCAGTTACCTGAATTCAAATCTGGCCTTAGATATTCACTAGCATTGTAACCATGGGCAAGTCACTTAACCTCTGTTTGCCTCATTTTCCTAATCTGTAAAATGGAGGTAATAAGAGTGCCTACCTTACAGGGTTGTAGTGAGGATCAAATGAGATAGCAAAGTAGGCACTACGTGTGAGCTGTTATCTTTTGTTTTTTTGTTGTTCCGCAACCATATTCTTTTTTATTGTAAATTAACATTTCAATATATTATTTAGTTTTACCATTCTTTTTTTTTAAATTGAGTTCCGAATTCTTTCCCTCATTCCAACTCCTTCCTCTCCCCCTACCCACCACTAAAAACACCAGGAAAGTGATATCAATGATAAGTGTGAAGTCATGCTAAACATAGTCCCATATTAGACATATTTTTAAAGCCATAAAGTGAGAAAATAATAATTCAATTTGCACTCAGAGTTCATCAGTTCTTTCTTTGGGGGTGGGTAGCATTTTTCATCATGAATCCTTTGTATTTGTCTTGGATCATTATATTGATCGTCCATGCATATTCTTTATCCCGTAATGATGGGATCATGACATTTCCTTTGAAAGTTCTCACTTGTGTACATGATAAAAAAACAACAAAAAAAAAATACACACACACGCACACACACAAACTTGAAAAGGTGAAATTCATGGCCTTTCATGGTGTGGTAGTAACCTCCTTTCCTGTTTTGTTTGACACAAATCAAGACTGAGAACCTATGGTTCCCCTATAATAATAGTTAGTATTTATGTAGTATTTTAATTTGTGCAAAACTCTTTGCATGCTAACTTGATACTGAAACAAATCTGTAAGGTAAAGTGCAGGTGTTGTTACCTCCCTCACTTCCCCACTTTTTTTTTATACATGAGGAAACTGAGGATGAGAGGTAAAGTGATTTTTCCAGGGTCACATTACTAAGTATCTGTGGCAGCATTTAAACTAGAATCTTCTTGCATCCAATTTCAGCTCTATCCAGCATATCATCTAATTGTTTCTTAAACACAATTTGGACCTTTCTACCTCTATGACTTTGCTCATAATGGTTTTTCTGCCTTGGATTTCCTTCCTTTCATTTCTAGTAATTGAAATTCCACAAATTCTTAAATACTACCTCTTTCATCACACTTTCCTTAAGCTTTCCCTCCCTCCCATTTAGCATTATTTCTCTTTCATAGACACCTTTTGTATCCTGATGAATTATAAATGTTTGTATAGATATCTTTATCCCATAAGTATATATACATGTATATATATGTGTATATTTTCATATATACATATGTATAAATATATATTATATATATTTATCCCCCTAAATTTTAAGCAGGGTGATATGACAGATAATTGCCCACAATTTGAAGGAACAAACCATCTACATAAGAACCTAGATTTATGACCAGAGGAGTTGTTAGAGGTCATCTAGTCCACACCCACCCCCCAATTCCTATCTCCATTCTGTGTCTTCTTTCCCTTTAGATTAAAAACTCCTTGAGGGCAGGGACTGGTTTTCTTAATTAAGTACTGGCCTTAAGGCCCAAAGAATAACTTGTTCAAATTCATACATGGATTAAATTGACCAATGTCTGTGTCTGAGGAGGAATAGAGCAGAGATTACAGAGTATGAATCCAAGTCCTTAGAGAACAAATCATATGTATTTCCATTTATCCATGTTACTTCCCCATAAGATTATGCTCATTTTTATACCTCCCATTATGTCAGTGCTTTATTTACTATAAGTATTTAATTAACATTGGGTGAATTGCATATTATTCCCACTGATTCTCATTTTTCCTCCCCCTTTTGTAAATTAAATCATTTTATTTCTTTTCAGTATTGTACAATCACTTCCATATATCTTAGATTTTTTTCCCCTCATTCCCCACTCCCTCCCCTCTCCTTCCCTGAGATGACCTACAATCTTATATAGGTTCTACACGAGCATTCCTATTAAATACATGTTGCATAGAAGAATTAAAATGAATGGGAGAAATCACAAAAACAAAACAAAACAAAACATAATACAAAATAAAATAGTCTGCTTCTATCTATGATCCAATTCCATAGTTCTTTCTCTGGATGTGGGAAACGTTTTGCCTTGAGAGTCCACTGGAAATTTTTTAAGTCTTTGCATTGCAATGAAGTACTAAGTCAGAAAAATTCCTTGAACACTGTGGTTGTTGCTGGGTACAAATTTCTCCTGTTTCTGCTCTTTTCATTCAGCATCAATTCATATAACTTTTTCCAGGCTTCTCTGGAGTTTTCCTGTTCATTGTTTCTCATATAAAAATAGTATTTCACTACATTCATATAACACAACTTGTTCAGTCATTCCCCAGCTGATGGACATCCCCTTCATTTCCAGTTTTTGGTCACCACAAAGAGAGCCACTATAAATATTTTTGTACAAGTGAGACCCTTTCCTATTCCTATGATCTCTTTGGGATACAGTCCCAGAAGCGACATTGCTAGGTCAAAAGGTATACACATTTTTGTAGCCCTTTGGATATAGTTCCAAATTGCTCTCCAAAATGGTAGGATCAGCTCACAGATCCACCAGCAATGAATTAGTGTTCCAATTCTCCCACATGTTCTCCAACATTTATCATCTTCCTGTTTTGTCATGTTAGCCAGTCTGATAGGTGAGATGTAGTACCTCACAGTTGTTTTGATTTGCAACTCTCTAATCAATAGTGATTTAGAGCATTTTTTTCATATGACTATGGATAGCTTTAATTTCTTCCTCTGAAAACTCCCTGTTCATATCCTTTGACCATTTATCAACTGGGGAATGACTTGTATTCTTGTACATTTAACTCTGTTCTCTAAATATTTTAGAAATGAGGCTTTTATCACAGACAGTAGTTGCAAAAATTCTTTCCCAGTTTTCTACTTCCCTCCTAATCTTGGGGGCATTCGGTTTTTTTTTTGTGTGTGCAAGAACAGTTCAATGTAATGTAATCAAAATTATCCATTTTGCATTTCCTGATGCTCTCTATCTCTTGTTTGGTCATAAATTTCTCTGTTTTCCATAAATCTGACAAATACACTATTCCTTGCTCCCCTAATTTGTTTATAGTATCAATCTTTATACCTAGATCATGTATCCATTTGGAGTTTATTCTTGCGTATGGTGTCAGGCATGGATCTATGCCAAGTTTCTGCCACACTGATAATCAGTTTTCCTAGCAATTTTTGTCAAACAGTGAGTTCTTATCCCAGAAGCTGGGGTCCTTGGGTTTATCAAACAGTGAATTGCTACATTCATTGACTACTGTGTCTTGAGTACCTAACCTATTCCACTGGTTTATGTTTCTATTTCTTAGCTGGTACCAAGTGGTTTTGATGATTGCTGCTTTATAATACAATTTGAGATCTGGTAGGGCTAGGCCACATTCCCTAGCATTTCTTTTCATTAGTTCCCTTGATATTCTGGACCTTGTGTTCTTCCAGATGAATTTTGGTATTATTTTTTCTAGCTCTAGAAAATTATTATCTGATAGTTTGATTGGTATATCACTGAATAAGTAAATTAATTTAGTTAGAATTGTCATTTTTAATATATTAGCTTGGTGTACCCATGAGAAACTGATGTTTTTCCAGTTACTTAGAGCTCACTTTATTGGTGCAAAGTGTTTTGTCATTGTGTTCATACAGTCCCTGGGTTTGTTTTGGCAAGTAGACTCCCAAATACTTTATAATATCTACCATAGCTTTAAATGGGATTTCTCTTTCTATTTCTTGCTGTTGGGATTTCTTAGTAATATATAGAAATGCAAATGATGTATCTGGGTTTATTTTATAACCTGCAACTATATGATGGATTTCTTGAGTTCCCTTCTTCAACCACCACGATGTTGCTAACTCAAGCCTTGATTGACACCACTTCTCTCAAGCCTCCTGTCCCCTCTGAGTGGTAAGCTGAAGGAAAGACTACCAAACTCTACACAATGTCTTCTTTATAGATGGCACAAATTAAACTCAGAGTTCCTTTCACTTTGCATATGCTACTCTGCCTAGTTTCAACTCCAAAGAACAAAATACCCCATTGTTGGGAGTACTGTCCCTTTCCCCACTTCCTGCCTCTTTTTATGTGTTTTCTCTCCCTTTAGGTTATAAGCTCCTTGACAACAGGGATTCTTTTTCTTTATTATCAATTGTAACCCTAGTGTTTAGTATAGTAGCTTTCACATAGTAGGTATAATTTTTTTTTCAGTTGGAATTGGAAGTTCCCTGATAAAAGTTTTGACAGTGAAAGTTAATTCTGGAAGAAATTGATGAAAATAACAGTCTTGTAAGTTTTTTGTCATACATTAATATCCATCATTGTTCTGTGGAAGCCAAAAATTCAGGAGGTGGTTTTTTGAAAGTGTGCTAATAGTAGATCAATTGAATTTGTGTTGACTCTTTCATGTCTACGCTCTATTCTGCTTCCATATCAAAGGCTGGAGTTTAAGCTCACAAAAGGTCACAGAAGGCTTTCACAATGTCTGGGTTTTCTTATTTAAATTAGAAAAAATCCCACTAGAATGGACAAAGAACTGTACTAAGGACCAGGAGGCTTGAGTTTCATTGACCCTTTTGCCTCTAATATGTGTATAACCAGTGACTAGGTGAAGACAAAGGAATTCCTGCATGTGTACATATATATTGACCCGTTTTTCATGCTTTTCTTGCATCTCTCTCATTTCTCTTCCCACTTTTTCCTCCACCTGTCTAACTTGATTTTCAAAATCCTTTTTGAGCTCTTCCATGGCCTGAGCTCACTGGACATCCACCTCGGATGTCTGGGATAGACAGGCCCTGACCTCCACGTCCTTCCCTGATGGCAAGCATTGTACTTCTTCATCAGAAATGAAGGGAGGAAGGAACATCTCTTCCCCAATAAAGTAGCTCTCTATGGTCTTATTTTACTTCCTTTTTCTGGGCATTTTCCCAGCCAGTTACCTGACTTCTGAGATTCCTCTCCACCCCTTCCTAGATCTGCCCAGTCAGTGCTTGGGGTCTGAGATTCAAATGCTGCTTCCCAGCCTCAGGGCTTTCCACGACATGCACGGCTGCTATTCAATGTGAGCTTAATTTCTGGTGCTCAGGTGGGGGCAGGGCCACCTCCCAGGTTCAGTTCCCTCAGAGGGTTTATGCAGAGACCTTCGGTAATGGAGCTTCTGTCTGCTTTGGGAGTTCCAGGCCGCCGCTGCCTCCCGAGGGGGCCCAAGTCACAGAGACACCCCGCTCCCCTCTCGGCCAGCTCAGAAGTCTCTCTCACTGACCTGTAGTGTCTGTAAGCGGAGGGACCTTCCCCGCCACCAGGAGGTTCCGTCCCTGAAGCCTGCTTGGATGTGCTCCTCTGGGGCCGCAGGGCCAGGGCAGAACAAGGGTGAACTCCGCTGTCCACAACGTGACAGACCCCTGGGGACAGCTTTCCGGGGCTCTCTGGAAGGGAAATCTCTTCCACTGTGTTGGTGTGTGCTTGCTCTGCTCCAGAATTTGTGGGGAGTTCTCTTTACAGGAAATTTATGGGCTGTGGATTCAGAGCTAGCATACGTGAGTCTTTCTACTCCACCATCTTGGCTCCTCCCCCTACTTTATTAAAATTTTAAGTGTAAGCATACTTCAGCTATCACTGTTAATCAACCCCTCCAATCAATTTACGTGCATGTCATTTTGTAAAGGAGATTGCAGTGAAGGGGTAGAGTTGCTTTCAAAAATGTCAGTTTATTTAATATCTTGAAGAAAGGACTATAAATGCTTCCTGCTATATGCATGGGATTGACAACTTATTTTCATGGAATGTCACAGAAAGTTCATTGTTATGCACTTGGACTTACGTATGCATGTAGAAGATCAACTAAAATTACGCTTTTATATTTAGATGTATGTGAGATATCTACAACTGTTAGTGAAAGTTATTTACTATAATGGAGAAAAGTAATATTACTACAATTTGGCAGTATAGTTATTGCTTGCAAATTTTTTAAATAAATTTATTCATTTAACTTTTTATTTACATTCATTTTCACAAAATTTTCGGTTCCAAATTTTCTCCCCATTTGTCCCCTCCCCCCACCCCAATACACCAAGCATTCTAATTTTCCCTATCACCAATCTGCCCTCTCCTCTATCCTCCCTCCCTTCCCTTGTCCCCATCTTATCTTTTGTCCTGTAGGGTCAGATAATTTTCTGTTCCCCATTACCTGTATTTCTTATTCCTGGTAGCAAGAACAATACTCAACAATTGTTTCTAAAGCTTTGAGTTCCAACTTCTCCCCATCCCTCCCTCCCCACCCATTCTCTTTGGGAAACCAGACAATTCAATATAGGCCATATCTGTGTAGTTTTGCAAATGACTTCCATAATCGTCATGTTGTGTAAGACTAACTATATTACCTTCCATCATATCCTGCCTCCATTGCTTCTATTTTCTCTTTTGACCCTGTTCCTCCCCAAGAGTGTTGATTTCAAAATGCTCCCT
The DNA here is from genome assembly GCA_023548195.1 of Bettongia penicillata ogilbyi. Taxonomy (NCBI): domain Eukaryota; kingdom Metazoa; phylum Chordata; class Mammalia; order Diprotodontia; family Potoroidae; genus Bettongia; species Bettongia penicillata. Next base: position 818,081 of record JAJHZJ010000652.1, on the reverse strand, counting down.
CCTCCCATTGCTCTCCCTTCCATAATCCCCCCTACCCTGCTTATCCCCTTCCCCCCCACTTTCCTGTATTGTAAGATAGGTAGATTCCTTGAATACTTATTTTGCCCTCTGATTCTAGAATATCAGGGCAGTTTTCCTAGATAATTTCATGAAAGATGATGTCTAGGCTCTTTTTTTTTGATCATGGCTTTCAGGTAGTCCCTTAATTTTTAAATTGTCTTTCCTGGATCTATTTTCCAGGTCAGTTGTTTTTCCAATGAGATATTTCACATTATCTTCCATTTTTTCATTCCTTTGTTTTTGTTTTGTGATTTCTTGGTTTCTCAGAATGTCATTAGCCTCCATCTGTTCTATTCTAATTTTGAGAGAACTATTTTCTTCAGTGAGCTTTTGAAACTCTTTTTCCATTTGGCTAATTCTGCTTTTGAAAGCATTCTTCTCCTCATTGGCTTTTTGAACCTCTTTTGCCAATTGAATTAACCTATTTTTCAAGGTGCTATTTTCTTCAGCATATTTTGGGTCTCCTTTAGCCAGGTATTCTTGCATCTCTCTCATTTCTCTTCCCAGTTTTTCCTCCACCTGTCTAACTTGATTTTCAAAATCCTTTTTGAGCTCTTCCATGGCCTGAGCTCATTGAATATTTATTTTGGATGTTTGGGATACAGAGGCCTTGACTTCTGTGTCTTTCCCTGATGGTAAGCATTGTTCTTCCTCATCAGAAAAGAAAGGAGGAAATATCTGTTCACCAATAAATTAACCTTCTATGGTCTTATTTTTTTTTCCCTTTTCTGGGCATTTTCCCAGCCAGTTATTTGACTTCTGAGAGTCCTCTCCACCCCATCTACACCTCCAGATCCACCCAGCTAGTGCTTGGGTCCTGAGATTCAAATGCTGCTTCCCAGCATCAGCGCTTTCAGCGGGGGCAGGGCTGCTATTCAATGTGAGATTAAGTTCAGGTTCTCAGGTGGGGCAAAGCCACCTCAAAGGGCTCAGTTCCCTCATGGGGTTTATGCAGAGATCTTCAACAATGGATCAGAGCTCCTGTCTGCTGCTTCCCCTGCTGTTGCCTCCCAAGGGGGCCTGAGTTATGGGGACACCCTTCTCCCCTCTCAACCAGCCCAACAGGGTCTCTCACTGACCTTCAGCACCTGAGGGCGGAGGGACCTTCGTGGCCGCTGGAGATTCCATCCCTGAAGCCTGCTCAGATCTGCTCCTTTTGGTGCTGTGTGTCCAAGGCAGGGCTGGACTCTGCTCTGGGGCTGGTGCATGATTGACCTTTGGTGTCAGTTTTTCAGGGCTCTCTGGAACAGAAATCTCCTCCACTTCATTGTTGTGTGGCTTCCACTGCTCCAGAATTTGTTGGGAGTTCCTCTTTACAGGTAATTTATGGGCTGTAGTTTTGGAGCTAGCATATGTGAATCTTTCTACTCCACCATCTTAGCTCCTCCCCCCAAAAAATTTTAAAAAATGGTGCTTTATAGACCATAAAATAAAGGGGCAGGAAATGTGTGGGATTGAGGTAATTAGAATAATAGGATAGACAAATTTGTTTACATGAAACTGGAAAAAGTTTCTGCACAGACTAAATTAATACACCTAGGATAAGACAGGAAATAATCAAATGAATGAGGGAAAATATTTTTGTAACAGATTTCTCTGATAAAAGTTTAGTGTCTAAGATACATAAACAATTAACAGTATATACACACAAATATACATACATATATACATATGTGAACCTATATGTATATGCACTCATATGTATATGTGTATGCACACAAATATATTTCAGACTCCAATAGATAAGTGATCAGAAGATATGAGCAACCATTTCCCAAGGAAGGAGTGAAAATTATTAACCACATGAATGAATATTCCATATTACTGATAACAAGAGAAATATAGTCAAAACCTCAAGTTTTCATCTCATACATAGTACATAGGCAAAGATGACAAATGGTGGAATATTCAAGGTTGTAGAAAGATAGGCACATGGGTGGATTTATTTTTGGTAGAGCTATTCACCAGCATAAGCATTTGGGAAAACAATTTGTGATTATGCAAATAAAAATGACTGCAACATCCATAACTCTTGATTCAGAGATTCTGATACTAGGTTTATACCTTAAGGAGGGTGTTGATTTAAACAAAATCACCATTTACACTAAAATATTTGTGACAGACCTGTTTGTGATCACAAAGAATGAGAAGTAGTGGAAATGCCCATTGATTAGGGAATGGTTAAACAAATTGTATTACATGAATGTAACGGTATATTAATTACTCTGCTGTAAGAAGTGACTAATGTCCAGAATATCAAGGTAATTAATGAAGAGAAATGCTAGGGAAGGTGGCCTAGCCCTACTAGATCTCAAATTGTATCATGAAGCCGCAATCATCAGAACTACTTGGTACTGGCTAAGAAATAGATAGGTAGATCAGTGGAATAAGTTAGGCACTCAAGACATAGTAGTCAACTAATATAGCAGCCTACTGTTTGACAAACCCAAGGAACCTAGCTTCGGGGATAAAAACTCACTGTTTGACAAAAACTTCTGGGAAAACTGGATAATAGTGTAGCAGAAACTGGGCAAAGACCAATGCCTGAAACAATACACAAGAAGAAAGTCCAAATGGATACACGATCTAGGTATAAAGGGTGATGCTATAAGCAAATTAGGGGAGCAAGGGATAGTGTATTTATCAGATTTATGGAGAACAGAGAAATTTATGACCAAACAAGAGATAGAGAACATTATGAAGTACAACATGGATAATTGTGATTACAGTAAATTGAATAATTTTTCACAAACAAACCCAATGCAACCCAGATTAGGAAGAAAGCAGAAAACTGGGAAAGAATTTTTATAGCTAGTGTCTGTGATAAAGGCCTCAGTTCTAAAATATGTAGAGAACACAGTGAAATGTAAAAGAATACAAGTCATTCTTCAATTGATAACTGGTCAAAGGATAAGCACAGGCAGTTTTCAGAGGAAGAAATTAAAGCTTCCTATAGTTATATGAAAAAATGCTCTAAATCACTATTGATTAGAGAGATGCAAATCAAAAAAACTGTGAGATACCACATCACATGTTTCAGATTCACTAATATGACAAAATACAAAGATGATAAATGTTGGAGAAGATGTGGGAGAGTTGGAACAGTGATTCATTGTTGGTGGAGTTGTGAGCTGATCCAGTCATTCTGGAGAGCAATTTAGAACTACGCACAAAGGGCTATAAAAGTATGTATACCCTTTAACCCAGCAATATTGCTTTTAGTGTTGTATCCCAAAGAGATCATCCAAAAGAGAAAGGGTTCCATGTGAACGATAATATTTATAGCAGCTCTCTTTGTGGTGGATAAAACCTGGAAATCAAGGGGATGTCCATCTATTGGGGAGTGGCTGAACAAATTGGGATATATAAATGTAATGGAATTACCATTGTACTATAAGAAATGATGAACAGGAAGGCTTCAGAGAGCCCTAGAAAGATTTTTATGAACTGATGCTGAGCGAAAGGAGCAGAACCAGGAGAACTTTGTACGCAGCAACAACCACGGTGTGCAGGCATTTTTCTGGTAGACTTAGTCCTTCATAGCAATGCAAGGACCTAAAACATTCCCAAAGGACTCTTGAAGCAAAATACCATTCACATCCAAAGAAAGAACTATGGAATTGGAATGCAGAATGAAGCAGACTATTTTCTCTTGTGTTATGGTGGGTTTTTTTTTTTGTTTGTTTTTGTCATGGTTTCTCCCATTCGTTTTAATTCTTCTATGCAATGTGACTCAGAGAAAGTATGTGTGGAACCCATGTAAGATTGCATGCCATCTTGAGGAGAGAGCAGAGAGAGAGGGGGAGAAAATTTAAGACTTTTGCAAGCGATTGTTGAAAACTGAAAACAAATAAATTAATGTAAAAAGAAGTGCCTAATGTGATGAATACAGAGAAGTCTGGGATGATTACCTAAACTAATGCGGAGTGAATTATGCAGAACCCAGAAAAGAAGATACACAATAACTACTAAGTCTCAATGGAAAGAACAATGAAAAAAATAAATGTGGATGTTGCACAATTATAAAGTGCAGACATGACTTGAGAAGGGAGATTTGAGAAGAAACTCCCACCCTATTGCTTTGCATAGTCATAAATGTTACACATTGCCCTTTTTCTAATACATTTGGGATATATGAATCATGTATACTGATTTTTCCTTTTTGTCTTAAAAATACTATTTCTTATATAGTAAGACTCTCTGGAACAAGGAGGGGAGTGAATATTAGGGGGGAGAAGTGTGGTGATGTAAAAGAAGCATGAATATCTTTTTTTTCTTTTGAAAAGGAGAGTAGTTTATTATCTTGAATTTTAGTTAAGAAGATTAAAGAAACTATTAGGTATCTGTTCAAATAAAAAAAAATATGCATTTTCAGGCTACCTGAGGTGATACTATAGTAGTCTTATGGTACAGACAAAACAAGAGACTTGGAAAAGACATGATTACTAGCAATAAGGAGTTGGGTGAAGCTGTGAATGAGTATAGTTGGACGTGAATCTGATTTCCACCACTCTGTGATGATTAGAGATTTTTCTTGCCAGTTATGAGTCTCTTCCCAAGCACTAGCAGATGGACATCTCCTACAAATAATGCATAATATTCTTGGAAATCCTGCCCTCAATTGCTGGGAAACATGGAAAAAATCCAAAGGGCCTGCTCATGTGTAATAGCAGAGATCACATTCCCAGAAATGTCATCTTACATAAAGTAGGAAGAATGCATTGAAGCATTGGATAGTCCTTCAGTGAAAGGTTAGAGAGTGGGTGGTCCCCATAGAAAACAGATTCTGTAAGCCAAGCCTAAGTTTTGTATATTGTTTAGCAGCTTCCAAAGAAAGGGAATAAAAACATGTTTTCACAATATAATTATTAATTAAAATGTATTGGATGCCAAATCTGCATATCAGTCTTGGTGCAAGAAATAAAGTTTGGCATGGCCCCACACTCAGTATTTATGAAGCACATTTGTTGGAGTGGCTTTTCAGAGTACATAAGATTAATTCTTCTAATGTCATTTGGAGGGAAGAGGTAAGTATGATCAGGAGAAAATTGAAGTGCAAGAGACAGATTCTCCCAAGGCCAAATTTTTGCCTTGTATAAATTAGATATCATTGAGGACCTTAGAGAAAGTGAGTATTGTCACTGGGCCACTATCCTGGAGAAGGAGCCTTGATCTTCCCCAGGATGGCTCATAAACTATGAAATATCTCATAGCCCACAGAGGGTCCTGGTTCACTAGCCACATCTGCCCTTGTGGGAGGCTGAGGAAGGAAGCAGTTTAACAATAGCACTTGTTAAAGCTGTAGTGAATTGTCTTGTGTTGGAAATGAGACTAAAAAAAAGATTTCCAGAAAAATAATATGGTAATATTTCGTTGCTTGCAACTAAAACTGTCCCTAAATGGCTCTAAGGGAAATGTCAGTCAGGGAGACATAATCATAAAGTAGAAAACTAGACATTTCTGAATACTCTTACTGTGAAATGTTGAGGGGTGGGAGTGAGAGACGGTATAGGGATTAAGTGAATGGTTGGAGGTCGCCAAACCCTTTACAACTGAATTAATTCTGAACAAACTCTGAATGCATATGAATTGGGTCTTTAGAGTTTATCCAGTTGGTAGGGAAATCTTCCATAACTGTTAAGAGATGCGTTTAAGTACTAATACAGTGAACACTTTCTGACTGCTAACTCAGAAGGAAACTGAATAGGAACTGGCTGAATGTCCCTGACATAGGCCCCCATACTGGCACTGTCACTTCTCACTTCCAGCAGGAGGTTAGAAACTGCCAATTTTAATTAAAAACATTGTTTTTAATATGTAATTCACAGCTATGCATGGTGAGAAATGTGCTTCCCATGAGAACATCAGGAAAGCCATGATTAGAACTTGTTTTTGGTCTGCATCCTCTCAACCTATTGTAAAATAATAACAGCAAAAAATGTATCTGTTTCTATTTCAAATTTTCCTCCATTAACTGGATACTTTTCTACCTTCAAATTTCAAAATTCCAGTGGTATCCCACATCATTTCTTTGAGTTCCTTTTAAGAAGGAAATTTACCAAAGCTAAAAGAAAGTAGTTGAGTAATTTTTTTCAATAGATCTCCTATAATTATCTTGTTTATAGTGCACAGCAATTTTTCCTATGTTCCCTGAAAAAATGCCTGCATTCTCTTCTGACAAAGCATGTACTTGGATAATAGATAATTATAATATGTAATATTTATATGGTGCTTGCTATGTGCCAGGCACTATGCTAAGAATTTTATGATTGTTATCTCATTTAATTTTCATGACAAGGATAGGTACTATTACTATCCCCATTTTACAGATGAGGGAACTGAGGTTAAGTGACTTCTCTAGGGTCACATAGTTAGTAAGTGTATGAGGTCAGATTTGAACTCATGTCTTCCTGATTCGAGGTCAACACTCTATTCATTGCAACACCTTACTGCCTATGACTGGGTGCAGTGCCTTTTACAGTTCTTCTATGAATCCTATTCCATACTATGGACAATAAACATGAAGAAAAGTGAATTTAATGAGTTTTTATCAAACATGAGAATTATCTCTTGAAAGAGATTCTGGATTCCCCTACACTGCTATTACTATAACAGAAAAAAATAGAATCTTATTATTATTTATCCAGACAGCAATGTGTAAAGGGGACAGAGCTATACATTACAGTCAATTCTTAATTATCAACACTAGCATAAAGGGAGACATTTGTCAATAACTCAGAATGGTGGTTAATTACAAAATTATAGAATTAAGCTCTATTGGTCTCAAAGTCATGCTTCTTGAAATTTCAATGATTAGAAAAATAGTATTAAATGCAAAATACATTTTAAAAATTCTCAGAGGAAAGTAAGAAATTATCAGAAGGAAAATAACTGCCATAAATCATGCACTACACATACACACACATGCATACATATATACAAATATGCAAAGACATGTATATGTATATATGTGTGCATGTATGTATATGCATGTATGTTTATATATGCATACATGCATGGATATGCAACCATATATACATATACACATGTACTTATTTGTGTATATGCATATGTGTATAGATGTACATATATGTGCGTATATACACACATATATTAGTGCTATTAGTCCTTGCACGCAGCTGGCAGTATAGCAGATTGAAGGCTGGGAAGGGAGTCAGCAAGATCTGAGTTCAAATCCAGCCTCAGATACCTATTAACTGTTTGACTCCAGACAAATCACTTAACTTCTGCCTCAGTTTCCTCAGGTGTAAAATGGGGCTAACAATAGCACATTTTACAGGGTTACTGTAATGGTTCAAATGAAATGTTGGTTAAAAAAAATTGCTTAGCACAGTGTCTGGCACTGTAAGTAGACACCTTATAAATGCTTTTTTTTCCTTTCCCACCTCTATCTTTGTTACATCTAAATTGCTTGCATATGAAGAGGCAAATTCAAAACAGTAAGAATTATTCCTTGTTTTTGCCACATGGCCAACTCAACTTATTTTTCCGTCATACACCTCTAGGAATAATTTATGCAATATTTCAATTGCAATTCTCCATTGATAAATATATGACCTCTAAGTCACACTCACCATATACTTTTCTACTGTCCTGTGTGAGAACTTCAATATCTTGAAAGCAGTGACAGCAACAGCTCACAAGGAAAAGGTAAAAAATACCTTTAAAATCAGAGAGCAGAACCGCAAAAAAAAGGGGGGGGCAATCTGATATAGGCTTTAATATGCCTATCTAACCTGAGGAAATTATCACTGTGTAGCCATAATTATATGGATATATATATGTATATATAAACACATACACACGTACTCATGTACACATACACATATGTACACATGCATATATGTATGTATCTGTATGCGTATGTGTCTGAGTGTATATAATGCATATATAAATTGGTATATATAAATTGTTATATATAATTGAAACTATATAACATATGATTGATATCTAGAACAATAGCCTTGAATCAACAAGAAAAGTTTCCATTATGTTCACCATCTACTCTTAGAAAAACTGTTTGTTAAGCCATAAACAATTTCAAATTGAAATTTTAAAAAAAATGTTATTTAAATGGATTATTTATTTCAGATATCAGAAAATTATATTGATAATTTCTCACTCCCTAAAATTTCTAAATAATTAGGCATTCCTGTAATTAGGTTTGAAAGGAATTTGTGTGTATGTGTTTTTAGAAGTGAATTCACTTTTCCAAAGATTTTTGGCATGGGATAATAATAAAAATAAGTCTGAATTTCCTCTTGCCAACTGTCAGCATGGGGAAATAGTCTGGAAGCCAACTGGCTATCAATATGTTGTGATCCTAGTTTTTAAAAATTTACCACATATAAGGACAATTCCAAATGTGAATAATCCACCATTTCTAAACATGAATTGACTTCATAAAATTGAAGGTTGAGAGAATGGGGGATCTCATACACATTTTACAATATATAACTAAAGAAGACTGTTTTGAAATCCTTCTTCTTGCCCACCAGTTGTGCTATTTTACCACTTAAAATAAAAATAAAACTCTTCAGTGGTTGCTCAAATAGATTGTAATGGTCATTTAAATGGGAAGATCTTTCCCATACATTAATGAAGGCCCATGTCATCTGCCTGGGTCACATGGAAGCCTGAGTCACATGAATCAACTCACATGGAACAAGAAAGGGTGGAACAAGAAGGGTGGAACAGAAAGAGGTAGAGCTAGCACAGAGCGGAGAGGAAATTGGTCAGAGCAATCAGAATTGAAGGAGAGTGAGAGGTAGACAGCTAGGCTCATGAGTGGTTGTTTGTGTAAAGGCCTGTTAATGTGTATGGACTTCTTAGTTCATCTGTGGAATGTGACTTTCTGGTGTCTGAATAAATGTTTTGTTTCTGTCTTCCATGTGGAGAGTCTGTTGTCTTTCATGATGCAGAATTGTGCGGGCATATTCATGGCTGCTAGCTGTGAATATCACATTGCATTGGTGCTACAAATGGTGACGAGGATGGGATCACAAAATATGGGACCTCTCTTTGGAGACAGGAAGGCTTTAGGGGAAGAAATGGATATCCCAGGATGTAAGGATTTACTTTATTTTATCCATAGCAAGAGAACAAGCTAAAAGCACAGGGTTCTGTGAGAACTGAGAACTGAGACTACAGAAGAGAGGACAAGCTGCTGGAAGAGAAAACTCAGATTCAAAGATTAGTTTGCAGGAGAAGTTTTTTATGCTGGAAAAAACTCTCCTTTAGAAGAACAAACTATAAAGTCTTGGCAGTAGAAGAAAAAGCTGTTAGTTTAGCTCACACAAAGAAGCAAAAAAGTAACAAGAGGAAGGATGGGTGGGAGGCTTTTCAGGCTCAAGTACATGAGAATCAGGGATGGGGGAGTCACAGTATTTGGGGAGGTTAATTGAGAATTTTACTTGGCAGGAAGTCACAGATATTTTGAGTCTGTTTACTGAAAGGATGGGAGAATCAATGGTATCTTGGATGGTAGCAATTAATGAAACTGATAAATTTCCTTGAGTGAGAAGAGTAAATAGGCAGTGGATTCAAAATCAGAATAGATTGACAAGAAAAGAATTGTTTACTGCTCTATTGAGAGCATGGGTAGATTTTTGGAAGAATAGAAGGCATTTCAACTAATGAACTACACAAAATGTACTGAGAAAAGGGTGTTGATATTAGACTTAACAGGGAAATAAGAACTGTCCCTACAGATCAGCCTGAAACATTGTATCAAAGTTCATCACACATTCAGGGAGATTAAGAAATTGTCCAGGCCCCAGCTCAGATTGAAGAAGGTATATCTCTAGCCAGAATGATGACCCCCCACAAACTGCAAATTGGAAAGCAATAAACAGCAGTGAACGAGGCTATGATAGAGTGTTCTTGGGCTCCAGAAGCATGGCTGAGCCTATATCTATCCTGCTTCTGGTTTTCGTCTCCTTGTTTCTTTTTGTTTTTTGGTCTGTTCACCTTGTTTATCAGATTTGTTTTCTGTAGGATTAATACCTTCTACCTGCAGATGCCTGATCTCTTAAGCTGGATATCACCCCCTGTCCATGACTGTGATGAGTCACCCGTGGTCTTGGCACAACCAAACTCTAGGTACCAACTAAAGAACTGACCCCTTAAATGATCCCTTTTGGGGGTAGCCCTAGGTCTAATCTCAGCAGAAAGTAGCTATGGAAGAAGAGACCTTTGCCCCTTACCCCAAGATTTTGGACCCTGTTCTTTCAAGGAGGGAAGGAAGGGGTGCTTGTGTGCAAGTTCCACACTAAGATATTGTTTTATATGCTTATTTTCTGTTATTCCTGTTACAATTCTGTTGAAACCAAGTGTCCTATCAACATATGTAATGAATATGAAACATTTTGGGGGCACATGTAATGGTAATTTAAATGGGAAGATATTTCCCATTCATTAATAGACTCGTGTCACCTACCTAGATCACATGGAAACTTGTATCACATGAAACAAGTCACATGGAACAAGAAGGGATGAAACAGGAAGAGTGGAATAGGAAGAGGTGGAACTAGAGAAGAGCTGAGAGGAAATTTGTCAGAGCAATCAGAATTGAGGGAAAGAGAAAGGCAGACAACTAGGTTCATGAGTGTTTGTTTGTGGGAAGACCTGATAGTATGTATAGACTTCTTTGTTACTATGATAGATTTGACTTTCTGGTGTTGGGATTTAGCTTTTTGGAGTCTGAATAAATGTTTTGTTTCTGTATTCCATGTGGAGAGTCTGTTGTCTTTCATGATTCAGAATTGTGCTGGCATATTCATGACTTCTGGACATGCTGTGAAAACCATGTTGGTGCTACACAGGTTGAAATCCAGATTCCTCAACCTGGTCTTTCAAGAGCCTTGCCCAATCCTGCTTGGTCCAACATTTGTCATTGTTTATCAACACCATCTCTTACCTCTCTCCTCATTTATTTTCCTTCTTACCTTTCAAAATAATCCTCACCCTTCAGAGTTTGACTTTAGTATGATTTTTCTCATGAAGCTTTCCCTCATCAATCTACCCCATATTGACATCATTGGCTCATAGAAATTAGAGATATAACAAGAACCTTGCGGATAATTTCATTCAGTCCCCTTTTTTGTTTGTAATAGATAAGGAAAATGAGGAACAGAGAGTATATGATTATATGAAAATGAGGAACATTTGTATACCTCTTGCCAAAAGTATACAAATAGTAAATAGTGGTCCTGGGGCTAAAATCCAAATCTTCTCTCTTCAAATTCATTCTTCCTTCTATTACCTTGAATTGTGTAATCTCTGTTATTTTACAAAGATCTTCAAAACACTTCATACTTTTTGTATACTTGCCACAACTATACGTTTCCTTGCATTGTTAACAACAAAAAAATAATTTTATGCCACGGGACCCCATTCAGTCTAGAGACTATAGTTTATCCTTGTTTTCTATGCCTCCAGATGCCTATCCAATTACTAATATATATTTCATTAGATCTTTGTTGTATAAATATTTTTTTCTTTGAGGTAGACTATCTACCCATGTCTTCTCATCTTGGGCCACTCTTGTCCAGGTCTTCCTGTATATCCTTCAGAGGGTGCACTCACAGTTCCGGAAAACTTTCTCTAGTTCTTTTAACGTATCTAGAATACTAATGGACATATAGACTCTCTATCCATTATCTTTTGCTCTTTCCATATGACCAGCCCTACTTATTTTTGGGTCACACATCTGGCATTATTTATAATACATCTCCATTGTAATTCTTCATTGGTAATATATAGCTTCCTAATCATATGCGCCATCTGCCCTCTCCCTCTCCTCCCATGCAAGCTTCGGTTTTAATTCTGGAGAAACAGTCATGATCTGTAACATAACCAAACAAATCTCCAGGGAAGTAGTCTTATTGAAAAAAAAATTCTTTTAAAGCATTCCTTTAAAGAAAAAATGGGAGTCATTAAAGACGTTGCATATTTTTTTTTCAAATTAAAAGAAAAACCTTTCTTTCTTCTTCTGATTCAATTCTAGACCCTCTCCATTGACTAGTCAGGTAATCAATCAGCATTTTTTAAGCAGCTATTATATGCCAGACATTGTGCAATGTGCCAAGGATATACAAAATATATACAGGTGAGGTCATAAATTCTAGGTTTTTTAAAGTTGTCCAATGTCATGACATCCCAAAAGTATAGTTAGTTAGCATAAATATTATCGCATTGCTCTTTCTGTTGCCCTAATTAAAGTCATAAGGTCAGCTTGCCTGAGCTATTCTTTGTGCTATAGATCAAATTCTTCCATTTTAAAATATGTGCCTAATCAGCTTAAAGGCCTTGCACAAGTCTCTGATACAACCTCTGATCCGATAACATCAAATTTATATGTGAATTTTCAACAGGTTCATCTTGGAGGTCATGCCTAGGCCTAGTGTCAATGTAACTTGTAAACAGTAATGCTGTAGCCCTGCTGCATCTACATAAGGCAACGGAGTGGCTATATTGAGGGTGTTGTAACCAGTAAAAAGTCAAGCACATACATCTTGATGTCACGGTCCTCGTAGAGAAAGAAGGTTGAGCACAACCTGTGAGTGAGTAGCAGTTCCTCCCCTTTTCTTCCCCCTTCCTCTCCTCCTTCACCCCCTCCTCCATCTCATCCTTTCCTTTCTTCTCCTCTCCTTTCCTCTGGTGTTCTACTCAGTGAAAGGTACTCTCCATGCCCAAAAGCTGCCTTTTTTCCTTTGGGTTAACTGGCTATATTTCTTGTTCAAACATCAAGCCTTAAACCCAATGCGTTTATAGACTGGACAACAAGTCCCTACCCACCTAGCACAGAGTGTATATAATTGCTCAATAGTCATTGTGTCTCTTTTACCCAGGTACCCTGAGGGTCTTCCCCTCCCAGTTTGATCTCTTTTTTCTTTAGATTAAAGGGGCCATCCCTTGAGTAACTACTTAAGAAACCTGTTCGTTAAATGGGTATATCTCACTCAAAGTGAGAATATGATAAGACCTTAGCCTGAAAGGACCAGGGTCTCACATTGCATCCTGGGCCATCTCCAGTTGTCCTGATGAATGGCAGGCCACTAGACCCAGATGGCTCAGGAGAAGAAAGTGAGGTTGGTGACCTTGCATAGCCTTCATTTACTCAAATCAAAGTCAACTACAATTCATGTCATCGTCATGATGTCATGGTCCTCTTCGAGAATAAAGGGTAAACACAGCAACAACAGGTGCCTCAACTCTGTATTATCTGTGAATATCACAATCTAGATAATAGACTTTCTTAAGCCACTTGATTTTTCCAGTGAGGATACTCAGGACAAATTCTTGCATGATTATGACTTTCATTTAGAGGTTCTGAAATGTTCCTACATTTAAATCAATTAACACAGTGTCACCCATGGAGAGAATTATATGATTGATACTGCCATGTTTTTCTTTTGGACTATCCTCCGAAACAGTAGGAAACACCATTGTTAAACATACATTGCCCTTATTTATGCTTGATTATTATTAATCAGAAGTTTATCAAATCTATTCCTCTTGTTACAAGTAAGTTTGTACAAGGTAGTCAATGAATGCTTGATAACTGAAAATGCGAAAAATCCATCCATTTTAAAAGAGCTCAAGTTTAGGGTTTTTTGTTGGGAGGGGTGGAGGTGGCAAAATTTTACCCAAATGGATACCTTCTTATTTGAACTGTGTCTACATTAAGTTTTTCATTTTATTTAAAGAAACATTTATGGAAGATCTACTGTGTTAAATAATCTATTAAGTGTGTCCTAAGATACAAATCCTGTCCTTACCAAGATTGCTTCTGTCTTAGGTAAACTAATAGGAATGGAAAATCTGATAATTATTGTTTGTAGTGTTAACTAGCATTTGCATCTTCAACAATTCCTTTTCATAGAAGCATAGATTAATATTTTAAAGGGACATTAGAGGTCAGTGAGTCCAATTCCCTCATCTTATATATTAGGAAAATGAAGAACAGTTATTAAATAACTTTCCTAAGGTACATTAGTAAGTACAAGAACTGGAATTTAAAGTCACATCCTCTGGCTTCAAAATCCGTCATTGTTTTTCAATTGTCTTTGATTCTTCATGACCTCATTTAAGGTTTTCTTTGCAAAGTTTTATAGTAGTTTGTCATTTCCTTCTCCAGCTCATTTGATAGATTAGGGAACTGAGGCAAACAGGGTAAGTGACTCGCCCACTACAAAGTGTGTGAGGACAGATCTGAACTTTGGACAATTCCTGACTCTAGGCTCAGGGCTCTGTACACAGCATTACCCAGCTACTTCTTTTATTGCTGGAGTAGACTTGTAAATGTAAATGAAAAACAGATCTAGTAAATGATTCACTGGTGGAATGTGTTTTTGTTGAGACTTTGTCAGGTTTTTGGATTGCTCTCATTATTTTGTACATATCTTTATAGTTGTTCTATGTACCAATATGAATATTCCCCTCCATAATTATAAGCTTTTTTTTTTTTAAGTCACGGGCTGATAGAGGGTATCTTTGTTTCTGTTGAGCTTCCTATGAGTCTTGGCTGATTTTGTGTTATTCCCTATGCCACAGGTATCAGTCTTTATTTTACTTATTGGTGGAGTTTTATCCTTTGCTATAATAGCAAGGGGAGGGGTGGAAGGGAATAAGACAGCAGGATGAATATTTCTATTAACCCCCTTTCATTATGTTCATATGTTTCACAATGAATAAAAGTGAATACTTGGGCTACATTAGCTTCCCTTGCATCTATCACCACTCCACATTTAATGATATGAATAATTAAAAATAGAATTCTAAATATCTTTGTCTGATGTCATTTGTTTTCTTTGGAGTAGCCTTGTAGAAAAGGTAGACTGGATAAAAACATTGTCAGAGTATAAGGAGTCTACAAAATACAATCCAGTACAGCTTCGCCAACCTGAACTCTCAATCACAAGGAAAACCCAGTCAATTTGCTCATCTCTACTTGCAGCCTGCTGTACTGCAGGTGTGTTGTAATTTGTACTCCTGTTTTGAACTTTGATGACCGTGTGTTTTGACAGATAACTGAACTGTGTGTTTATGTTTTCAGCAAATGATGTGCTCTTCATAGGAGCCACTCAAAGGACTTGACAGTGTTGGGTCATATGACCCCAATTTATACCTAAATATAAACACAATCCAACTGTTTAAATAAAGTCAGCCTATTTATTTCTATTTAAATCCTGTAGACAGGGCTATTCAACCCTCCAATTGCAAAATGATACTCTGAACAGTTTCCAAAAATGGCCAGGTAACCTGATGTCAACTTGTTCAAAATTGATATGATAAATTTGTGTTGATTCATGATATAACTATGGTGGACTTCGATGGAAGGTAACATGTCTTGAAAACAAATAATTGTTGAGTGGTGAATAAATATAATTAATATGGACTTTTTGCTAGGATGATGAAAGTCTACATATACCACAAAAATTTTAGAGGAGGTAGAATGTGTCAAAGGTAAAATGTTGAATGCAGAATACTAGAATTTGAACTGGAGATAATAGTAAGGACATGGAAAACCATTAGAGATCTTTGACAATAGTCTGAGAAGTTGAACATTATGTCAAATAATAAAATGTGAAAGGCAAAATTTTTCTGCATTCATCAGGGACAAGAACAACTTATTATGGTCCTAGGTGCACATTTTTAAGATGTGTGTGTTTGTCCCTATTTGCTGAAGAAGATCATGCCACCAGAGAAATAATGACATGACTTGCACTTGACTTTGTTTTCAGTGAGTGAGGGCTGTGCAGGTCACCATCCTCATTTCTCCTCCAGAGCTATCTGAATCCAGTGACCAGATATTCATCAGGATGACTGGAGACACCAGGATGAGGCAATTGGGGTTAAATGACTTGCCCAAGGTCACATAGCTAGTGAGTGTCAAGTGTCTGAGGTGAGATTGAACTCAGGTCCTCCTGACAGCTGCAAAAGAGTAATGTTTGGTTTTACTGTATTCACTCTGTTTTTTGAGACTTGCTTAAATCTGTTCTAAGTAAAATGAAAACCATGATTATTTGGGATATAAATTTACCAGAACACTTAGGTTATCACTGTATCATTGCACAATGCCACTGTAGAGGAAAAAAAGAAATAAATGTTGCAAAACTAGCTTGTGTAAGGAATTTTTTCCAAGAGTAGGTTTTAGATAATGACCTTAGGTTAGCATCAATTTAGTTCAATCGCCTATATCTCTCTGTAGTTCCAGTTTTGCATCATATACAGTTACAGTCATGATGATACATCCCAGAATACCCCCCAATATTGAAAAAGATAAGCCCTTTGAGAATATAGAGGTACATTTTGTGTTTGCATCACTAGCACCAGCATACTACCTTGTACATAGCAGGCACTTAAAAAAAATTAAGTTATAAGAACCTGAGCATTGTATTTAATAGATACTTTGGAATTTGAGTCGGATAAGTGGAATTATCCTAAACTAGCATTATTTCTTAAGATGTGAAAGTGAATCAATTCTTTTAGGAACACTAGCTACATGAATGGAAGAAATAAAAATTATTTTCACTCTTAAGAGAGAATTCAATCGTAATCATAATAACATATTTCTATAGTACTCTAAAACTTGAAAAGCATTTTCTCATAACAGTCTAATACACTGCACAGTATTTTTTGCTACATTTTGTCTTCTATGGTTCAGATTCTCTGGGCTATACAGCTAATAATTACTTGAGCTAGGATTTGAAAATCAGTCTCTTGATTCCCTTGTCCAGCATTCTTTCCTATGCTGTTTTACCTTTCAGAATCTTCAGTTCTCTAGGTATTTTTGTTAATTAAGGTTTTGCTTTCTTGAATTTGAGAGGAGAGCTATCTTTAATTCAATATGGAAAGGATAAATTATTGTCATATCATAATCCACTGAAAAGTCAGTTCAAATATTAATACCTAAGTATTAATCTCTTTTGCTACTTGCCCCATTTGACACGAACTTAGGAAGTCAAAGGCCATTGCTAACATTTGTTGACATTTGTTTCGCTTTTATGATATTTTCCCCTTTTGTCATCTATTTCTATACAGGCCTTATTTCTTCTATTGTCTGATAGTATCCTTGAGGGTGGGAACAGTACTGTTTTTTTTTCCTTTTGTATCCCCAGTTTCTAGAATAATGTCTTCCAACTACTAGGTACTTAATAAATACTTCTGGAAGTGATTTAGGACTAAAGAAGAGATGCTCTTTTAAATTAAATATTATCATTTAATCATATCAGAGATAAGAAAAACAAAACAATGGCCCTCACTCCTATAAGTGATACCACTCCCTTTCTACTTCTGAAGTGACAGCTGTAGGGTGTTGGAAAATGAGACAGAAGGTTCTTTGCTTGATGCCAGAGTGCTCTGCATCTTGAATGTTGGTCTCTAAAAGATAACGGGACCTGTATCCAACCTCAGTAAGTGCATGTCAGAAAGAGGTGAAAAGCAAGAGTGAGAAATTTTACTGGGGAACAAACACATGAGAAATCAAAGTAGATCTTGCTTTCTAGTGAATAACACTTTCAATCATCAATAAACACTATTTTAACTGCTGATACTCCGTATGTCAAACTTTCATACAGTGATCAACAACTTTACATAACACTGGAGAACCTGAACCACATTTATACACACACAGACACATATATAATTAAATTTGTAATTATTTTTTATTTATGGAATAAAACAAATATTTTTATAACAGTATAAGAAAAAAAGTTGATTGTATGTGAAACTGAAAATCTGCTATGTGAAAATTGCTATTCCTTGTAAATATTCAATACAGTATACAAATTTATTTTGTCTGTTTTTTTCCTTCTCTTTCTCCACTTCTACTCTCCACCCCCAGCCAGGAGATGATTACTACCATTAGACAAAAAAAGCATGTGTGTGTGTGTGTTGTGTGTGTATGTGTGTGTATAAATGCTTCTATACATACTTCTATTTATCAGTTCTTTCCCTGAATTCAGATAGCATCTTTCTTCATATACCCTTTGTGGTTTGTGTATTAATAATGTCAAAATGATTTATTTGCTCAAAGTTGTTCTTAAGATAATATTGCAATTAATTTATAAATTTTCTTGGTTCACTCATTTCACTCCATTATTTTTGTGAAAGTCTTTCCATGTTTTTCTAAGATCATTGAGCTCATAATTTCTTATAGTACAGTTATATTCCATTACAAATATATATCACAACTTGTTCAGCCATTCTCTAATTGATGGAAATCCCCACAATTTCTAGTTCTTTGCCATCACAAGGAGAGCTGCTATAAATATTTTGGAACATATAGGTTCTTTTCCTTTTCCCCAGTCATCTTTGGAAACAGACCTAGTAGTGATATTGCTGGGACAAAAAGGTATTGGCAGTTTAATAATTCTTCGGGCACAATTCCATATTGCTCCAAAATGGTTGGATCAGTTCATGATCCCACCAATGAATTAGTGTCTAATTTTTCACAGCCCCTCCAACATTCATTGCTTTTTCCTTCAATTATTTTAGCCAATCTGATAGTTGTAAAATGTTATCTCTAGGTAGTTCTAATTTGCATTTCTCTAATAAATAATGATTTACAGCTTTTTTTATATGGCTATAAATGGTTATGATTTATTTATCTAAAAACTGTCTGTTCACATTCTTTGGTCATTTGTCCATGTGGAATGACTCATATTCTTATAGACTTGACAAAGTTCTTTATATATTTGAGAGATGAGACTTTTATGTGAGAAACTGTCTATAAAATTTCCCCCAATTTTCTGATTTCCTTTTGATCCTGCCTACATTGTTGTATTTGTACAAAAACATTTTTAATTTAATGTAAGAAAAATATTCATTTCTTTCACCTCCCTCTCCTCTATCTCTTCTTTGTTTATTATGTTTGCTTACCCTTGAGTGTGATAAGTAATGTATTCTATGATCTTCAAATTTTCTTATAATATCTCCATATCTAGGTCACATATCCATTTTGACCTTATCTTGGTAAAAGGTATAAAATATTGGTCTATGCCCTGTTTCTGCCTTACTGCTTTTCAGTTTTCTGAACAATTTTTTACAAAAGAATGAATTCTTATCCCAAAACTTAAGTCATAGTACTTGTCAAACATGAGGTTACTGTATTTATTTGCAGCTGTAAATTCTATGTCTACTGTCTTTCACGGATTGATCTTTCCATGTCTTAGCCCATATCAGATAATATTAATAACTGCTGCCTTATAATATAGTTTAAGATCTAATACAGCAAAATCTCCTTTCTTTACATTTTTTATTAGTTCCTTTGATATTCTTGAATTTTTTTCTTCCAGATGACTTTAGCTATTTTTTCCAATTCATTAAATGTTTTCTTCCACACTAAAATTGACATTCATACTATAAATGAAACACATATAAATTTCAAAGAGAGGAAAGACTGCCATATTTTTTTTTCTCTAATAGGAAAATAAAGGAATCGATTGGCTTAGTTTCATTATATGCCCAAAGGTCACAAAAAATAATTTATTTTGTTGATTGGCAGTATGACTTTGCAATATACGTGACCATGCTTAGTGGAAAGGTTGTCATGAATATAATGATGGCATGAATGCCAACATATGATACAAAGTGTGAAGCACTAGAAAAAAATTCTGTGAAAAACCTAACAAGATTTCCCAAATCACATCAATATATACTGTGATCCTCAGCGAAATTCCATATGAACATGTCAGTCCAGGGGTGGGAAACTTGTGGCCTTGAGATCACATGTAACCTTCTAAGTCCTTGAGTGCAGCCTTTTCATTCGGTCCAAGTTTTATAGAACAAGTACTTTAATTAAGGAGACTTGTTCTGTAAAGTTTGGATTCAGTCAACGGGCTGCAATTGAGGACCCAGAGAGTGACATGTGACCTTAAGGCCTCAGGTTCCCCTCCCCTGTTTGCCATTCAGCAAACTTTTAAAAAATACTGTTTGTGCCAAGTACTGTGCTAAATTTTAAGTATTCAAAGAAAAATCTTGCTCTCATGGAGCTCACAACTTAATACTGAAGACAATATACAAACCACTATGTTATAAAAAATATATACTATAAAAACAAGACATATTCAGCATAAATTAATGGAAATTTCAAAGGAAATGTCCTGGAATTGGTGGAGGTGGTGCAGAAAAGACCTCTTTAAGAAGGGTGGATTTTGGCTGAGACTTAAAGATATACTGGAAAACCAAAAGGCAGAGGGGAGGAGAAGATAATTTTGGGAAATGGACACAACAATGAAAAATATAAGGGATCAGGGGATGGATTGTCTTGTTCAAGAAACCATAGGGAGGTCAGTGTACCATGATCATATATGGTGGGGAGAAAAGGATAGTAATAGTATAAAGACAGAAATGGAAAAAGATATGTGGGTTTAAAAGACAAACAGAGGATTTTATATTTGATCTTGCAGATAATAGCAAGCCAGTAGAATTTATTGAATGTGTTCAGGGTGACATCATCAGACCTACTCTGTAGAGAAATCAATTGATAGCTCAATTGACAAGGAACCGGAATAGGGAGATATTTAAGTCAGGAGAACAACCATCAGACAAAAACAATTGTCCAGGCTTAAGGTGATGTGTATCTGAACAACTATGGTGGAAGTCACTGTCAAAGGAGAAGAGGCATATATGAGAGATTTTAGGAAGGTAGAAATGATAGAACTTGAAAACAGAATGAATATGGGGAGCAGGGAGTGAAAATGAGAGATGAAGGTTTTGAGCCTCAGGGACTGGAACAATCTTAGTACTTTTTATACTTAGAAATTTGGAACCATTGTTGACGAGTGAAGGAGAAGAGAACGATTGCTGTTTTAGACATTCTGAGTTTAAGATGTCTATGGGTCATCAAAATAAAGGTGTCCATTCGGCAGTTGGAGATGTGAGCGTGAAAGTCAGGAGAGAAGGTTGGACTAGATGAAAAGAAAAAAGAAAATTAGCAGTAAAGAAGGGATAATTTAATCCATTGAAGCTTATGAGATTTCTCCAAGTCAAACAGAATAGAAGAAGGGGGCCAGTGCAGAGATTTGGGGAACAATCACTGTGAACACAGGTCATATGAAGAGGAGACAAAAGAGTGATTAGACAGGTAGAAAGAAAACTAGTAAATATCAGTTTTACAAAAACCTAGACAGAAAGGAGTATAAAGAAGAAGAGGGCTCTCTCAACAAGGCCAAAACCTACAGAAAGGTCAAGACTAATGAGGACTCTAATGAGGACTGATAAAAGGCAGTTATATTTGTTAACTAAGAGATCATTGATTACTGCAGAAAACTTTTAGTAGAATGAAAAATCTGAAAAGACTGCAAAGAGTAAAGAAGAGAGTGAGAGAAAAGGAAGTGGAGACACTGATTACAGATGAACTAAGAGAGACTAGATAAGGGAAGAAAGGACAGAGAGAAACAGGATAATAAATAGGATGGATATATGAAGAAAGGAAGTTTTTTTGTTTCTTTTTAGGGTAATAAAAATAATGGCAACTAATATTAACAGAAGGGAAGCAGGTGACAGAGACTGAAGACTGGTGAGAGAATGGTATGGGTGGAAGGGATGATATTCTGAAGAAGACAGAATGGAATGGCATTACATAAAGTGTGCAGTGAAAGCTAGTAAAACATTTTGTGGATTGTAGAGGAAGGTGGTAAAATCAGGTACTCATCTGAGTTCTCCCAAACAAAACAAAACAAAAATAACTTTAAAATAATGGCCCCAACCTAATTCTGAAGTCACAGAAACAACAAAAAGGTGAGGTGAAATACATTTCTAGCCAAAAGCAACTTAAAAGGTCAAGAAAGAGAGGTTTGTTTCATTGAGGTGAGAATGGAACACAGTCCAGTGCCAGCATCACCATTGCAAACCATCAAAATAGTGACTTTGGGGGTCACTAAATTGAAAACAACAACTACTGTAGCTTTTGACTCATAGACATTAAGAGTTTTGGACAACTAGTCAGAAGATGACAAGGAACACTTTGTTGCATTGGTATTAGGTGCAGGATTCTATTGCATTACATAAACCAGAATTTGGGTCATAGTGTCGGGGTGAGAAGGAGCACTACAAGCCAGAGGGGAGCAGATATCCTGATCAGAGTGCCAAAGTGGAAGAGAGTGGGTATGGGCATGAATAGACCAGAGCATAGATCAGGAGGGCAGTGGACTATACCTCTCCTTAGCTGATACTATTATAGAAGAATTTAAAACTTAGAAATCTTCAGAACTAGCTCTGAGAACTACAACATGAAAAAACCTGAATTGAGACAGTCCCCCATCAACCCTAGGAACAGAGCCCCATTTTAACATAAAGTCAAAAGTCAAGAGATAGTCTGGGAAAATGACAAGGGGAATAACCTGACCATAGAAAGTTGCTATGGTAACAGGAAGACTAAAACACAAACTGAGAAAAAGAAAACAATGCCAAAATAGCTACATGCAAAACTTTAAAAAATATATGAATTGATGTCAGGTACAAAAAAGATTCCCTGGATGAGCTCAAAAAGAATTTTAAGTATCAAATAAGAAAGGTAGAAAATAATCTGAATAAGAAACGAGATTGATGCAAAAGAATCATGAAATGATTCTTGGTAAAGGAAGCAAAAAATAGAGAAAAATGCAATAGGTACAGAAACTCACAAAAAAAATCCTTAAAAATTAGATGAGTGAATGGAAGCTAATGACTCCATGAAAAACAGAAAAAAAAGAATAATAAAAAAAAGAAAACGTGAGTCTCTTTAAAAAAACTCACCTTGGGGGAGGAGCCAAGATGGTGGAGTAGAAAGACTCACGTATGCTAGCTCTGGAACCGACAGCCCATAAATTTCCTGTAAAAAGAAGTCCCCACAAATTCTGGAGCAGGGAAACCTGCATAACAATGGAGGGGAGGAGATTTCCATTCCAGAGAGCTGAGAAAAACCGACCCCAAAGGTCTGTCTCTCACTGGACAGCAGAGCCCACGAGAGGAGCAGATCCAAGCAGGCTTCAGGGACGAAATCTCCAGCGACCGTGAAGGTCCCTCCGCCCACAGGCTCTACAGGTCAGTGAGAGAGACATCTGGGCTGGCCCAGAGGGGAGCAGGGTCTCTCCAGGACTCAGGCCCCCTCAGGAAGCAGCGGCAGAGGCAGCAGCAGAGGCAGTGGTGGCCTGGAACTCCCAGAGCAGACAGGAGCTCTGCTCCATTACAGAAGGTCTCCACAAAAAGCCCCTGATGGAACTGAGCCTGGGAGGTGGCCCTGCCCCCACCTGAGCACCAGAACTTAAGCTCACATTGAATAGCAGCCCCTCCTGCCACAGAAAGCCCTGAGGCTGGGGAGCAGCATTTGAATCTCAGACCCCAAGCACTAGCTGGGCAGATCCAGGCGGGGGTGGAGAGGAATCTCAGAAGTCAAGTAACTGGCTAGGAAAATGCCCAGAAAAGGGAAGAAAAATAAGACCATAGAAGGGTACTTTCTTGGGGAACAGATGTTCCCACCTTTCATTTCTAATGACAAGGAACAATGCTTGCCATCAGGGAAAGGCATAGAAGTCAAGGCCTCTGTACCCCAAACATCCGAAATAGATATCCAATGGGCTCAGGCCATGGAAGAGCTCAAAAAGGATTTTGAAAATCAAGTTAGACAGGTGGAGGAAAAACTGGGAAGAGAAATGAGAGAGATGCAAGAAAAGCATGAAAAACGGGTCAATACCTTGCTAAAGGAGACCCAAAAGAATGCTGAAGAAAATAACACCTTGAAAAATAGGCTCACTCAATTGGCAAAAGAGGTTCAAAAAGCCAATGAAGAGAAGAATGCTTTCAAAAGCAGAATTAGCCAAATGGAAAAAGAGGTTCAAAAGCTCACTGAAGAAAATAGTTCTCTCAAATTGAGAATGGAACAGATGGAGGCTAATGACATTCTGAGAAACTAAGAAATCACCAAACAAAACCAAAAGAATGAAAAAATGGAAGAGAATGTGAAATATCTCATGGGAAAAACAACTGACCTGGATAAAAGATCCAGGAGAGACAAGTTAAAAATTATGGGACTACCTGAAAGTCATGATCAAAAAAAGAGCATAGACATCATCTTTCATGAAATTATCACAGAAAACTGCCCTGAGATTCCAGAACCAGGGGACAAAATAAGTATTGAAGGAATCCACCAATCACCACCTGAAAGAGATCCAAAAAGAGAAACTCCTAGGAGCATTGTGGCTAAATTCCAGAGTTCCCAGGTCAAGGAGAAAATATTGCAAGCAGCTAGAAAGAAACAATTCCAGTATTGTGGAAATACAATCAGGATAACTCAAGATCTTACAGCTTCTACATAAAGGGATTGAAGGGCGTGGGATAGGATATTCCAGAAGTCAAAGGAACTAGGACTAAAACCAAGAATCACCCACCCAGCAAAACTGAATATAATACTTCAGGGGAAAAACTGATCTTTCAATGAAATAGAGGACTTTCAAGCATTCTTGATGAAAAGACCAGAGCTGAAAAGAAAATTTGATTTTCAAACACAAGAATGAAGAGAAGCATGAAAAAGTAAACAGCAAAGAGAAGTCATAAGGGACTTACTAAAGTTGAACTGTTTACATTCCTACATGGAAAGAGAATATTTGTAACTCTTGAAACTTTTCAGTATCTCGGTAGTTGGTGGGATCACACACATACACACACACACACACATACACACACACACACATGCACGCACACACAGAGACAGAGATCACAGAGTGAATTGAATAGGATGGGATCATATCTTAAAAAAATGAAGTTAAGTGGTGAGAGAGAAATATATTGGGAGGAGAGAGGGAGAAATGGAATAGGGCAAATTATCTCTCATAGATGAGGCAGGCAAGAGAAATTTTAGTGGAGGGAAAAAGAGGGGAGCTGAGAGAAAAGCATGAAGTTTACTCTCATCACATTTGACTAAAGGAAGGAATAAAAAACACACTCATTTTGGTATGAAACCCTATCTTACAATACAGGAAAGTGGGGGAGAAGGGGATAAGCAGGGTAGGGGGGATGATGGAAGGGAGGGCAATGGGAGGAGGGAGCAATTTGAAATCAACACTCTTGGGGAGGGACATGATCAAAAGAGATAATAGAAGTAATGGGGGGCAGGATACGATGGAGGGAAATATAGTTAGTCTTACACAACATGACTATTATGGAAGTTGTTTGCAAAACTACACAGATATGGCCTATATTGAATTGCCTGCCTCCCCAAGGGAATGGGTAGGGAGGGAGGAATGGGGAGAAGTTGGAACTCAAAGTTTTAGGAACAATCATTGAGTATTGTTCTTGCTACTAGGAAATAAGAAATACAAGTAATGGGGAATAGAATGTTATCTGGCCCTACAGGACAAAAGAGAAGAAGGGGTAAGGGAAGGGAGGGATGATAGAAGACAAGGCAGATTGGTGATAGGGGAAATTAGAATTCTCGGTGTATTGGGGTGGGGAGAGGGGACAAATGGGGAGAAAATTTGGAACCCAAAATTTTGTGAAAATGAATGTGAAAAGCTATATAAAGAAATATATTAATAAAAAAATTTAAAAAAGAAGACAAAAAAATAAAAATAAATAAATAAAATAAATAAATAAAGCTGGGCACCTCTGCCTCTTACCTTGGATCATTGCCCTCATTTGCACTGATCCTTGCAAGAGAAAACAAAGCAAAACAAAATAAACCTCCAGTTTGGACATATGAGGCTTCCTTCACATCATCTGGATCCTCTACCTTCATATGAGGTTTAGCCTGAAGCTTAACCTATTCCCTGATCAGCACATCTCCTAACCTAGAGATCTCGTCCTGTATCCCTTTCCATTTTCTGTCAATGTAATCCTCAAGCCATTTGTTCTTTAGTTTCCCCCATTATATAGGTCCTCAAATGTATAACTATAGCTCTCTGTCATGGATAAGACATGCAGATGCCACCTCCAACCCATGGTCCAAATACCTCTAGTTTTGATATGATATACACTCAGGTAGTTGAGGGATCATTGACAAAAAATAAAAAACTGAACCAAAAATGTTTTGGAGAGAAAAAAGGAGATATTGTGTCTTCACTTTCTTGATATAAGTAACTCCACTTTTATTTTCTCAATTTCGGTATAAATAGGCAGTTCTATCCAGATCTTAATCCTTAATTGTGTTGATAATCTATGCCAATGTGGAGAAGGTGATGAACCCTTTCTTAGAATAATGTTCTCTAAAGACAAAACATAAAGTACCTAGACTTACAAAGCAAATCAATTATATTGAAATGCAAATTCATAGACTCCAGTTTAAAAACCCTTATTCAAGGACTATTCTGATAATGATTATATGTGTGTGTTAATGAAGTATAGCTATCTGTACTTTGCCAATATCTACTCAGTCATGCTTTGTTGCTATATTTCTAAAAAAGGTATTATCTGTATTTGATTCTAACCTTTTGGAATTTGGGAATCTCTCTTTGACATATCTTGAATATCTGAATTCCTTTACAATTATAGTGTTTAATTGGGATTTCTTTTGTTCTGATTTTTTTCCCTAAGTACAATTTCTATAACCTCTAATACAAAGTTAAGAAACGTTAGAGTCCAAATTTCTTTTGCTAGGTGACACACTTTTGCTAGTGGAAGTTAGGAAGACTCATCTTCCTGAATTCAAATCTGACCCCAGACACTTAGTACCTGTGTGACCCTGGGGAAGTTACTTAACTCTCTTTGTCTCAGTTTCCTCCTCTGTAAAATAAGAGGGAAAATCACTCCAGTATCTGTCAAGAAAACCTCAAATATGATCACAATGACATGACTGAAAAAGAAATGAACAGCAAGAAGTCCAAATGTGGTATCTGCATTGTCGTTCAGGATAAGGACAGGTCATTATTTTTAAATGTATTTCCATTTATTTTATTAAAGAGTAAATGATTGCATGTTAGAAAATTCTGAGCAATTGTTGTTTTAAATTTTAAAAATAAATTTTCTCCCTGTCTCTTACTTCTGCCCCCTCCTTGAGAAGGCAAACAATTTGATATCTACTATGCAAGTGAAGTTATGCAAAACATATTTCCACATTAATGATGCAACAAACAAAACCAGTAACAATATAAATCAATAAAAATGTAGAAAGAACAATATGCTTCAATCTGTATTCAGAGTTTATCTCTTCTTTCTTTGGAGGTAGATATCAACTTTCATTTTAGTTCCTTTTGAATTGTCTTGGATCATTACCATGATCAGAGCACCAAAGTCTTTCATCATCATCATTATGGAATTGCTGTTACTATATACAGTATTCTCTTAGGTCTACTCATTTCACTTTTTATGAGTTTGTGTAAGTCTTCCCAGGTTTTTCTGAAACTGTCCTGCTCATTATTTCTTATAGTTCAATACTTCCAATGCAATTACACACTATAACTTGTTCAAATATCTCCCATTTGATGGCTATTCCCTCCATTTTCAATTCTTTGACACCAAGAAAAGAGTTGCTATAACCTTTTTCTTTGACAAATAGATCCTTTTCCTTTTCCTTTGATCTCTTTGGGATGCAGAAAAAATATGATATTACTGAATCAAAGCTGTATCATTGCACAGTTTTCAGCCTTTTGTGCATAGTTTTTATTTGTTCTCCATAATGGTTGGAAAAGTTCAATACTCCACCAACAATGTATTAGTGTCCCTCATTTTCCACATTCTCTCCAACGTTTGTCATTTTCCTTTTCTGTCCATTTAGCTAATTTAGTAGGTGTAAGGTGATATCATAAAATTGCTTTATGTTTCTCTAATCAGTAGTGATTCAGAGAAATTTTATATGATTTTTGATATCTTTTGTTTCTTTTCTGAATACTGCCTGTTCATATCCTTTGGCTGTCAACTGGCCCACCGAACAGTCTCTCTCACTGACCTCTGTGCCTCTGGGTTGAGAGACCTTCGTGGCTGCTGGAGATTCTGTCCCTGAAGCCTGTTCGGATCTGCTCCTCTCAGTGCCATACAGCCAAGACAGAGCTGGGCTCTGCTCTGGGTCCCGTCCGCAACAGATCTTTGGTGACAGTTTTTCTGGGCTCTCTGGGACAGAAATCTCCTCCACTCCATTGTTCTGTGGCTTCCCCCGCTCCAGAATTTGTTAGGAGCTCTTCTTTACAGATATTTTATAGGCTGTGGTTTCAGAGCTAGTGTGTGTCTTTCTACCCTGCCATCTTGGCTCTTCCCCTGGTGTCCAGTTTTAAAGACCAAAATACACTGTCCCAACTCAAGGGGCATTCTGAGTTTGCAAATAGATATTCATCCAGGTGATCAAAATACTTTGCTATGTACAAATCCTTAATGAAAACAAATAAGCAACAACAACCCAAAGAAAACACCAAAAACAATGTAGTGTTCTTTCATTCCAATAGTAAAAGTGAATTGGCAACAGAATTCATTGGGTTAGAGAGGGTTCTATGGCTTTTTCTCCTTCTTCTTTTAAGAGTCTATATTTGTCTGTGAATAATTGTCTGTGTGTGTGTGTGTGTGTGTGTGTATGTGTGAGAGAGAGACAGAGAGACAGAGAGACAGAGAGAGACAGAGAGAGTGCTATCTTACAGCCACCCATTCTGGTTCTCACTTTGCTAACATGAGGTAACACTGAATCACAATGGCTCTCTACGTCTATATTTTCTCCTTGACAGGTTTATTATATGCCTTTGTTTAGATGTTCTTGGTAGGTATAAAGTTAATCTCTTATTTATTTTATTATTGTGGTTTGTATTTAATTCATAGTTATTTTTCTTTGTGCACATTTTAACATAAAGATTAATTACTCTAAAGACCAGCTTTTATAAAAGTAGTAATGGAATATTTACCCAGGTTTAAAATGTGTAGTGGAAAATCTACTAAATTTGGAATCAAAAGACCTGCGTGTAAACCCTAGGCCCTATCGTTTATCTGTATGACCTTTATTCACTCTGGGCTCAAGAGATTGGTTTCTAAAATGAGGAATTAGACTAGATGGTCTCAGAGTTCTCATTGTCTTTAAATTTATGATTTATAATTTTAGATACACAAACATATATAATTTAGATCCCATATATATGTACTTTTGTGTATGTAAGTGTGCATACCCACATCTACAACCATATATATGTCTATCTATATATTTATCCATTTTCACAATCCACTATATTTGAGGCAGTCATTACTTATTATATCATTGTTGTCTTATGTGTCCTAGAGGAAACTCAATACCTTTTTTCCTTATTATGCCTTTCCCTAGGAATCCAAGAAAAATCACTAGATCCCTCATATCTGTATGTTTTGTGAGATAAGAATAGTCATATAACTGTGGACTGAGATTCTATAGTCTCATAGTAAAAGAGAATATATATGGAGTATTATGTAATGAAGAGCAGAGCTGGTCATTGAGGGACATGCCTAAAGTCCCACTTACTGAGAAGTCTGAGGTTAGTATGTATCCTAACTTCTAAAAGTAGAATGTGCAGATTTCTGTCATGAAACCAGATAGGGAGGAAAGGGACTAGCCGTATTGTACTTTCTTAGCAGAAGGCAGATGTATATGTTTCAAAATATTGCTCCAAGTGGCAAACATTTGAAAGTCCTTATCTACTTATTGTTTTTAAATCCAGAAATGAGCAATTCCTAAGCTGTCACTTGAATGTAGAGCCTACAGGTGGTGATAATCAGTATTTCTTTTCAAGCTAATCTGGGAGACATCTCTCTACTACTCCACATATGAACAGGTATAGGGACAGATGTTTAACTCTTAATATTCTTCATGCAGCTTTGATTTCTCAAAGTGATGATTCAGCTGAAAGACAGTCCCAATAGGCCACATGAGGATAGAGGAAGAAAAAAATGGAAGACGAATCACAGGATATTGACCCTCTTTAAGTATATCATGTGACCCAGAGTCAAACAACATTGCACAGTGGAGTTTCTGAAAGGAGAGTCATGGCAAACAGAAACACACTCACAGGTAAAATCGAGTATCTAGGAAAACACAAAAAGAATATATAAAGCACTTAAAGCATGATTAGATAAATGATTAATTGATTAAGAAAGTTTTCATAACATTACTGGAACATACAATACTTCAAGTATGGTACTCCAATCAGTTGTGATCTTGTCAATGTGGACAAAGCTTGCAACCAATCTTTTAATTCATTGAGACTGTCACATA
Source organism: Bettongia penicillata ogilbyi (assembly GCA_023548195.1). Classification (NCBI taxonomy): domain Eukaryota; kingdom Metazoa; phylum Chordata; class Mammalia; order Diprotodontia; family Potoroidae; genus Bettongia; species Bettongia penicillata. The sequence continues at coordinate 787,864 of JAJHZJ010000652.1, read as the reverse complement.
TGTCTTAGTATAAGCATTAGACAGTGTAATGGTGGCTTCCCTCCTATCCGATTTCCTGTTCGTCTTTCTCTGTCTTTTCTATCTCTTTCTCCGCCTCTTACCATCTTCTTCTGTGTGTATCTCTCTCTAAAGGTAAAAAAAAAAAACATAATAATTATAAAAAGGTAGAAAAATAGGAGTAGCAGAATTTAATATCTGTTTCTCAATTATAGACAAATCTAACAGAAATTTAAACAAAAACCAAAAAAAAGAGACATGCAGAATTGAACAAATTGCTGGAGAAACCAGAGGTATTTTTCTTTTTTTGGGGGGAACGAGGAAGGTGTTGTTTTTTAAAGATTTTTAACATCTTCTAAATGGAACTGATAAATATATATATATATATATATATATATATATATATATATATATATATATATATATATATATATACTTCTCACTACCATATGAAAGATTTTTTAAAAAATTGACCATTTCTTTTGGCACAGAAATTTTAAAAAGCAGATGTAGAAAATTAAAGAAATCCTTGATAGATCATATTGCAATAAAAAATAATAATTCAGGGGCCAAAAACAAAAGTCATAGACCTGAATGGGGGATAAATTTTAGCAATGAAATTCTAAATAATGAGCATACTAAATAATGAGAATAACAAAGGGGAATCATAGAAACTGTTAATAATTATGCAAAAGAAGGTGATAATGATGAAAAAACATATCAAAATTCCTGGGATGCAGCTAAAACACATATCCCTAAAAAAATACATTAATACAATATAAAAAGATTAATGAATTAAATCTGCATTTTAAATCAGAAAGGCAATAAATAAATAAATAAATGTAAGCATAGAAAAGACACTAAAAATAGAGCAACAGATAAGCAAGAAAGTATAAAGCAGTTACCAAAAAATGATAAATAAAAATAATAGCTTGTTCTTGGAAAAGAATAGCAAAATTCATTAACCATTAGTCAACCTAATTAAAACAAAAAAGACTGGAAAAATCCCCCCAAATATATTTATATATCAGAACTATATGTATAATTATGTATATAAATATGTGTACATATAAGTATAGATTTATGTGTGTTCACATATGTATATGTATATATATGTGTATATATATATATAGGCACATACATATGCATATTTTGTTTGTATCAGAATTTGCTAGGCATAGTTTCTACCAAATCTAAGACAAATTAAAAAAAAAATCTAAACTACCCCAGTACAAACCAAATAGAGATCTTAAATAATTCAATCACAGAAAAAGACTATTTCTAAAAGAACTACTAAAGAAGGGGAAAACAATCCTGATGAATTCACAAGATAATTCTATCAAATTTTTGATTTAGCACTAACACTACCAAAAATTTTCAAAAGTTTTTCTAAAAGAGAAAGAAAGCACTCTACCAATTTCTTTTCTGAGACAAATATTTTCCTAAGAATTAAACCAAAGATGGCTCCTTCCTCCTTCCTTCCTTCCTTCCTTCCTTCCTTCCTTCCTTCCTTCCTTCCTTCCTTCCTTCCTTCCTTCCTTCCTTCCTTCCTTCCTTCCTTCCTTAGACTCTGAAAAGTATGCCAATAATTTATGTTAAAATGATTACAAAATATAAACCTAGAGTGAATGTTTTTTAATCACAAAGGATATTTGTCTAAAATCAAATATTACTTTGATGACGTATTAGAAACCTTCCTAAGAAATTCAGAAATAAACATGGATGCCAACTCTCAGCATTATTATTTAGTATTGTTCTTAAAGTGCTAGCAATAGCAATACGACAAGATATAAATATAGATTACACAAAAAGATAAATCATGTGTATTTGCTGAATACATGGTGATTTACTTAGAAACTCCTAGGGAATCAGCAAGCATAGGAAGAAAAATATCTTTGATAAATTTATAGGCTAAAAATGAAATCTCAAAAACGAATAGCATTTCTATATAATTACAACAAAATTCAAAAGGCCATAATGGAAATGGAAACCAAGTTCCTAAAACCTAAAATGCTTAGGGATCAACCTATTACACCACACACACACACACACACACACACACACACACACAAATACACAATATTCCTACTTGAATTAAGAAAACAGCTTTAAATAACTGAAAATATGCAATGTTCATGGCTTGGTCATGCCAATATAGTAAAAATAATAATACTACCTCAGTTAATGTACAGTTTTAATGCCATACCAATTTAATTTTCAAAGATACTTCATAGCACTAAATAAAATAAGGGAAAAAAGCTTGAAATAATAAAGACTATTAAGGAAAAAATAATAGAAAGAAGTTGGGAAGTAGAGTGTGAAATAACTTTCAGACCTTAAAATATATAATAAAACAATAGCTATCAAAAACATTTGATATTAGTTAAAATAGAGAAGTAAATCAAAGTAAAGAAAAAGACTGAAAAAGACAGAATCAAAACAATTTAACTCAATAACCTCATGTTTGATAAAGTAGAAAACATAAATCACCAAGCAAACACCTCTCTTGGAAAGCAGTTTAGCAGAAACAGTCATAGATCAACAACTTATGCCATATTCCATAATATATTTTAAATTGATGTTTCTTTAATATTAATAATAATAGTAGTAAAAAATAGTAATGTAGATGTTGCAGGATGATAGTCATCTTTGTATGTTGTTTTTGGAACTGTGAATTATTAGTGCAATCATTTTTAAAAGCAATTTTGAATTGTACAAATATAGGGACTAATATATGGACTTGACTGTTCAGTGCAAAGATTGCACTATAATAGCCCAAAGAGGACATACCTAAGTAGGAAGTCATCACTGACACCAAATTATTTATGGCAAAACTTTTTTTGCAATGGCAAAAACAAGTGACAGCAAAATAGATAATCAGTGATAATAAAATGGCTAAATGAATTGTGGCACAATGAATGAAATGTAATCATTGTATGCTTTAAGAAATGACAGCTATTGGGGGTGGAGTCAAAATGGCAGAGTAAAAGCACGAACTTATCTGAGGCCTCACCCAAACCTCTACAAATACCTGTAAAAAATTACTGTAAACAAATTTTGGAGCTGCAGAACCCACAGAATGATGTAGTGAAGCAAATCTCCAGCCCAAGACAGCCTGGAAGGTCAAAAGGAAGCATCTATCCCACCAGGCTAGGAGCAGAGCACAATCCAGTGTGGGCCATGCCAGCACAAATGGGGCCTGAACAGGCCTTGGGGGACTGAATCACTGGTAGCTGTGGCAGTTTCCAGATTTCTCAACCCCAAAATGCTGAGGACATTTTGGAAGGTCAGTGGAAAAACCCTGTTGGACCTATGTGAGAACAGAACGCAGTCTGGCCCCAGCCCTGGGGCAGGAGAGGCAACAGGGTTGTTGCAGCAATAGCAGCAGCAACAGTAGTGTTTTGCCTTGGTTGGATGTGGATTGCAGTCCTGGGTGGAAATCCTGGGGCAAAGAGGAGTGCTAGAGTGGTTGAACTTGTGGTGGTAGCAGAGAGGGAATTCTCACAGTTCCAAGGAAAAGAAAAAGAGTACTTGTGCCCACTCATGGACAAAATCACAGACCAGGAGATGAGTACACACCTCTCCTTTGATCATATGACCTTAGAAAAGCTGAAAATTTTCAGGTCCCAGGAGTATTTTCTGAAAACAGCTGCGCAAAACCCTGAAACTTGGGAGAGTACTCCTCCCTCTCCCTTGCCACTTGAAACAGAAAACTGCCTTGACAAAGAGTTCAAAAATCAAGTTATTGACTGGAGAAATGAGCAAACACCAGAAAAAAAAGAAATCAGAATATGTATTCTTATTTGTGTGACAAGGAAGATTAAAACATACAAACAGAAGAAAACAAGGAAAACTACTGCATCCAAAGCCTCCAAGAACAGTATAAATTGTTCTCAGGCCATGGAAGAACTCAAAAAGGATCTTGAAAATCAAGTAAGAGAAGTAGAGGAAAAATTGGGAAGAGAACTGAGAGTGATGCAAGAAAATCATGAAAAATGAGTCAACTTCTTGCTAAAGGGGACCCCAAAAATGCTGAAGAAATAACACCTTAAAAACAATCTAACCCAAACTGCAAAAGGGGTCCAAAAAGTCAATGATGAGAAGAATATTAAAAGCAGAATTGGCCAGATGGAAAAGGAGGTCCAAAATCTCACTAAAGAAAATAATTTCTCCATAATTAGAATGGAGCAGATGGAAGCTTATGACTTTAAGAAAAATCAAGAAATTAAAAAAAAGAATGAAAAAGAATAGAAGACAATGTAAAATATCTCATTGGAAAACAACTGACCTGGAAAATAGATTCCATGAGAGATAATTTAAAAAATTATTGGACTTTCTAAGAGACATGATCAAAAAAGAGCTTAGATATCATCTTTCAAGAAATGATCAAGGAAAACTTCCCTGGTATTCTAGAACCAGAGGGAAAGATCAATATTGAAAGAATCTATTGATTGTCTCCTGAAAGAGATCACAAAAGGAAAACTCCTAGGAATACTGTAGTCAAATTCCAGAGTTCACAGGTCAGTGAGAAAATATTGCAAGCAAATAGAAAGAAACAATTCAAATATCATGGAAACAACCAGGATAACAGAAGATCTAGCAGCTTCTGCATTAAAGAACCGGAGGCCTTGGAATACGATACCCCAGAGGTGAAAGCAGATAAGATTATAACCAAGAATTACCTACCCAGAAAAACTGATTATAATATTTCAGGGAAAAAATGGAATTTTATTGATGTAGGGGAATGTAATACATTCTTGAGAAAAAAATGAGTTAAATAGAAAATTTGAATTTCAAATACAAGAATCAAGAGAAGCATGAAAAGATGAACAGGAAACAGAAATCATAAGGGAGTTACTAAAGTTGAGCTATTTATATTCTTACATTGAAAGATAGTATTTGTAAACTTTGAGAATTTTCTCAGTATATTATTTTAGTGTTAGGGACACACACACACACACGGCACAGGGTGAGTTAACTATGAAGGGTTGGTACCAAAATTTAAAATTAAGGGGTGAGACAGGAATATATTGAGACGAGAAAGGGAGAAATAGAATGGAGTAAATTATCTCACATAAAAAAGGCAAGAAAAAGCATTTACAATAGAGGGGGAGGTGAGAAGGAATGAACGAACTTACTTTCATCAGATTTGGTTTAAGGAGTAAATAGCATGGCCACTCAATTGGGTATGAAAATTTATCTTTCCCTATAGGAAAATAGGGGTAATGGAGTAAGAGGAGGAAGGATGATAGAAGGAAAGACAAATGGAAGGAGGGGGTAATCATAAGTAAATATTTTTGAGGAGGGATTGGATCAGAAGAGAGAATAGAATAAATGGAGGGCAGGATAGGATTGAAGGAAATATAGTTAGTCTTCACAACATGACTCTTATGGAAGTGTTTTACATGACCACACATGTATAACCTATATTGAATTGCTTGGGTGGGTGGGAAGGGAGGAAAGGAAAGAATTTGGAACTCAAAGTTTTAAATACGAATGTTAGAAATTGTTTCTATGTGCAACTGGAAAATAGGACATACAGGCAATGGAGTATAGAAATCTATCTTGCCCCACAAGAAAATAGAGAGGAAGGGAATAAGAGAAGGAGAGGGGTGTGATTGAAGGGAAGATGGATTGGGGGAAGGTATAATCAGAATGTACACTGTCTCGGAGTGGGGAGGAAGAAATGGGGAGAAAATTTGGAACTCAAAATCTTGTGGAAGTGAATGATGAAAATTAAAATAATTAAAAAGGAAATGATAACTCTTTTTAATATAGGGAAACATGGTAAAATTATTTGAACTGATAAAGAATGACATACACAAAAGAATAGAAGCATATAAAATGATTACAATAATATAAATGAGAAAGGCAATCACGAAACAATCAAATGTCACCATTCCAAAATTGCAACAAAGCATGACTATGAACAAGCTATATCTGAGGATAGCTCACTCTACTCTTTGGCAGAATTAAGAATTCCACTAGTTGGGCATATTTAAATGTATTGAACAATTTAGCTCATTTGTATGTTTTTTTTCTTTAAAATATATTATTTATAATTTGAGAGATCACTAAGGTGAGAGGGAAGGATGTAAGAGAGAAGATCATTTTCTTTTCCAAAAAAGTTACTAAAGGGTATCCCCCCAGTATGGCTTGATCTTCCTTCCATTTTCTGTCCCTTGCCCCTTACTTTTCTCTTTCTCTGTCTCTATCTCAATTGTCTGCTATTGTATCTCTTTATCTGTCTTTCTTTATCTCTGTCATTTGTTCTTTCCTTTTGACTCTCTCATTTTATTGGTTATTATTTTTTGTAATACTCTATACAGTATACCCTTTCCCTACCCAAAGAGTCTTTCCTATAGTAACGATTCTTTTAATGACCCACAACAATTCAATAAAACTGTTTAGCACATAGGATGCTTCTGCTGTCATGTGCAATATTCCATTTTTATACCCTTTGAACACTTCAGTGGCAAAACTGAGGTATATTTTCTCTCTCCTCTCTGGGATCAAGCTCAATCATTATAATTACATAGTATTCGTGTTGACTTTGTTGTCCTTTCCACTTACATTATTATAGTATATTGTTTGAATATCTACTTACTTTGCATTAATTCTTATGTCCTTCCATATTTCAGTTCATTCTTTACATTTGTCATTTCTTGCAGCACAGTGATTGCCTGTTTTAATCACATAACACGATTTGCTTGGCCATTCTGAACTGATGGAAAACATCTTTGTTCTGGTATCTTCTCTACCATAAATAAGACATATCCTAGGGGCCAAAGAGTTTGGACATTTTACTAAGGTATTAATGTTTTTTTTTTTACTTTTGATTTTCAGAAATCTTGGAATATTTGATAGCTTTGTCAGTCAATCAAATGAAAAGCATTCATTAAGTTTGCTAAGAACAAACATTAATTTGTTCCAGGCATTATGTTAGGCCTTGTGCATGTTAGTGTGTATATCCACTTAAAAGTTTTTTTAACATTGACAATTCTCATGGTTTGTCATATAATTATTAGATATGAAGTGAGTCCTCAGAATTAGTTTAATTTTAAGTTTTCTTAATATTATTGATGTTAGGTGACTTTTTAAATTGTTTCTATTCTTTATCCACTGGAGAATCATTCATTCTTATATCAGAGACTTCACAGAGATTATATGATGAATTTTATTTTTTCCCAAATAAAGTTTCTTTTTTATGGTAGCTACATTGACTTTATATGTCCATTTTCACGTGGGGCAGCTAGGTGGTGCAGTCGACGGAGCACCAGAGCAAGAGTCAGGAGGAGTTCAAATCTCACCTCATACATTTGACACTCACCAACTGTGTGACCTTGGGCAAGTCACTTAACCCCAATTGCCTCATCCTGGGACATCTCCAGTCATCCTGATGAACATCTGGTCACTGGATTCAGATGACTCTGGAGGAGAAGTGAGACTGGTGACCTGCACAGCCCTCCCTCGCTCAAAACAAAGTCAAGTGTAAGTCATGTATTATTTCTCTGATGGCATAGTCTTCTTTGACAACGAAGGACAAACACACCCAATTTCACTTAAGTCTTATTGTAATTATCCTTTGTGAACTCTATCTCTTCTCATTCCCTCCCCAGTCCTACTTCTAAAACATTCCTGCATCATTTCTCTTCCATTTTGCCAGAGTACTCTTAAGTCAAGTGAGTACTTGACGTGCTTCTGTGTTATAAATACTGTATGGTGTTCATCTAAACTTATTTTCCTCCCAAAATACTTTCCAATTTTCTCAGCATTTCTTCTACAAAGAAAGGAAGCAATCACTTATTGAATACCTGCTGTGTGCTAGGCATTGTGCTAAGATTATTACAGATATTGTCTCATTTGATCGTTACAAGAACCCTGGGAGGTAGGTGCTATTAGTATCTCCATTTCACAGCTTAAGAAACTGAGGCATGCAGTGGTTGTGTGACTTGCCCAGTGTCACACAATTATTAAGTATCTGAGGTGGGATTTGAAATTAGCTCCTACTAACACCAGGCTCAGTTCTCCTTCCTCCATGCTACCTAGCCATCTCAGCATAGAGCCATATTAATATATTCTCCTGATATTGTATGTTTGCCAATGAAATGTGTAGGTTGTTTGTTGCTAGTCCCTTAATTTCTTACAAGTTATGAAATGAAAAGGGAAAAAACAAAACAAAAGAGAAAACAGAAACACTGGAGTGTGTGTGAATGGCAGTGAGAGAAGACTTATACAAAGCAAAGGTAAGATCATAAAAGTGGATGATAAAATAAAATATAATCCGTACGAAATACATTTGTATACATACATGGGTGTGCATATACAATCGGAAGGAAAAATGGATGCCTGAAACAAATTATGCTGCATTAAGAATCTCAAATTCTAGGGCAAGGAGCTGGCACATAGAGAAGAAACCCTAGGACATCTAAGATTATACTCGAAATAGGTGAAAAGTTCATCCTCCCTTTGTCAGTTTTTTAGCTGAATCATCTCATTGCTACTGAAATAAAGTTGATGTAAATAAAAATAATAATTGTGTTTTGACAGTGTAACATGATGTGCATTTTGCTTAACTGCATAAAATTTGTCTTAAAAAAGAAAGACTTTTTTTAAAAAAAAATCTGATTTGAGTGTCCTGTAATTTCAAGTTCTTTTGTGTTTCATTTATGAAAAAAGATCAGTAACAAGGGTAAATGCAGTATTGATTTAAGCATACCTCTATCCCTTTAATACTCCAGTTGCTTTCTCAGTTCCTTCCATCTACGACAGCAGAAACTATGCTTAGCATTTAGTAGATGTATTACCTTTCACCTAGAAATACAAAATGTGGAGTTTCTATATTATTCTGTTGATATACACATCCCAAGTGAAAGGAACATCCTGCCTGAATCTTCCTTAAATTGATAACCTGAGACTGGTAGAAAAAAAGCAAGTAAAATATAATCTTCTCTTCTGAGATTTTAGCTTGGAGGTGATAGGAAAGAAGGCAAACCTTTTCTCCCCCTCACTTTCCCCTACAAAAAAACCACCCAGGCTCCAATGATTAGCAACTTTGCTTGTAGAAAAATCATTCCCCCAACTACCGCAGTGCAATGTAACAGTAAAAGAGGGGAAGAAAAAAGAGATTAAAGAGTTTAATTTACTTGGCATGTTATAACTATGTTTATTAAAATACTAAGAATTACAACAAAACTTTATCATTTGTTAATATTACTTTTGCCTCGATGGGGGTTATATTGAGAAAGCAATATTCCAGACATAAAGGCCACTGCCAAGTTGTATTTTTTAAAAATACTTTATTCATATTTGTTCTTTGTAAAATAACCCCCTGGGTACTTAAAATGAAATCTATTTCTTTATTGAAATTTAATTCCTACCTCTGCCCCCCCCATATTCTCTAAGATTCTCTTTGCCAATTTTTGTAGGATTGTTCACTCTAAGGAGAAGAATATAACACAATAGATACTAATCACCTGCCCCTGGTAAAACATTTTTAAAAGGGAGAGCCGGTGTCGGCAACAAATAAATGTATTTGTATTTTAACATTTACTGAGGTGCATTCCTTTAGGAAAATGTACAAATTCTGGAACACTGCTCTAAAAATAACATCAATATTAAACATGTAAAGCAACCTTTTCCTATGATGCAACAGGAACATTTAAAAAAAATTAATGTGCTTATGTAAATCTGTACCAAAAACTATAGCCATCCTTAAGACTCCTATCCTTCTATAAGCAATGGCTTCTGATTTTGGGGGGAGTCACTAGATAATCCTTGGTTTCAGAACAGAAAAGGACAACAGTAACTTGTATCCATGGAAGCTGAGATAGACTAAATGAAATCCAAGGTCTGATAAAGTAGCCCTTGGTACTGTTTCATGATAACCCTATAGTATTTATAATGTGTCTTTACATGACAATCTTTGTTCTGAGAGAAAAAGGGTAGAAGGGACAAGGGCAACTTATGAGGGCCAGAGCCATTGAGGCTCCCACTGAGTCATGTTGGGGTTAGGTTCTTGTGGTTCAGAGACTGGCTTTAACAGCAAGAGAGAAAGACTGTATTTCCATTCAGGACCCTGACTATCTCTCTTGTTAACTTCCAAGGGAGTCCGTTACTCTGTGGATCTTCACCACATGTGAGCCCGATAATCTGACTACTTATGGTCTATAGTATTTTTTCCCTTTCTTTAACCAAGTTTTTTTCAGTGCAGACTCCTCCTTGCTAGTTCTTCTCAGGAGTCCTTAACTGTCTATTTATGCTTCAATTACTAGGTCCAAAATGAACCAGATCTAATTCCACCTGTCTCTGGAGGGGAGAATAAATAAATATATGAGACCTTGTCTCCTCCAGACTTGAAGCACCCAAAATGAGTGCTGAAGGTGAGGACGGAGGCTAAATAAACAGCCCTACTTGACCAAACCCTGATTTTCCAGTTTATGTGGATCATTCTTCTGTTCCTTAAGATGCTGTTTCTTATTTAATCCAGACTCCCTTCCCTGCCTTGTTCCCTTATGTTCAAGTAGAACGCAAAGATGGTGACTGTGTATTTTGACTATGCATTTGTCAATTCCTTTCTCTTTCGCCAGCTCAGACTCTTCACCTTACTTGTGCTTTCTTTTTTAAGTCTGGGTTTGCTTGTTTACTCTATTTTGTCCGGAACCCTCTACCTTCTGACCTTAGCTTTGTACTCTAGGTCAATGGTGATCATATGTCCCCTCTTTCTGTACACACTGACCCTCTAGCTGTGAACTTCTGTCTGTACCCAGTACTATCTTCCAGATCAGCTTGATCTTTTCTCATTTGCCCCATGTTACTGTTACCCATGTTTTAACATTTACACACAGGTTCTAAATTGGATATCAGTTAAACTGTGATCCATTTTTTCAGAACATATACATACTACTTTCATTGGACACATTGGTGTTCTGAGAAAGTTAATACAGTGGCCCAGAATGTCTAACTTAAAACTGAAGAACAGTCAAACTTCTAAAAGAAGTTGATCAATTAATTCAGACAATTATAGGGTTTTAGAGTCAAAAATGATCCCAGAGATAATACACTCAAATCCTTAATTTGACAGATAAGGAAAATGTGGCCCACAGAGCCTAAGTGAATGATCCAAGGTCACACAGTTACTTGGTGACAGAACACAAACGATGTCCTAGGTCTCCTGGAACTCTTAGTCTATTGTGATTCCTAGCATACTGTTTTACCTGTGATTAAGCTTCATTCAGAAACATACAGTGCTTCCCTATTTGCACTCATGTGCCTATTACAGTATTCTGTATTGAACACACAGCTGTGATTTAGTGCCTTTCATATTGTAGGTGACTAAATTCAAGCCCGCATCCCATGCAGTTTGGCCTGCAGTGTGTACATGCTAATTTATATTCAGATAAAAGTCTCATGAACTAGTGGTTTTCTGACAGCCTTAAAATCCATGTCACATTTACATTCTTCCAGACTTTATGGTTATGGTCATCACCAGTGTTTGAAAAATAAATTTATAAAATGCCTTGTCAGGATGCTCAGGGCACTGTGTATGTTCAATAATTATAATATTATAAAAACATAATAAGCAATCACCCACTAAAGCCAAAATATAAACAGTGAGAAAGAGAAAGATGAGGTCCTAGATGGTGTTACATAAACGTAGAAAGAATTAATTGGAACTCTAAAAGATGGCGGCAAACGTAATTAAACTCAAAGACAAACACAAATCAAGCTGAATGCCTTCATGGTTGGAAAGGGAGGTGTAAAAATGTTTGGGCAGTAAAATGCTTCTGGTTGTAAGTCATTGTGGAATAATGGCACACCTTGAATGGCTTTTATGCTTCTTATAAGCCTGAAAACATGACCTGATGTGTTGTATGGGCTTTCTTATGGAGTTATAGTCTAATTATAAAGTGAACACATATTAAAGAACTGTTGTCAATCTGTCTCAGCCTCGAAATGTTACCTGTGATGCTGAAAACCCTTCTAATGAAAATTACATGCAATACCTATCAATAGGGAGAGATTAGAGGCAAGGCTGTATTGAAGTGAAATAGAAATTGGTTTTGCTCCCTGGTAAGGTTATGATTGGATTACTGTGGACAAGATGTTTGTTCTAAGAGAAAATGATTTTTCTTTAAATATACTATACAGAAATTGCATTCCCCAGGATATTCCTTCCAGTTAGGCATATTCTGAGAATCATGAAAAGGTTCTGTTTTCTTTTTTGTCTTCTCTTGTACCCCTGCTTTTGATTTTAAGGGAAAAGGAATAAGCCATTCCAATATGCAGAAATCGCCCCCATCATCTCAAAAACACTTGCCAGATATTCCCTTTCATGTTTCCCTCATTAGAAACTGCATTCCCTGGCCTTTCATTTGCATAATTGGCATAGATAGTTATAGATTCATTGGACCTCAGAGTCTCAGAATTGGAAGAAACCTTACAGGCCATCTGGTCCAGCCTTTAGGCATTTATTAGATCAGACGATCCCTGGGCTGTGAATTTCAGACCCGATGACTCTAAGACTGAGGTGTCACCCTAACACCTAACGATCTTTCAGAATTCACTCTAAGCCCCACCAGTTTTAATTTGTGAAGTGGATAAAGTTTGTTTTATCCCCTAAACCCAACGCTGTGTGTTCCCATTTTTATTTCTGTATACTTTTCCCATCTCTTGGGGTCTAAGATATCTCATTTTGCCTTTGAGATGCCCAGAGGTCCATGTGTGGCACCTTTCCCAGTGTTATGTGCTCAAAAATCATTCCCGTATCATAGTGATAATATGTGAAAACTTGTAGCCCCTTGGTCCCTGTCTTAAATAGTTATAAGAAACAAAGTAATGATTAAACTACGTTACACTAAGATGTGAATGTATGATGACCTAACATTCCTATTTTGAAATAGGATACATATTAAACGAAGAAGACAATTGCATTTTCCCTTCACATAGAGCACAACTAGCAATTTTTTTTTCACCCAGGACATAGCAAAAATATGCTCAAGGCAAGCCAAATGATTAAGCCAAAAGCACTACTTGTGCATTAGAGACCTGGAACCCGGGACAGGTTTCCATGGATGAAGAGAATACAGGACTCTGCTCTAAAGGTAGATACCTGGAATAAACTAGCTCCCCTGGACAGAGACTCCAGAAGACCTCAAGGGTACTGCTAGAGAGGTCACAACTAGGAAGGGAATAGGTTAGGGTTTTCCAAAGAGGTTGTGATATGGGGTGGAATGGACAGGAGAAGGGGAGCAGACTATCTAGTAGTTTCTCATCTTAAGTAATTGTTGTTGATAATGAAATGCCAAACTCAGCTGTCTCTACCTAATGATGGTAGTTTTAACAGTAGTTTTAGCTACTTCTTTAGGTGGAGATAGCTGATTCTGACATCCAGTGCTTTCAAAATTTCAGTACCTGGACCAGGACTCCAGCTGAAACATTGGAATTACTCTTCTAATTCAGCAAAGTTGATTAACCAATTTTTATTGATTGATGATATTACGTCAAGGTTGTCAGGCATATAATTTGAACATCTCTCTCCCACTACCCTTGGGAGTCAAGATATTTTTGATATTCTAAAGACTATTCTTATTTTCTATCACTATATTCAAGTGTGTTCTTTTCAAAAGGTTTCCCAACTTGCCAAATCATTATCATTCCTGGGTTAGAGTATGCTGGGGTGTTCCTTTTTCCCATGGAATAAAAATATTTGGAAAGTATTGACTTTGGAAAGGTGATAACAATCCTTTTTTGGGGGGTAATCACTGCTAACATTTCAGTCTTCAAGCAGTATTTCCTTCTCAGAATTATGGGTTACTTTGAGCAAAAAGGATTATTTAATAAATCCACTTTAAATGAACGAATGTTTTTCTATGGTGTACCCTTTATCCCTTCATAGTATAATTTGATTTCTGGTTGGACCCATATTTTTTTCCATTTACTTTAGAGGCATGTGGGCAGGACAGAATGCTATCAATTGATAGCTGAAGAAAATTCCCATATTACCCACTAGATCATTTACATATTTGCTAGGTCAGGTCGCTATTTGCTCTTGACTACTCTGAAAATGCAAACAGTACGTGTTACTCTAAGATTATGGAGAATGTACACACTGGGCCACTCTGACAGTGTAGGAGATTTTTTTGTTGCTGTTCTTGACAAACTGACTCTTTTTCTTTATTCTTTCATTTCCAGCTCTTAATGGCAGAATGTTTGGAGCATTATAGATGTAAAGTTGATGAGTAGGTGGGATGTTGTATGAATGCCTTATAGTCATTCATTATCACAACCGTCTGATTCCATAATATTCATGTCTACGCAGTTCCAGAAATTGATCATACCAATTCACTTAGCTTGCTGAAAGACTTTCTCTAGGTTTGGATATAAGATTTTTTCATCAGTACAGAAATCAGACAGTTGACCAACTAATGTGTTCTTACTGTGTCTCAGACTTTCCCACCTCTCTCTCTCTCATAGATCTTCATTATAATTTTGTATTTCTTACTGAGCACAAGTCAGTATTCATAATGTATTGCAGCCAAACATGTCTCTTGCTATTTCCTATATTGAATTTCTTTTTTAACTTTCTTAGGATTTTTAGGCTTTGTTCGTTACAGTGTCATCCACAAATATGCAGAAGACTTCATCAGCTACTAGGAAGCTCTCTTCTGTTTTGACTCTGCTTTTTATTTTACATGAAAGTATCAGATAAACTTGGTTAGCTCTTACTTTGGGCTTCATTTGATGTTAATGAGATGGTTGTGGAATGATCTTTTGTTTTTGAATATATTAAGATTTCTAATATAATCTTAAATATAAAGAGAAGATAATTTTGTAGAAATGTCTACATTTATATACTAATGTATGTATTTATTTATGCATTTAATGTCTACAATTTGTCTATATTAAAGCAATATGATCTTATATTCTCTGCATTTTTCATAAACTTGAGTCATCAGGAGAATAGTTTGCTGCATGACAGCATTTGTGAAAGTCTTTTAGTTACCTGATTATTTCATCAATTGTAACATACATGTGTGTATACATGTTCATACATGAGTATGTATATATGTATTTAGATAAATGATAGATGAATATATTGATAATTTTCATGAAGATTTTACAGAGATGAAATGGTGGGAAATTAACATTTTATCAAATGTTTTCTTTCCAATATTTGTTCTGTTGTTTATTTTTCCCATCATTCAATATCTTTACCTCTTTTAGATCTTGAATGTCAATCCCTTAAGGGTTTCAACATTTTATCTTTCCATAAAATAGACCTTATTAGATATATTGTGGGTCTAGCCCAGCTGCTCTCCTACTATTTGCCTACTTTAGTGCCATTTATGCTTCCTCATGCAATATTTCAATAACCAAGATGTTAGACTCCAAATGTGGTGCCTTTGATATCTTTGACGAAAAATATAATTTATCAAAATAATCCTGATAGGTTGCTGAAAAAGCATTTTGTTTGCTTGTATGTATTCTTCAGGTTTGATTTTGGTTTTTTTATAGTTGACATAACCTAAATGGATTTCATACCAAGATTTCTTACTGAGATTTTTTTAATCCTTCACTGCTATTGACTATTTTATAAGGAAATGCTATTCATAATCTTCCGTAATCTTTCTCTGTAAGATGTACCAATGCACTTGTACTCCAATTTGTTGTTAAACTTGTTAACCTTGTTCTCACTGATTTGTATTATTGCTGACTAGAGAGTTTCTGAACATTTCTGGCCTCCTTATTGTTACTGCTTTCGGAATCAGTGTATATATATATATGCATGTAAAAATGCATACAAATATACATACATATATGTGTATATAGACATATATACACATATATCTTCACATATATTTATCTTTCATATATCTATCAAATATGTTTATTTATCTATCCATATCTGTATCTCT
Source organism: Bettongia penicillata ogilbyi (assembly GCA_023548195.1). Classification (NCBI taxonomy): domain Eukaryota; kingdom Metazoa; phylum Chordata; class Mammalia; order Diprotodontia; family Potoroidae; genus Bettongia; species Bettongia penicillata. The sequence continues at coordinate 771,950 of JAJHZJ010000652.1, read as the reverse complement.
CTCTATGTCTCTGTGTCTCTATCTATCTATCTATTTATCCATCCATCCATCTAACTATCTATCTATCTATCTATCTATCTATCTATCTATCTATCTATCTAGCTATCTAGCTATCTAGCTATCTATCTATCTATCTATCTATCTAGCTAGCTATCCTTCTCCACTTCCCATTTCAGTAATCTTCAGTAACTTTTCTGGATAGGTCATTCTAGAACTGCTATAAGCATATATCGTATTTTTTTTCATCTTTATGATTTTTTCCTAAGGAGATATTGATTTTTATCTTTGCTCTAATCAATCAATGTTCTGGCACAGGATACTGATCAAGAAACGACTCTACCTTAGCTTAAAGTTGCTTCCTGTATTTTGGGATATAGTCAATCACTTTTGGCCATACTTAGCTCATGGGTAAGGGAGAGTTATAGGATCATAGATTTAGACTTTGGGGGATCACATAATCAATTTAGTTTAACTCCTAATTTTATAGATGACAAACCTGAAATTCACAAAGTTAAGTGACTTTCCCAAGATCACACAAGTTAAAAGTAATAGAGACAGAATATTAATGCAGATATACTGACTCCAAATCCTTTTATTAAGGGGGATTTGTTCTGTGAAGTTTGGATTCAGCGAAAGGGTTGCACTTGACCTAGGGGACCACATGTGACCTTGAGGCCTCAGGTCCCCACCCTGTACCTTTTCTAACATGCACTGTTGTCTACCACATTTCACATAAGGTAAAAAGTAGTCAATTTCATTATTTGTGTGTTTTTGGTTTGATTTAGTAATTACCGTATCCAGTGACTTCTGACTCTATATATTATGTGTTACCTTTAAAATCACAGAAGTTAAAAATAATTGCCTCTCTGGCCATAGCTCCGTGGTGACAAGGTGAAAGCTTCTGGCCTTAATCTCTGGAATATGTGTATTATGGGCCAGGCCCTGATCCAGGCATACCTTTTGACTTCCTGTAGAGTATTTCCTATTTTAGAGTCACCACCCTTAAATTCATCCCTAGGAAGAGATTTCTCTGATTATGCATTGGGAGAGTGAAAAGGGAATATATGAAAAGAAAATGTGAGTCAGTGGCCTAGCCTTTTCCCATACATCAATATGCACTTTGACTTATTTTTCTTTTAGCCTATGACAAAGGAACAATGTCCACTGACCTAATTTTATTTCCACCTTTTGAAGAGTTCATAAAAAATATGGATAATTACAACCTTAATATTCTCTCTCAATTTGACTCTGCCAGTTGTTTGAAACATTTGGACCATGGCTCAAACCTTTGCCCCATGCTTCTCATTATATACCAATACTCATAATTATTCATTTTTGTAGACACTGTGTTAGTAATTGAGGAAACTCCTAGCTCAAAAACAACAAGAATGAATCCTTTATATCAAATAGGATACTAATTAAAACAGCAAGTAAACAACCTAAAGGAATAAAAAACTCTGAATTCAAATATCTAACCTCCCAGCTGAAATAAATAGATAGATAGATAGATAGATAGATAGATAGATAGATAGATAGATAGATTAATAGAAAAGAGGAGATGGAAAAATGTTAAACAGCTATCAGACACCCCTCACACACTGATAATAGTGGTCCCATCTATACCAGTGAAACATGGCTCATAGACACTATAGCATTCTCATTACCCATGTGTCTTTCTAGCTGAAAGAGCAGGGATTTTTGTATGCAGTACTATGGTAGCAGAAGTGCTTAGTACAAAAATTGCTGTCCTCTCTTCTGGTACCATGACTGCTAGAGGTCCAGAGAAACTTTTCTAGAATGGGAAGAAGACATTATTGCTTCCTTAAAACTGCCTCTAAGAACTCCTGCAGTCATCCTCTTCCTATAGAGGTATGTTTTAAAATCCCTCTGCATGACAAATAGACTGTGAATGAATTATACTTCTTAAAGTAGATAGTTTTAAAAAAGACAGTTTGGAGATAGGAATTAGTACAGTCATGGCTTATTTCCAGCTCAACATCTGCATAACCAAAGTTCCTTCTCCTTTTCAATTCCTAGAATGTTATTCATTAATACAAGATCAACAATGATATTGAATACATTTCATAAAAGAATAATGGTTATGGTGAAACATAATATTGGAGTGGGGAGTGATATTCAGCATATGAGTTAATTTGATGAAGTAGGATAAGCTATAGGCTTTAAGTCAAAAGGTTAATTATTGACTTTTACACTGTGCAACTTTGGGGGAATTATTTAACCTCTACATATCCCAGTTCCCCATGTGCTGTGAGATAAGGATTGTCGTGCTTATACCATCTCCCTGAATGGTGTATCAAGTAAACTTATTGTTACAAAATTCTTCGTACATACGAAATGTTATTTCAACATCACTAAGTGTTATGAAAGGTATACTGTTAATATTTAGATATCTAAATTTCAGGAAAAAAGTATTTTTTTTAAACATATCTTAACTTTTTCATTTTCTACTAACAGTTGCAAATTTTGTTTCTGCTATATTAAATCTTCATTTCCATCCTAAAGCAATTCATTAAAGCATAACTTACAACACATTCAAGCTACTTGAAAGTTATTTACAGGAATGCAATCTGCTAACCTTTGGTATGGGGAAATTTATAAAAGTTGTTGGAAGAAATAACCATCTTCTGATAGCATATAATATACTTGTGTCTGGATATGATACCGTAGGATAAAAATTGTGTCTGGATCCAAGAAATAAAAACATCCACACATAAAAAATTTTAAGGCATTTAAACTTAGAAATTTAAAACCCACTTAAATTGAGATGCCCATATTTCTGAGGAAAAATTGGCATTGAAATCAGTTTTGACTGATAATGGCAGAGTGACTCTCCTAAACGACAGAAGGCTGGGCAATTTAACAGGGAAAGCTGTTTCTATCCTGTGAGATTCCTGTGAATTAATTTTTCCTTCTAAGGGAACTGTAATTTAAAAGGATGTTCAGTATAAAGATGAGGTTTGCTGTGTTAGCACTGAACCTATGTGTTTAAACAAAAGAATCATCTCTCCACAGCAAATAGGACTCTGCCTAGGTAGTAGCTGACTCAACTGAGGATTTCCTTCTTCATCAGAACAAGAAATACAGTCCCAGAGCCCCATCTTAGGAAATGGATACTCCCTCCTAATAACATTTCCCTCACAATTAAGCTGACTTCTTTACCACCCTGTCACTGTTCCCAATAAATTCATTTACCCAAAGCATTTCTCTATCTCATTTTTGCTCTGCCCACAGTATCTTGTATCCTGGGTCAACAGAAAACAAGATGAAATATGGTTTCCATCTTTGCCTCCTTAGATTTTGACTCTTTCATGTCCAGTCCCCATTTCTAGCAAATATAGTCTTCCTTTTCAAGTATTCATCTGCTGCTTGCAGATAACAATGTACCTAATTCTCTTTTACAGATCATTTTCATATTGTTTGGATCTAGAACTTTGTCTTGATTTTCTGACTAGTCCATTTCTTCACTATTAAAGTAGATACTATAGAATATCTTTCATCCAATATCTCCTGATACTAACTACTGATATTATATATATATACATGCATACATATATATATATATATATATATATATATACATATATACACTTGGCATAGCCATAGAGCCTTTAAAATGCAAAATAGATGCATTTTATCTTGACATCAAAATCATTGCTGGGAAGGAGGTTGCTTTCTGCCCATCCAGATTCCTCTCTTTATTGTGACAAACTAAAAAATAAGCGAATAATCTGATAACAGTGACCCCATGTAAAACATGGTATCATGGTTTTCATATAGTATAGTATAGTATAGTATCATGTAAAACATCATGTAAAACATATCTGCCATGAAGAAGGAGGTATATTTCATTTTCTGTTCTCTGGGAGCTTCACTGGATTTTCATTTCCTCAGAGTTCCTTTTGGTGATGTTTTCATTTCCATTGTTGTGTATACTATTCCTCTTATTTTCTTTATTTCATTGTAATAGTTCACAAAAATCTTCCCATGTGTTTTTCCTGTATCCATATTTATCTTTTCTTGCTGCACATATTGATTACGATATGGCTTTTTCAACCATTCCCTAAAGGGTAAGCACCCATTTCACTTCTAGTTCTTTGCCAAATTCGGGGTAATAGATCTGGGACTGTTAGATCAAAGGGTATGGCTATGTTAGTCACATTTCTTGAAAAGTACAAATTGATATCTAGAACAGTTGAGTCAATTCACAACTTTACTGACAGGGTTTAGTGTTTCTTTCTTCCCCAACTACCTCCACTACTGAATATTCCTGGTTTTGCCATGTATATCCTCCCCTAACCAGTTTTTCCCCCCACTGTCTTATTCACCCTTTGACCAGCATGAGGTAAGAACAAAAAATAAAAAGAAAAAAGATTGAGGGTTGGAGTTCAGGTTTTCCCGGTACCTCACTTTCTCTGCATTTTCATGTTTTCTGCCTCATCTCTTAAAAACTTCCTCACAAACCCCTGCCATGAGGTAAAAATGTATTCCAGTGCCTGGATATACCAAGGATGCCCTCTTCGAAGTAATCTTTTCACCAGCAGTATACTATTTTTCAGATGTTGACAGCTGTGGCTGGTTCAAGAGTCAGGTGGTCCAAGATTGTTCCAGAGCATTTTTGACTTGAAAACCCATGGTTAACAGTATGCTATAAGCCTCAAGAACAGCAGGAATGTCTTCCTTTGGCTAGTAATTACTGGAAAGAATTTCTATCTGCCAATTTCAGAGAATTTTAACATGTGAGCGGTTCCCACAGTGCCTTCAATGCTCTCTCTTTTTTAAATATTTCTGGAAACTGGATGAACCAATCATTATTTTGTCTAACATGAATCTCAGGGTTTCTCACACTTGGTCATCGAGTAACTTGTCAATAAAACACACAATCTAGCCTTGTAATCAGGAGCTACATAAGTTCTATTTTGATTTATCATTGCTGTGGTATTTGAGAAATATCTTTGTGTATTTGCTGGAGAAAGTAAAAGAGAAAGGTATTGTTATGGTGCCTTATGTTTACTTCCTTTCTTCCTTCCCTCCTGCTTTCCTTCATTCATTCTTTCCTCCCTCTCTCCTTTCCTTCCTTCTTTCCTTCCTTTCTTCCCCACATGGGGAAGGGAAAAAATATTCCCCTTATTTATTTGAATTTGTATTTATCAATCTATTTTTGCTGTCAGATAAAATGAATAACTGACTTTTGTGATAGAAACATGATTTATGGCTGTGTCCACTCTTCTTAATTAAGATCCATTATAAGGAATATATTTAAAATCTTTTAACCAACATCACAAATCCATACACATTATTCCTATTTCTTTTTAGATTTATAATTTCTTTATGTTTTCTGTGAGGTAGGAAAATGTACTTATTACATAGAGAAATAGATAATACTCTAAATTTGCTCTGCTATGTCCTCCTAATAGGTACTTGTGGTAATATATTATTTCCTCTTGGTATTTTGGGGCATGTGGGGAAGAAAGGAAGGAAAGAAGGAAGAAAAGGAGGGAGGGAGGAAAGAATGAAGGAAGGAAAGCAGGAGGGAAGGAGAGAAGGAAGAAAGGAAGTAAACATAAGGCACTATAATATACAAATATCTCTCAAGATTCTCATGAAAACTTGGAGGTCTATGCTCTAATTATCCCTACGTAACAGTTGAGGGCAGTGAGGCAGACAGAAGTTAAATGATTTGCCTAAGGTCACACATCTACGACAGTGCCTCGATCCAGATTCGAAATCAGGTGTCCCTGATTTCAAGAAGAGCACCCCATCCACCATGCCACTTACCTACCTCTAAAAACATTAAGAATGTCATTACTTAATTACACAGGACTTGAAAGCTAAATTTTAGCTTAGACATCAGGAAATTCTGTCTGCATATTAGAGATAAGGAAACTGGATCACTGAGAGATTGAATTATTTGCCCAAAGTCACAAATCTTAATTGAAGATACAAATGCATATACCAGTATTCTAAATGGTGTATTAAAAGAATAAAAAGAGAGTTCCTTCTACTTGATGCTTAACTATTATAAGGTAACAAACTGAGGAAGATATAATTGGAGACATTTAGTCAAAATGATTAGAGAATGAGATTTTTTAAAATCCTCTTTCTTCATAAAAGTTGTTTTGTGCTTGTCCAGGCTACTAGACAGACCAGTAAATCAAGAATTGTGATGCTTGGGTTCTACAGACATCAAATTGCTGTGTGACCTTCATCAACTCACTTCACCTCTCTGTGCCTCAGGGTTCTTATCTGCAAAGCAGGCATTGTACCATCTGTTCTCCATCTATCTCAGGGAGATGTTCTGAGGATTAATGAGTTACTATCACAAAGTATTTTGAGCTACTCAGAGAAGTGCTGCATAAATAGGAGGTATTATTATTGCCAGTCATACAAATGTAAGATGACATTTTGGTATCCAGATTTTCTTTAAAGCATTAGGTCCTTCTTTTCAACTTAAAAGCCTTGTGCTAATACAGGCTAACCTAGATTTCTTTCCTCTTCTTTATCTATGGACTTCAGTCCCATCAACTCATCAGTGAACATCTGTGTCTGTTTTTCTACTGCCCATTTCTACACTGTTGGAACCCAATCCTTTTGTAAGCCCTGAAGCACTAAGGGAACAATCTGGTCAGCAATGAAATGTCTGTGATTCTTATAAAAAATAAGTCTCAAACTGCCTCTCAGTAGTAAACTGTTACAATTACACTTTGTTGAATTGAACTGCTATTCCAACTCATCAGTTACAGAATGACTGGTGTATAAAAGACAGTGTTGAATCCCACAGGAATAAGACATGGTTGCTACCCACAACATGTTTACAGTCTAGTTAATGGGAAAAACAATATTCATGGGCAAGTGTAATAGAGTGTAAAAAGAGATACAGATCACAAGAGAGGAGCAAAAGTATAGGTTTACATAAACATTCTAGACAAGAGAATCTGAAACTTAAATGGAATTTAGAAGTCGTCTGGTCCAGAAGCACCAAACACACAAGCCTATAGCATTGCAGCTTGCAACACTTCCAAGTGACACCCCAAACTAGATTAGAATGTTATTATCAAATATTTAACTAAATAAAAATGGAATATATTGTTAATATGTTAATATATGAGAATAATGGAATATTGATATTATTAATAATATTGATAATGTGTTAATATGTTTTCTGAGTCAACATATAGCCTGCAGAGATCTTTATGTATGGTTTAGCCGCCTGTTTCATTTTGAGGTTGACACTTGGGATCTAGTTCAAACTTCTGAGATTATAGTGGAGAAAATTATGCCCCAAAGAGATGGAATAACTTTTTTTAAGGCAAGGCAAGCAGTAAATGACAGAGCTAGGATTTGAATCCCGTATTCTTGATGAAAATGGTATTTATACTACATCTTGAAGGAGGGTTAGGTTTTGATTAGATGATTTAGTAAAAAAAAGAAATTCAATTAAAGGAAATATCTGGTATAAAAGCATCTGCAGCAAAAACAAAACAAAACAAAACAAAAAACTAAAAAAAACATAGGGCTTATTTAGGAAACCAAGAGTACTTCAGTTTGGCTGCAATAAAAGGCATAGAGTGTAATGTGAGATAAGGCTGAGAAGAAAGGTCAGAGCCAAATTGTTGAATACTAGACTCATGAGTAGGAATTTTATTTTTGAGGCAATGAGGAGTCACTGAAGATTTCTTAGCAGTAGAGTAACATGAATAGAGCTTTTCTTTGGAATACTTAATTTTGCAAGGATATCAGAGGAGAGATTAAAGGCAGAGAGAGAAGTTAGTTAGCATATTACCAAACAGAAAAATCCAGAAAAATAAAGAAAATTTTTAAAAAAATTGTGCCTTACTCTGTACCAAGATATCATCAGTTTTCTCTCTCTCTGTCTCTGGAAGTGGATAATATTTTTCATCATGTCCTTTAGAATTGTCTTGGATAACTATGTTGATCAGAATAGCTGTTATTCACAGGTGATTGTCATGCAATAATGCTATTACTGTGTACAATTTTCTTCTGCTTCTGCTAAATCACTTTGCAGGAAATCGGGTGTCCCTGATTTCAAGAATACCGCCCTATCCACCATGCCACTTACCTACCTCTAGGTATGTGTTTCTGGATATAAGTCTTTCTGGATTTTTTCTGAGAATATCCTGCTGTTGTTATAACAGAAGAGTATTCCATCAAAATCATATAACACAACTTGCTCAAGTATTCCCCACTTGAAGCGCATCTCCTTGACTGCCAATTCTTTGACCCCATAAAAAGAACTGTCGCTAATTGTTTTTGTACATGTGGGTCCCTTTTATTTTATTTTATTTTTTATATCCTTTGCATACAGGCCTAGTAGTGCCATTGCTGGGACAAAGGGTATGGCCAGTTTTCTGCTCTTTTGGCATAGTTCCAAATTTTTCTCCAGAATGATTGGAACCAATCTACCCCCTACCTACAGTGCATTTATAGCCCCACCTACAGTGCATTAGTGTTGTATTTTTTTCCCATCTATCTTTCAGCATTTTTCTTTTTGTCATGTTAACCAATCTGTTGGGTGGGAGCTGGAAATTTTAGTGACAGTAATAATTATAATGCTTTTAAATTAAAGAATTATTAAAGTATTAAAAGCTTCTATGGAAAGATGATGAGTTTGGTTTGAGGTATTCTGAGTTTGACATAATATTCACATAGAAAGGTCCAATAGGACCTTAAATGTCCTGTGGAACTATTACCTAGATTTGATTCTAAACATCTCTTGTCAATTTGATGAATTCTCTAATTAACTTAATGAGATTGTGATGCATAAGCCTGGATTTGGTGGCATCTTGAGGGCACTAACCCTTTCATCATCTGTTAAAGCACATTGTAGACCAACTCAAAATCTTTCAAATTTCATTTTCACTTTCCTCTATTGAGAATATAGACCAGAATGCAGCAGAGTTGGCCTGATCTTGGAAAGAGGAAAACTTATGCCCATGTGCAGTCTGTTTCCTTAGGAACATGCATTCTAGTGATAAGAAGGTGTATTCTGTTATACCATGCTCCTTAGGGAAAGAAGATAGTTGTCCGCCTAATTATTGGGCAATGTCATAATTGGAAATACGCTGCAGATCTAATTAAAAGTTTGTTCAGCAGGCTCAAAGTGTATTTTCCTTCTGGAGGAAAATACAGATCACTGGGTGACACCAAGGGACCTTGTGGGACAACGCAGTACGTTTTAAGATCTACAGAGATAGGGATCCCTCAGAAAATTAAAAGGTTGTCCTAATGGCAGCCTAAAGGCAAAAGTTCAATTATTCCCTCACCCCTCCAAAATCGTAAGCAAGTTGAAAGGTTGTTGGAGTGGTTTATATATTTATTTATGATTTCCTCAGAATACACTGTATACTTTCTGTATCTGTTTATGGACATCTTTAAGTCCTTTACATATTCTACACATTCTGCGGGGTGAAACAAAAAATGACTCATAACCAACACCCTTATTATTAATCTCAAGTATTTATACATGATTTGGACATCACCTTTGCCTAAATTTATAGATTATATTATAGTATCATTTCAGTTACAGACAAAATTGACCTAACAAGGAAAATGACCTGTCTTGGGATGGTTCCCAGAATAAAACCAGGCTTGATCTGCATGTTATACTTCTGGTCCAAGTTTAGATTAGTTTTTGTTTCATTCATTCATGCATTCATTTATTCACATATTTACTAATTTATTTTATTCATTCATTCATTTAATTATATTTATGTCTATTTATCTACTTGTTCATCTATTTATTTCTTTTGCTTTCAAAGCCAGGTTATATTTTAATTCCAAAGATCAGAATTTTGGAACCTAAAATCATTTCATCTCATCTCCCTCATTTCACAGATAAGAAAAAAAAGTTTATTGAACCAATAAACTCTGACTTTAAATTCAGTGATATTTCCATTGAATTGCTTTGTTTCATATTGAGTATGCAGGCAATTGATACTTGCAGGTCTTTTTCATATGAATCACTTCTTTATTTATCCTTCTACTGTAGGCTATTAAAAGCTAGATTTACATCATTACGTTTTACATTTCATAATGTTAACTCTGCCCCATTGTTCCAGACTGCTGGAATCTTTATGATTCATAACTGTCATTTGACATATTAGCTGTCCTTTTCACTTTGGCATTAATTGAAAACTTATAAATATATCATAGGGGAAATATAACTTTTTGAAAGATATGTGGAACCTGGTAGTCAAATAAACCCTAAGAAGAGATTAGATCTAAAGTATCAAGTTGTGGGCACTTTTCTTATTGAACTCTGGGTAGGCCAGATGTCTTTGAAGTGAAGATTACCCCCTGTAACCTCTCATCAAATTAACATCACTATAAATCAATAGCTTTCAGGTATTATTTCAAAATTTGTTATGCATCAGCTTAATAGACTATCACCCAGATCTTCCCTCTTAATTTAATAAATATTCTATTGAAATCCAAATAAACTAGTTTATAGCATTTCCATAATCCACCGTGCTAGAATACTTGTTGAAATGAAAATTTACTAATTTTGAAATACTCAGTTCTAAGTGAACTCATTCTAGCTCCTACTAATTGCCAATTTCTTTTTAAGTGCTCATGAACCTTACACTTAACCCATTTAAGAATCTTGACAGATGATTAATTTTGAGTTTATCAGTCTGTTTTCTACAATGTGCTATTTTATTCTTTTACGAAAATGAGAGCAACATTTTATGTTAAATATTTATCTAGTGTTTGCTATATGTATAATTCTCTTCTAAGCATTTAAAATTAAACAAGACACATCCAATTACTTTACAGAGCTTGTGCATAATCTTCTGCTACATCCCTTCTTTACCTGGATTCTCTGCATAAGATATATTCAATCATGATGATGATGATGACAATAGCTGACATTTTTATAGCTCTTTAAAGTCTGCAAAATACTTTTACATGTATTATTTAATTTGAAATTCACAAAATTCTCGTGAGATAAAAGCTATTATCATTCCCATTTTATAGATGAGGAAATTGAGGCTGAGAGTTTAAGTGACTTCCCCTATGTCCCAAACAAATCTGAGGTTGTATTTGAACTCAATTTCTTGATTCCTAATCCACCACTCTACAGAAGCTGCTTCCTAAGTATAGTAAATATGCATCGATCTCCCTAAGCAAATCATAACAATTTTCTACTTTATCATATCCTCCAAACTTAGCAATCCTCATACACTTACTTTCTAATGTATCAATCCTCCAATTTGTGATTGTTTACATCTTATATGTTTCATAGATATAAACAGAATTAGGAATCCTTTCCTAGCTTAAAATGTTTTTGTTTTGTCCCTGATATATTTAAAGGACTCTTTACTCCTCATTTTAGGAAATTAAAATAGAGCTAAGATGGTTGTTTTCATGTAATGGTTTAAAAGGAGAGAGATTGAAAAGACCTAGTAGCATAAGACTAGGTGTAATATTAATTATGTTAATGAAAATTAAAGATCTTTCCCACCCGTTAATGGGCCTGCCCATTAAGGGAAGCTTGATTAGGAGAGATTGGTTTTGTAGGGAGGCCCACACTTTTTGTTGGTTTCTGATGAGGCACTAGTTCCCAAGGGTCATGATGCCCTCTGGCTCTGAAAAGCATATACATATTCTGAGATGAAGTTCTGTTTTGGAACTTACTCATTGGAAGTGTTTGGGCAGACAAGACTCTGGGAATCTGGTAAGGAGCCTCCAGGTCTTTGAAAAGCCAGATGTTGATGCTCCTCTCTCTGGTAACTATGTATGTAATGGTCAGACAGTTGAATCTGTCTTTTGATCTGTGATGTATGTATTGCTTATGGTCAGATAGTTGGAAGCCTTGTCTATTGGTCTTTATTTCTCTGCTTGTATTTTCTCTGTTGACAGAAATGTGTTTGATTAGAGTGATTGTTGAGCCCTCAAAAGTTACTTTCATTTTAGAAAACAGATCTAAGAACCTATACAGCAGGCCCTCCTGAGTATGTTGGGATCCTTGCTGTTATACTAAGTCAACTCCATAAAACTCACAAATTCACCTTCGATATGAAAGCACAGAATTCCCACTCACAAAAGGGCAAATATCAGCATATCAGAATTGGAAAGTATATTTCTATGATTCCTTTATGACATATATTGTTATTTAATACCAGTACTGAAGAATTATAGAATATTTGATTTTGAAGTATATTAGAGATGACATAACTCAATGCTTTCATTGTTTGTACTTTTAAATGATTGATATATTTGACCCAGAAGCCCTTTTCTATTTTATTATGGAATCTTCTCAGTCATTCTGAATAACTATAGTGAGCCTCTCTTTGTGGATTTCATTGTGTGATTTCATTGGCAAAATAAAATCCTTTTTTTAAAAACACATTTTATTTATGTTAAATATTTCCAAATGATATAAAAAATTTAACATTTTTTAAAAATTGACTTGAAAATTCCCTCCCTCCCTCTCAACTCTTACCTCTCCTTGAAAAAGCACATCATGGGTCCTTTGGAATTATCTTGGATCATTGGTGTGATCAGAGTAGCTATGTCTTTCACAGTTGATCATCCTTATAATATGGCTGTTACAGTGTACAATATTCTCTTTATTTTTCTGACTTCACCTTACAACAGTTCATATGTCTACCCAGGGTTTTTTTGAAACTGCTCATCATTTCTTATAGCTCAAGAGTATCTCATCATATTCATATACCACAACTTGTTCAGTCACTCATTCCCTAATTGAAGAGAATTCTCTTGATTTCCAATTTTTTTCCCAACAAAAAAGAGCCCCTATAAATATTTTTGTCCAAATAGGTATTTTTCCACTTTTCTTTGCTCTCTTTGGGATACAGACTTGGTAATGATATTACTGGGTCAAAGAGTATACCCATTTTTATAACCCTTTGGGCACAGTTCCAAATTGTTCTCCTGAACAGTTGAACTAATTCCAAATGCCACCAACAGTTTATTAATATTACATTTTTTAATATCCTTTACATTATTTGTCATTTTCCTTTTCTGTCATGTTTCCTAGTCTGTTAGGTGTGAGGGTGGTATCTCAATTGTTGTTATGTGAATTTCTCTAACTACAAATATTTTGAATATGTTTGTGACTATTAACAATTGATTTCTTTTTCTAAAAATTACCTGGTTAAATATTTTACCTTCAGCTAGTGGGCAATGGCTCTTATTTCTTACAAATTTGTCTCAGTCCCCTATATATTGGAGAAATGAGGACTTTATCATATAAACGTCTGTAAAATTTTCCCCCATTTTCCTAGTATCCTTCTAATTTTGACTTCATATAGTTTTTTTTTTGTGCAAACCTTTGTAATTTCATGTAATTAAAATGATCAACTTTAGTTTCCATAATTCTCTTCATCATGTGTTTGGCCATGTTTCCTTTATCTATAGATTTGAACAGAATAATTTTTTCCATGCTCCTTTAAAATTCTTATGTCCCCCTTTACGTCTAACCTCATTATTCATCTTTGACCTTACATGGTGTGAGATATTGGCAGTTTCTGCCAAATTGATTTCCAATTTCTCCAGCAATTTTGGTCTAATCTTGACTTGGTACCTCAAAAGCTTGGAGTTGTGGTTTTTTCAAACACTGATAACTAGTTATTAATTACTGTGTATTTTGTAACAATTTATTCCACTCATCCAACACTCTATTTTTAGCTAGGACCAGATTGTTTTGATGATTGCTGATTTGTAATATTAGTTTAAAATCTGAAACCACTAGGCTACCTTTATTCACATTATTTTTGATTAATTCCCTTGATATTCTTGACCATTTGATCTTCCAGATGAAATTTGTTACTACTTTTTCTAGTTTTGGTAGTTTGATTGGTATGGCATTAAATAAGGAAATTAACTGATGTAGGATTGTAATTATTTTTATTATTGTCTCAGTCTACCTGCTAACAATTAATTTCTCCACTTGTTTAGATCAGTATTTATTTGTCTAAAATTGTTTTGTAATTGTATTCATGTAATCCCTAGGTTTCTCTCAGCAGATAGATGCCTCCATATTTTGTATTGTCTGCAGTTAATTGAAATATGATTTCTTTATCTCTTTCTTCTGGATTTTGTTAGTACTATTTAATAATGCTAATAATTTCTGTGGTTTTGTTTTAATTTTAAATTCTAAATCCTATAACTTTGCTGAAGTTATTGTTTCAGCTTTTTTAGTTGATTCTCCAGGGTTCTCTAAGTATACCATCATATCATCTGAAAAAAAAGTGATAGTTTTGATTCCTCATTGCCTGTTTTTAGTCCTTCAATTTCATTTTCTTGTCTTACTGCTGTCCCTAACTTTTCAAATGCAATATTGAATAATAGTAATGAAAATGGTCATCCTTGTTTCATTCCTGATTTTATTGAGAATGATTCAAATTTATCCTTGTTTCCTATAATGTTTGCTCTTGGTTTTACACAAAAATTAATTATGAGTTTAAGAAATGCTTCATTTATGTTTTCTAGGATTTTTCATATATATTTTGTTTTTAATAGGAATTTTGTTAAAGACTTTTTTCTACATGTATAGTGCCAATGCAATATTCACAGGGCCTACAGCAGCCATGAATATGCTGGCACAATTCTGAATCATGAACTGTAGCAGACTCTTCGGGTTTCCCAGAAACTAGCTCCCTTAAACAAAATCACCAACAAGCTCTCCCACTCATGTTAGCCAGCTGCCTTTCCCAGCTCTAATTGCTCTCTGAGAAACTTCCTTTCAGTTCTGCTCTAGTTCCACTTCATCCTGTTCCACCCTTCCTACTGTACCCCTACTACTCCACCCCTTCTTGTTCCATGTGAGTTAGACTCATGTGATTCAGGCTTCCATGCGACTTGGGCAGGTCACATGAGCCTATTAATGGATAGGAAAGTTCTTTCCATTAAGAAGCAAAATTACATTTACAATAATACATTATCAATACAACATCTATGGATGCAATCATGATTTTTTTTGTTTTTGTAAATGATTTGGTCAATTATACTCATAGTTTTCCTAAAACAGAACCAGTCCTGAATTTCTGGCTTAAATCGCACATGGTCATAGTGTATGAGCTTTGTGATATATTTATATGATCTTCTTGTGGATATTTTATTTAATTATCTTTGCATCAATGCTCATTATGGAAATTGATCTATAGTTTTCTTTCTCTGTCTTTTCTGTTCTTGGTTTAGGTATCAAAGCTATATTTGTTTCATAAAGGGAGTTTGGTAAGACTGCTTACACTTTTGTTTTTCCAAATAGTTTATATACTATTGGAATTAATTTGTATTTAAATGTTTGGTAGAATTTACTTTCAAATTCAATTGGTCCTGGACATTTTTTCTAAAGAAGTTCATTTATGATTTGCTAAATTTCTTTTACTAAAATTGATTTTTAAGTACTCTATTACCTCTTCAGTTTATCTGGTCAATTTATCTTTTTATAAATATTCATCCATTTCACTTAGATTGCCAGACTTATTGGCATATAACTAGGGAAATTAGTTCTAAATAATTGCTTTAATTTTATCTTCATTGGTAGTGCATTCCTTTTTTTAATTTTTGATACTAGGTTTCTTCTTTAAACAAAATCAAATTAACCAAGTTTATCTTTTTTATTGTTTTCTAAATAACTGTCAGTTTTATTTATTAGTTCTGTGTTTTTTTTTTCTTTCACTTTTATTAATCCTTCCTTTGATTTACTGAATTTCCATTTTGTTGTTTAATTTAGGATTTCAATTTGTACTGCTTCAATTCTTTTTATTTGTATGACCAATTCATCGATCTATTTTTCTGTTTTGTTTATGTATGTATTTTGTGATATATTTTTTCTCCTTAGTATTCCTTTGAGGTATCCCAAAAATTTATAATGTTGTCATATTGTGCTTATTCTCTTAAGTACTTTCTTAATTATTTCTATTATTTGTTCTTGGGCCACTCATTCTTTAGCATTCCATTATTTGGTTTCCATTAATTTTTAATTTATGCTTCTCTAGCCCTTTGCTGATTGTGTTTTTATTATATTAAGTTCTGGAAAGAATATATTTAATATTTATGCTTTTCTGCATTTGGTTATGAAGTTTTTGTTCCTTAAGATGAGGTCAGTTTTTTTGAAGGTGCCATGTGCAGCTTAGAAAAAGGTAAACTCCTTTCTATTTCAATTCAGTTTTCTTTGGAAAATTTTCATATGTAACTTTTCTAAAATTCTTTTTGACTTCTCAATTTTTGTTTTGTTCTTTGCTTATATTTATATATTTCTGATAGGATGTAATGTCAATATGATATTCACAGGGCCTACAGTAGCATATGCTAGCACAGTTCTTAATTGTGAAATGCAACATACTCTCCACATGGAAGACAGAAGCAAAACATTTACTCAGACACCAGAAAGCCAAATCCCAACACCAGAAAGCCAAATCCATCACAGTAACAAAGAAATCTATACACACTAACAATTAGGGGAACAAAACCATTCTCAAGCCATCTTTGTTAGGCTTCCCACAAACCAGCTCCCTTATACAAAATCACAAACCAGGTCTGCCCCTAATGCTAGCCAGCTGCCTGTTTTCTTTCTCTCCCTCAGTTTTGACTACTTTGACCAATTTCCTCTCAACTCTTTTGTAGCTCTGCCTCTTCTTCTTCTACCTTTTCTGCTCCAGGCCTTCTTGTTCCACCTATTCATCAAGCTCCTCTTTCTATGCATACTCCTTTTAACTGTCCTAAAATTGAGACAGTTCTTATGAGTCACAAGTATCCTCTTCACATGTAAGAATATAAAGACTTTAGTCTTATTGAGGCATTTATGATATATCTTTCCTGTTTATGCTTCATTTGAATCTTATATCTGAAAGTTAAATTTCTTATTTGGCTTAGGTCTTCTCATCAGGAATACTTGTAAGTCCACTATTTCATTGAATATCCATTTCCCCACCAAATACTTTACTCTTTTTCTGGGTAGGTGACTCTTGGTTTTAATTCTAGTTCCTTTGACTTCTGGAATATCATATTCCAAGTCCTCTGATTCTTTAATGTAGAAGATGCTAGATCTTGTGTTATCCTGATTGCATTTCCACAATATTTGTATTGTTTCTTTCTGACTGCTTGCAATATTTTCTTCTTGACCTGTGAGTTCTAGAATTTGACTACAATATTCCTAGGAATTTTCTTTAGGGATCTCTTTCAGGATGCAATAGGTGGATTTTTTCAATATTTATTTTACCTTCTGAATCTAGAATGTCAGGGGAGTTTTCCTTGATAATTTCTTGAAAGATGATGTCTGGGTACTTTTTTGGCCATGGCATTCATTCATGTAGTCCCACAATTTTGTCCCATAAATTGCATCTCCTGGATGTATTTTCCATGTCAGTTGTTTTTCCAATGAGATATTTCACATTGTCTGCTATTTTTTCATTCCTTTAGTTTTAGTATTTCTTGATTTTTCAGTAAAGTCATTAGCTTCCATCTGCTCCATTCTAATCTTTAAGGAATTATTTTCTTCAATGAGCTTTGGAACCTCCTCTTCTATCTGGCCAATTCTGCTTTTTAGGGCATTCTTATCTTCATTGGCTCTTTGGATCTCTTTTGTCATTTGAGCTAGTCTATTTTTTACAATGTTATTTCTTCAACAGTTTTTGAGTGTGCTTTAGCAAGCAGTTGACTCATTTTTCACAATTTTCTTGCATCACTCTCATTTCTCTTCCCAATTTTTGCTTTACTTCTCATACTCTATTTTCAAAATCCTTTTTGAGCTTTTCCATTGCCTGAGACCAATTCATAGTTTTCTTGAAGGTTTTGGATGGAGGAACTTTAGTTTTGTTGTCTTCTTTTTGCATGTTTTCATCTTCCTTATTACCAAAGTGAGATTTTATGGTCTGATTCCTTTTTTTTGCTCATTTCCCCAGCCATTTACTTGGCTTTTGAACCCTTTCTCTGCTTCCAGTGGTGGTGGAGAGTGTACTGTTAGTTGCTTGATTCCCCCACAATCTGTTGGCCTAGAGATCCAGAAACAGTTGCTGTCTCTGCCTCTGCTGCTTCTGTGGCTACTGAATGTTCTTCCACCCTATTCCTCATCTGCCACCCTTGGGGCTGCGGCCAGATAACTTCACTCTCCCACACTGGTCCCACAGGCTTTTTCCACTGATGTGGAATCTATTCTTGATGTTTTGAGGTCCTGGAGTCTGGAAACTGCCACAAGTGCAAGAGACTCAGTTTCCCCAAAGCTTATTCAGGTCCTGTCTGTGCTGGTGTGTGCATACTGGACTGTGCCTCACCCCCTACCCCCTGTGTGGCATGATAGACACTTTCAGGTGACTTTTCAGACTGTCTTGGACTGGAGATTTTCTTCTCTCCATCATTTTGTGGGTTCTGCAACTCCAAAATTTGTTTAGAGCCACTTTTTACAGGTATTTGGCTGGGCTTGGGGGCAGAGTTCTAGAAAATGAATGCTGTTACTCCACCATCTTGGTTTCTCCCCCTAAAAATTATTTTCTTAGCTTCCAGTGCCAAGATGGTGGAATGAGGAAGGACCCCTCTGATACCCTTTCAAATTTCCCTCCAAACAACAAGAAAACTACCTCAAAATGTATGTAGGAGTAGGCAACTGCCTCAAAATTGATGTAGAAAGAGGCAAGTAACTTTCAATCTTGTTAAGAAAGGTCTGTCTCACTGGGGTGGGAAGCAAGCATGTTTTAAGAGCATCAGCAGCAACTAGCCTCATATCAGTGGGCCACAAAGCTCCAAGCCTGGGGTAATCCACATGGGAAGCACCACGCTCTTGAAAAGTAGGGTGAGTGAGCACTCTGTGCAGCATAGCAAGGCCCCACCCCATTGATCCTACCCCCAGAAAAAGTCACCAGCTGACCCTATTTGTAATCACTAGTGAAGCCCCAACCCTGGGCTGGCCAACAGTGATTCCTCTATCTCTGGGGGTACCAGCATCATCTGAGAGATCCTGTTCCATAGCAACTTAAAAGTACCCCTCCAGGTAGGTCAGCAAGGGAATTATTCCTCCAGGGCCAGCCACCAGAAAGACTTGGTTACCATAGCAACTTAGTAGCAAGGTACCACCCCTGGATCAGACCAGTAGTTAAACCCTACGCCCAGGGGAGGCCAAAATGGAGGCTCTACCCCTCAAAACAAACCAAAAGGGAAGCCTGTCCTCCAAACCCAGAAAGAACCTAAACCCTGTAGCCTGGTGAAAGCCAGCAGCAAGACCCAGAGCTCCAGTACAAAAGTTGGAACAGTGAAGGATCAGAACCCAAATCTCAAATAAAAACACCAAGCCACCCAAAGGTAGAAACATGAGGAAAAACAACAAAAAAAAGCAAAACAGCAACAACACAAAGAACTTGACTATAGAAAGTTACAAGAGTGACAGGAGGGATCAATGCATAAATTTAGAATTGAGCAATAATGTCAAAATATTACATTTAAAGACACAAAATGAAAAAAATATATAATTTAATCTTATATCCAAAAGAAATTCCTGGAAAAGACTTCAGAAAATATTTTGGAAAGCAAATTAAAGAAGCAGAAGAGAACCTGAGAAAAGAAATTAAAGTGATGTAAGATAATCATGAAGAATCAATAGCATGGGAAAAGATATACAAATATTCATTGCAAAAAAACTCCCTATAAATAGAATTGGCCAAATGGGGAAAAACGTACAAAAGCTCATTGAGGGAAATAATTCCTTAAAAATTAGAATTGAGTAAGTGGAAACTAATAACTCTATGAGACATCAATATATGATAAAAATATCAAAAGGTTAAAAAAATAATGGAAATGTGGAAATTCTCACTGGAAATAGAACAGACCTAGAAAAGAGTTTCCAGAGGGAATATGAGAATTATTTGACTATATGAATGTCATGATCAAAGAAAGGAAGAAAGGAACAAAGGAAGGAAGGTAAAAAGAAAAAGCCTGGACAGTATCTTTCAAGAAATTATAAAAAAAAATTGCCCTGCTCTATTAGAACCTGAGGCAAAATAGAAATTGACAGAATCCACCAAACACCACCTCAAAGAGATCCCCAAATAAAAATTCTTAGGAACATCATAGCCAAGGTCCAGCGCTCACAGAGCTGTAAAAGAGACAATCCAAAGATCATGGAACTGCAGTTAGGGTTCCACAGAATTTGGCACTTTTTCTCATTAAAGAACTCAAGAGCTTGGAATATGATACACTGGAAGGTAAAGGAGTTAGCATAACAATCAAGAATCACCTACTCAGCAGAATTGAATACAATCTTCCAGGTAGAAAAAAGTGGATATTTAATGAAATAGAGGACCTTCAAGGATTTCTAATTAAAAAGTCAGAGCTGAATTAATTTTTTTTTGATCTTCAAATACAAAAATCAAGGAAAGATAAAAACATGGTAAAAAAGATAAAAAGAAAGAGAAACAAGATATTCAATAAGATTAAACTGTTCATATTTCTTTTATGGCAAGACAGTATTTCTACCTCTTGATAATTTTATTACTATGAGAGCAATTAGAAAGAATATATGTAGACAGAAGGTTTAGATATAAGGTGACTTTGATGGAAGACTATTTCCTCAAAACATAAAGGTGTGAGAAAAAAATTTCATTGGAAGAAAAATGAGGGAGAAAACTGAATGGGGTAAAGTATCCTACATAATAGAGACATGTAAGAACTCTTCTAATGGAGGAAGAAATGAGTAGGGTGGGCAAAACCCACTTCATCTAAATTTATTCAAAGAGTAAATAATACATTCAGTTGGATATAGAAATCTATCTTACCTACAAGGAATTTAAAAAGGGACAGAGATAATAAAAGGAGGAGGGAGGATTGATAAAAGACAGATTATGTTGGAGAAAGCAATGATCAGAAGTAAAACACCTGTGAAGAGGGAAAGAGTAGGGGGGGTCAGAGAGAGAGGTGGATAAACAAACAAAACAGCATGGAGGAAAATACAGTTATTTTAACCATGTGAAACTGATGAACCTATGCATAAAAAAGTGGGTAGCAGAATGGATTAAAAAAAGAATTCTACAATATGTTGTTTACAAGAAACATATTTGAAGCAGAGATGCACACATGATCAAGGTAGAGGCCTGGAGTATAATCTATTATGCTTTAGGTAAGGCAAAGAAAGCAGGGGTAACAATCAAGATCTCAGACAAAGCAAAAGAAATCTGGAAACTGCAGAAGCTACCCATGATTCAGTGCTCTGAAGCCTGCTCCAGTCACTTCTGTGTGCTTTAGCCCATACTGGTCTGTGTTCTGCACTGAGCCCCATGAAATAGACCTATCCTGTTGACATATAAGGCTGTCTTTGGCTGGAAATCTGTTTCACTCTTTCATTTTCTGGTTTCTGCTGCTCTAGAATTTGTTTGGAGTCATTTTTTACAGGTACTTTGGTCTATGGGGAGAAAGCTAGAGCAGGTTCATGCCATCTTGGCTCTGCCCCCCACCCCAATTTGATTATAGTATCAGCCTTTATACCCAGATTGTTTACCCATTTTGATTCTTTTTCTGCTATACAATGTCAGATATTGGTTTATTTCCAGTTTCTGCCACACTATTTTCCAGTTTTCTCAAGAGTTTTTGTCAAACAATGACTTCTTATCCCAGAAGTTGTGGTCCTTGAGTTTATCAAACAGTAGATTGCTATAGTCATTGAGTACTGTGTCTTGTGTACCTAACATTTACAGATCTAACCCTCTATTTCTTAACCAGTACCAACTGGTTTTGATGATTGCAGCTTTATAGTACAATTTAAGATCTGGTATGCCTAGGCCATCTTCCCTAGCATTTCTTTTCATTAACTCCCTTGCAATTCTAGACCCTTTGTTTTTACAGATCAATTTTGATATTCTCTTTTTTCAGCTCTATAAAATATTTTTGGTAGTTTGATTGGTATGACATTGAGTGAGTAAATTAGACAGAATTGTCATTTTTTTTATTATATTAGCTTGCCTACCCACAAGTAATAGATGCTTTTTCCATTATTTAATTTTGATTTTATTTGTGCAAAAAGTGTTTTGTAATTGACCTGAGGATAATCCTTCAGGAAAAAAAAATCATTCAATGAAATAGAGGACTTTCCAGCATTCTTGATGAAAAGACCAGAGCTGAATAGAAAATTTGACTTTCAAACACAATAATCAAGAGAATCATGGAAAGGTAAACAGGAAAGAGACATCATAAGAGACTTACTAAAGTTGAACTGTTTACATTCCTACATGGAAAAATAATATTTTTATCTCTTGAGAATTTTCTCAGTATTAGAAGACTTGGAGGGTGTATATATATCTATATACACACATATGTATACATACATATATATGTGTATATGTATATACACATATATATACACACATATATGTATATATATATATACTCACATACACATACATACAGAAGGCACAGGGTGATATGGAATGATATCTAAAAAAATTAAAGGGTTAGAGAGGAATATATTGGGAGAAGGAGAAAGGGAGAAATAGAATAGAGTAAATTCTCTTTCACATAAAAGGGACAAGGAAACCTTTTTCAATGGAGAGAAAGAGTGGAGAGGTGAGAGGGAAAGAGTGAACATTGCTCTCATTGAATTTGCCTTCAGAAGGGAATATGCACACTCAATTTGGTGTGCAAATTTATCTTACCTTGCAGTAAAGTAGGGGGAAAAGAGATAAGTGGGGTAGGAGTAGGTGGATGATAGAAGAGAAGGTAAATGGGAGGAGGGAATATTTACAAGTAAACACTTTTGAGGACAGACAGGGTCCAAAGAGAGAATAGAACAAATGGAGGGGGCAGGATAGCATGGAGGGAAATATAATTAGTCTTCCACAACATTACTGTTATGGAAGTGCTTTGTATGACTACAGATGTATGACCTATATTGAATTATTTGCCTTCTCAATGGTGGTGGAGGGGAGGGAGGGAGGGAAATTGGAACTCAGAGTTTTAAAAATGAATGTTAAAAATTGTTTTTACATGGAACTGAGAAATAAGACATGCAGCAATGGTGTATAGAAATCTATCTCATCCTACAAGAAAATAGAAAGGAAAGAGATGAGAAGCTTTATTGTTTGTTCAATTCTTTTTTTCTGAGATGGGGTTATTTAAGTATTTTACTTCCTCTTCTGTTAATCTGGGCAGTTTGTATTTTTGTAAATAGTCATTCACTTCACTAAGATTGTCAAATTTATGGGCATACAGTTGGGTAAATTAATTTCTAATTATTCCTTTAATTTCCTCTTCATTGGTTTTTCATTTTTGATACTGGTAATTTGGTTTTCTTTTTTTTTTTTTTAAATCAAATTGCCCAAAGTTGTTTTTTTTTAATTTTATTGTTTTTTTTAATAAACCAGCACTTGATTTTATTTATTAGTTCTATAATTTTCTTACTTTCATTTTTATTGATATATCCTTTGGCTTTTAGTATTTCCAATTTGGTATTTAATTGGGGATTTTCAATTTGTGTTTTTCTAGCTTTTTCAGTTGCATGCCCACTTCATTGATCCCTTCTTTCTCTATTTTATCTATGTCAGCATTCAGAGATATAAAACTTCCCCTAAGAACTGCTTTAGCTGCATCCCACAAGTTTTGGTAGGTTGTCTCATTATTATCATTCCATTCAATGAACTTATTGATTGTTTCTATGGTTTGTTGTTTGACATCCTCGTTCTTTTAGTATTAGATTATTAAGTTTACAATTAATTTTTGGTCTGTCTTTCCATGATGCTTTATTGCATATTTTTATTGCATCATGATTTGGAAAGGATACATTGACAATTTCTGACGTTCTCCCTTGGATTGCAAGGCTTTTATGCCCTAGTACATGGTCAATTTTTATGTATGCGCCCTATTTTGCTGGGAAGAAAAAAAAAAGGTATGTTCCTTTCTATCCCCATTCAATTTTCTTCAGCAGTCTATCTTATCTACATTTTCCAGAATTCTATTCACCACCTTACTATTTCTTGTTTATTTGGAGATTACATTTATCAAGTTCAGAGAGGGGGAGGTTGAGGTCCCCAACTAGTTAGTTTTGCTGTCTATTTTTTCCCATAACTCCCTTAAATTCTAAGAATTTAGATGCCATACCAGTTGTTGCTTTATATTTATTAATGATATTACATTATCTTCCATGGTGATTTTTAGCTGGATATAGTTTCCTTCTTTATCTCTTTTTGATTAGATCTATTTTTCCTTTTGCTTTGTCTGAGATTAGGATTGCTACGCTTGCCTTTTTTTACCTCAGCTGAAGCATAATATATTCTGCTCCAACCTTTTACCTTTACCCTGTGTGTATCACCCTGTTTCAAATGTTTTTCTTGTCAACAACATATTTTAGGATTGTGGCTTTTAACCTATTCTGCTCTCTGCTTCTGTTTTATGGGAGAGTTCATCCCATTCACATTCACAGTTATGATTACTATCTATATGTTTCTCTTCATCCCATCCACATCATTTATGCTCTCATTTCTCCCTTCCCCTCCTCAAAAGAGTTTTATTTTTGACCACCACCTCCCTCATTCTTCCCTCCTTTCTATCAGTCCTCCATCCTTTTTTTTCCCTTTTCCCTTCCTACTTCTTCTTTCCCTTTTAATCACCTCCCTTTTTTCTTTTCCCTTTCACCTCCTGCTGTCTGAACGTAAGTTAGATTTCTATAATTAACTATACTGTTCCCTCCTTGAACAAAATCCAATAATAGTAAAGCTCAAACAATGCTCATCTCTTTCCCTTTTTTCCCTCTACTATGATATGTTTTTGTGCCTTAGCATGTGATGTAATTTACCCTTTTCTGCCTCCTCCTTTCTTCCTCTCCCTTTGCACCCCCTGTCTTTTAATGTAGCAGATATAAGGTCCTCTGTAATCACGACTGTGGTTCCTTTATATTAGAATTGTTTCTTTCTGGCTCCTTGCAGTATTTCTTCCTTGACTTGTTAATTCTGGAATTTGTCAACAATATCTCTTTGTGTTTTCAATTTGGGATCTCTTTTCGGCCTTGATTCATGGATTCTTTTGATGACTATTTTGCTCTCTGAATCTAGGGCCTCATGGAAGTTTTCCTTGATGTTTTCTTGGAAGATGTTGTTCAGGCTCTTTTCTTCATCATGGCTTTCCAGTTGACCAATAATTCTCAGATTATTTCTCCTGGATCTATTTTCCATTTAAGTTGTTTTTCAAATGAGATATTTTATGTTTTCTTCTATTTTTTCATTCTTTAGATTTTGTTTGACTGATTCTTGATGCCTCATAGAGTCATTAGCTTTTACTTGCCCAATTCTAAATTTAATGAATTGTTTCTTCAGTTAGCTTTTGTACCCCCTTTTCCATTTCTCCAATTGTTCCTTTTAAGCAGTTATTTTCTCCAGTTAGGTTTTGTCTCTCTTTATCTATTTGACCAATTTTACTTTTTAACGAGCCATTCTCTTCAGTGAACTCTTTTTTATCTTGTCAATTGTTTTTTTTAAAATCGTTGGTCAATTTTTCTTCTACTCCTCTTTTAAAATCCTTCTAGAGCTCTTCCAATTATGCATTTTTGGGCTTGAGAGCAGTTCATATTCCCTTTTCGGATTATAGATGTGGGTATTGTGTCAATACTGTCTTTTTCTCACTTTGTATTTTGATCTTCCCTGTCACTTAATAAGATTCTTTGGTCTTTGCTTTTCTAATATGCTTCTTCTTCATTGTGATTGTCTTTTTCCTGGCTTTTAAAGTGGATTTCTGCTTCTGGTGTACAGTCATTTCTGTCCCATGTTTCTTGTGCTAAGAGTCAGGGGCATGTTTGCTGCCTATGTGTGCTGTAGCCTCTGGTTCTTTCAATCAGAAGCTATATAATGCTGCAGACAACCTGGTGCTTGGCTATTGTATGCCAAGACTGAGGCCTGGTGAAGTCTTTCCTAGTTTCCCCAGGGTTACACTGAAGCTTGTGGTGCATGGTGTGGGGAAGGGGTGGTCTGACCACTGGAGCTTTCTTCCTCCCCCGCATCTGGACTAGAGTATGGGTAAGCTCAGCAGCTGGTGTACTGGTGTCTGCTCAATTTCTCTGGCTGTGTTAAGGCATGCCTGGGGTCCTGGCATTAGTGCTTACTAACTCCACTCCTCTAGGGCTCAGAATCTTCTGCTGGTCCACTCAGGTGGGGCTTACTGGGGCACCTCCAGTCTTGTACTGGCTCCCTTCAGCCACAACAGGAGGGACCCTTCCTGTCAATTTCCCCAACTTCCCAAGCTGAAAGACTGCTGTACCCCTTCTGCTGGCTCCACTATTCCTGGACTTTTCCTGGGACAATATTGTCTGTATTTTTCAAGGTCAGCAAGGTCATATGAATGCACTTACAGTTTACTCTGATATATTGGTCCCGAGAAGTTAAAGTAGGTTACTTTCAAACATTTAGTTTGTAGACTGTCTCTATGGGATGACAGCCCCAGGAGTATCAGTTGTTACTGCCATGTGCCTCTGACTTTTCTCTTACCGAGAAAAGTTTTCTCTTACTCTAGTCCTGTCACTAATTCTACTTTCTAAGGAGTTCTTTCTCCAGTGAATGTATATATCTATACCTATATCTATACACACACACACATACATATATATACACACATATATATGCTTATACATATATACACATACATATACGTGTGTGTGTGTGTGTGTGTTTTCCCCACTGTGGCCAGTTCTGCTTTTTAAAGACTTCATTCTTCAGGGAATTTTTGTGTCTCTTTTGTCATTTTGCTTATTCTGTTTTTAAGGTGTTAGTTTTTTCAATATTATTTTTTTATCCTTTTATCCAGCTATTGACTCTATTCCCAAGATTTTTATTTATCATGCTTACATTTTTACTAATATTTCTTCTACCTAGTTGATTTTGAAAATCATTTTTTATTTCTTTTAGGAATTCTTTTGGGAAATGTAACCAGTTCATTTTTGTTTCATGTTGAGGTTGTGGATATAGTGGTTTTGACTTTGCTGTCTTTTGAGTTTGTATTTTGATCTTCCTTGTCACCATAGTTACCACCTTCTATGGTCAAGCTTTTTTTTGTTATTGGTGTTTGTTCATTTTCCCAGTCTATTTCTTGACTTTTACCTCTACATTAAAGTTGCACTCTGATCTTAGGGTGGAGAGAGTATTTTCCCAACCTTTAGGCTTTCTGTGCACTTATTTTCATAGCTAGTTCTGGGAGTCTATAAGTTTTCAGTTCTTCCAAGGTGGTATGATGTAATGTGAGATCTTTTTACTACTCTCCTGGCCCATTCTCTGGTCTGTGAGTACACATAAGCTCTCTTTTCCACAGTAGAATTTGGACCAGAGTCCTTACTCCCCTGAGGTTGCAAGTTCTATTGTGCTGGTGTTCCCAAGGATCTGAGTATGGACTAGGACCTTAATATGGGTAATACAACAAAAATCTGCAGAATGCCAGAAAGAACCCTTGTAATCTCCTTCTCCTTTGTCCTCGTTATCACTTGTGGTTTGAGTACTAGAAGCTACTGCCAGCACTGCTCTCGATTCAATCATCCCCAAGGTCTGCTGCTTTATTGCTGTGGCCAGGCTTATGCTGGGGCAGCCTGGTTTGGACTGTGCTTTACTTTCATCCCAGTGTGACAGACCTTTTCTGCTAACTTGTTACTTTATCTTAGACTGGAAAATTGTTCCACTCCATGCGTTTTTTGGGTTTTGTTATTTTGGAAATTATTTTATTTAAAGTTGTTTGGAGTGGAATGTTGGGAGACCTTAACTGAGTAATTTCTCTACTTTAACATCTTGGCTTCATCCCTAGAAGTCCCAAAGTAAATTATGTTGACAGTGATAATCTAATAATAGACTAATAAATATAATCATGGGGAAATGTGTTCTTCTTGAATCACAAAGGAAGAAAAGTACTGAGATGTGTAGCAATCTTCGATTTAAAAAAAATTCTTGGAAATTCAAAAGCATATCTGTTTTTGATCATTTGATGGTATCTCCAAAAATAAGAAAAAAAAGAGAAATCCTGAGTATTTTGCAAATGTGAAAAGTGATATAACATCCTATGTCATTTTGGCTAAGAATATCACAGACTTTTCCTTTTAATAAATTGCAGTGTTTCTCTGAAAGAAACCTCAAGAATTTTTGATATGTATGAAAAACATACTTGAAAAGAATTCCAAGTCTCTGTGACTTTGATTTGCAATGTAACAGGTTACCATACATGACCAAACATTTCCTTTAAAACTTGGCAGAAGATAAGAAGTTCAATGTTGTAAGAGATCTTAGAAGCCAAGTAGTACAATCAATATATTATAAAAGCCCAGGTAATTCTCCACAAGATGCTCCCATTGACCTGATGATCAATCTTCTGAACTTATTTCCACTCTGAGTAGCCAGGTAGTGTGGTAGATAGAGCTCTGGGCTTGGAGCTCGGATGACTCACCTTCACATTCTTGAGTTTAAATTTGACCTCAGACATTTACTAGCAGTGTGACCTTAGGCAAATCATCTAATCTTGTATGCTTCAGTTTCCTCATCTGTAAAGTGGGTTGAAGAAGGAAATGACAAACCACTTCAAAATCTTTGCCAAGAAAACCCCAAATGGAGTCACAAAGAGTCAATCATGACTGAAAATGACTAAACAACCAAATATCTATTCTGCCACTCTTTTTTCCCTAAAGTGAGTCTTTGACAGTAGTCCCAATAACAAATAAGGGATGAGAATATCTCCTCAAATTATTTCCAAGTAATGAGCCATTACTGTAAATTAGTAAATTGTGAATTGCTATAGCAATTTAGCTAAAGAGGAATCACCATACATGTGAACATTGTATTACAAAATATGAAAACTTTATGTTTTAAGTAAATTGTTGAGTATAATTTGTTAAATTGATTTATTTAATAGAGAATTGATTCACACAATTCCATGCTATGCATGCATATTTATTTTGTTCTCTTAGAACATGGTTAAAAATAGTAATGAGGGTTTTATTGACTATCGTCTACTATCCTTTGTTGTAATGGTGTTCTTATATATATGGTAGGCATTTTCTTCTACAAAAGAGGCCTTGAAATAAAGAACCCACTTGTGACTCTTATCGGAATCTTATCATCAACTTCTAGACTGCAAAGTTGTCCAAGTTGTCACTAGGGGTTTCATGATGCCAATCAATTGTGTTCCTGAATTAACAACAAATGGAAAGTTGTCTTTGATAGCTCTTTTATAGCTGGATACAGCTGGAGAAAAATCAACTGCCAAGGGAACTTAATTTTCTTTATCATCAATTTGACATTGGTTAACAGATGGCTTCGGATAGGATAGAAGTCTTCTTAATGTGTCTCTTTATATAGTGCAGCAAATATCCTTGGTTAATAGCCTGATTATTAAATTTGATTCTTTCCCAACAGCATCCTTCATCCTTATAGAAACTTTGCATCTTAAGAGCAAAGTCTGTAAAGAACATGGACTTCATTCTTTGAAATAGAAGTCACTTGGAACAGAAGAAAGTGTATGTACCAAATTGTGTGCAAAAACATTGAATTTGTCACTGATTTCAAATCCTTTTATTACAATGTTCCCAGAATTCAAAATTTATCTGTAATCACGAGAATTTAAATGTTTCAAAAAATTCTGTAGAGAACAGTTGCGTCAGAAGAAACCACTCTATTTCTTTGAGAATGAATGTCATATGTGAGTACTATTTGAAGAGAACAGGGAAGGAAGTGGTTCAAAGAAACTATAATATTATTATAGGAATAAATATTTGTTTTGCTATGGTTTTGAGAAATTACAATTTAAAGAAGAGGTGGTTGGTGACACAAGCAGCAGTGTCATATAACATTTGGTTGGTGAAAATAAAATGATTAGTATAAAGGGAATTATAAGACATGATAGCTTTCTTCAAATTAACGAGTTTTTCATGTAAGGGGGAATTTGACTTATTCTTGATGGGCAAATAGGGAAGACGAAGGACCAAAATATATTAGTTACAGTGCTACAAGTTTGTTTTCAATATCATCAGTGGAGATGCCTCAAATTGAAATGAGTTCCTTCTTGCAGTAGTTATGTTCCTGCTTTACAGAAGGTGCTCAAAACATAATCTTATTGGCAATATTTTTGTATAGATTGTTGACTACTTATAGATTTCAAAATATGGATTGATGGGACATGGGACTGAACTATGTTGAAAAATCTGCAGGTCTATTTTAGTCCCAAGATTCTACGAATAAAAAAACTCCATCTTAACAAAAACTAAAGAGAAACAATCTGCAATGAATGGCATTAGTTTCTGCTGTTTGAATTGCTAACAGAAAGTACTGACACTGGGAATTTAAAATTAGATATTCTCTATAAAGACATTGCTTTCAAGATAACTTTACTTCACACAACTTATCACCTTTATCCTGAGTAAATCTGATAAAATAACCATTTTGATGACATGAACTTTGTTGTCATATAATAAAAGTGGCAAATTATTACTCACCGGAATTCTCTTCAGTTATGTATACATTTTCAGAGTAAGTATCTTTATGCTTTGAATTCTATCTCTTTTCCTCAATTAGTTTTTTAATGATGGAATATCTGGGGAGGAAGAGGAGGAAAAATACATTTAAAGTCACCTACCTGCTCTTTTGCAAGTGACAAAATGTGTCATCTCATTTCTACATTAAGCATCCTAAGTAGAATCTAAAAGTGGGCTCTGCGGAATCAGAAAGATTTCAGTATGCTGCTTTTGCAATTTTGACAGAGGAAGAGCTGAATTAAAAATAGTCTAAATGAATATGTCTTGGAATCTCATGCTACCACCTATGGGAAATGAAAATTCTAAGTAATTAAACTAGAATGGGGAAATTACTTTTGCCAACTATGGAAGGAAATAGAAACCTGTAAACGATTCTTAAAACTAACACTGTCAGAGAAAAGTTCACCTGGGAAAAGTTGCAAGTTTTTAGAAAATCCTTTAGAAAATATGGATTAAACGTGGCAACATAGAGGCTCAGATAGAAACACTATGAGATTGAAGTAGAAATCTGAATAGGGTGAAATTCCCTGTCTCTCATAATTAATTGGGTTTGAGCCATATATGGTGACTTATTATGGTAGTTTAGAATATTCATTTCTTTGCTTCCCTTATGTTCAACTCCATTTTCCTCCCTGCCCTTTTCATTCCATTTGAGGTAATCATAGAATGATCAATTTTAAAGGTATGAGTGATGGTATCTGGTTCAATCCATTTGAAGAGCTGGATTAAGCTCAGAGAAATAACTTCTTTTCTAGTGGTTAGTAGTAATAGTAGCAGCAGTAGTAGCAGTTCATTTTATTTGGGAAGATTGCACTGTTTTTGTTGTGTTTTTAGTGAAGAAATAATTCATCTATTTACAAAATAGTTCTTAAGAAATACAAGGAATACAGTATAAAACAAAGCAAAGAGCAGTCATGAGATACTACATACATCATGCAAGGACAACAATCTAATCTCCAGATTATGAAAACTGGAATTACAAAGTGACTATACAGAAACTTTCCAAATTTTATGAATGGAAAAAAAAACTTGGGTGCAGTTACATGAAACACTTAATAACTGAATTTCATTTTCCCCATTATGTAAACAAAATGATAAGACTAAATTTGTGCCTGGTGATTTTTATCTAAACTCAATAATTACACAAAATACGCAGATACCTTGTATGCTTCAACTGTTAGTATGGTCATCTTTTCATAGGTTGTTGAAAGGGAGGGCATGGTGGCATCATAGGGCAGAAGATAAGGAAAATAGAAATATTATATACTAGACATATAAAAGAAATGGAGAAAAGAAAGCCTCAATTACCACGTAGCCAAAGGGGGAAAAAGAAAGTATACTCTAACTTTATAAAATTAATTTAGAAGGACAGTAGAAGAGTAAGGAATTGCAGTTTAACATTTAAAAATGCACATGGAATACGATGGAGCACACTGGGAGGTTCATAAAACAAGCCAATCAGAAAATAAGGGGTTTAATTTTTTTCTGCTCCCCCACCCTGATTAAAAATAAGCAACTAAGTTTAAGTTTCCTATCTACATCTGGTATCCGTCACATTTTCTGTTGCAATCAGGAAGGATTTTAAAATTCCTTTGAAAGAAAGGAGCTCCTAAATCTTTTTGGTAGAATTGAGAAATAAAACAGAAAGAAGTAAAGAGAACTGACTAGATGCCAAGAGCTAGCAAGATATGATTTTTAAAAATATACATTTTTCTATCTAAAACTTACTGACAATTTTTGGTGAGACATTTAAACATGTAAAAATATAGTTTTTATTTTCTTGGAGAAAATAGCTTTGCCTCTATGTTCAAAATTTGAAATGTTTTACTTGGCTACAACAGGAAATCTATGAAACGCACACACACAACATTTTTATGTGAGTGATCACATGGCTATCCCAAGAGATGTCATGCTTTGCAGGCACCACTTAGTGACCCAAAAGTTTGAAGCCCATAAGACTAAAATTTATTGTTTTGTCATGTGTACTTGGGGTGGTTTGTTTCACATCATGGTTTAAGTAAATAATGGCATTATTTTTTTTTGATGAAATTATTCCTATCATGTGCATGCAAAATGGAAAAAAAAAAGAATAAAAATTGTTTTCAAAGAGTAAAGACTGAAGGAAAGGGAGAAGAATGAAGCTCAAAGGAAAAAAAATGCTTGTTTAATCATTGATTTGTATCCACTGTAGAACTTTATGTATAAAAATCAATGAGGTACTTCTTAATCATGCCCCATTCAAAACTAAGTATTTCCTAATTAGTCTTTTAATTTGTCACATATCTCAAGATTTAACATTTCATTTTCAGGGGTTATGGCTATTTCAACGTGACTGAATTAGATGTACCCATATCATTTGCCTCAAGTACAATTAATGGGATAACTGCTGTACAGTTTTCCAGTTCATAAAATAATGATGAAGAAATTTCAGGAAAAAATAATTCATCAAGCTAAAGATCTAAAAATTGTTTCTATTTCTAATAAAAATACATTAAAGTACATTATCAATGTAAGGAATTCTTATACAGTTTGTATTGCAAATTTTTCAAACAATGCATTGAATAGAAATTCAAACAGATGTTAAATGTGGATGTAAATATAACTTGATGCTTTTCCTTTTGTTTTCTTTTAAAGGCAATAATCCTTTGAAATAGTTCAACAGTTGCTAACTGATAATATTCCTGACTTCTCATACTAACATGGATGTCTAATCAAGTTCCAATTAACCCAGTAAAGGAGATTCACCAAATACACCTAAATCCACTTTCAGTCATGTCTAGTCTTGTACCCTCCGTTCTTCGTTTAGCATTAGAAGACAACAGGTTGAGTTGGCAGATATAGTTTATGGGCCCCTGAGGTTATTTTTACCAGTTCAATCTCAGTTTTATTGAATTTTTGATAACAGGGATAGGATTTTCAGGGACATCTCAAAGTTCTGTACTGGCTGTTTTCTTAGTTTCCTGTTTACTGCTTTCAGTCAGATCCTGTTTTGGTTTTCTTGGGACTCTTGTCTTTATGAAGTGAAGACTTTCTTTTGGCTCCTACTATAGAATTTGGTACTTTTGTTGCTGAAAGTCTTGATTGTTGGTTTAGCAGATGTATTGAGGAAGCAATTCTGGAGACTTTGGTGGTGGTGAAATGGCTAGTTCTTTAGCAGTTTGAGAAATGCTTTCACTTGAAGCACCCCCTGAGCTTTCACTGGAATTTTCTTGTAGCACAGAAACCTCAGTTACTTGAATACTGGTCACAGATTCTGCTGTCATAGCTAGAGCAGGACTGTTTTTGCCCTGAGAACTGCCAGAACTATTCAATAGACTGGTTTTTCTTTATAGCACTTCTTTATAGTAGGAGAAAGCACAGACATGCTGTTGTCACTATCCATAGATAAGTTTAGACGACTGTCATTCAGAGCTGTCAGTTCAAATTCTGATGAATACTTTTTCTTTTATTGAAGCATAAAGTTGGAGTTGATGAAGTTTCCTTACTTTTACATGCATTGCAGTGATTTTCATATCTATCTCAAATATCTTGCTGTTTATTGCTTGCCTATAAACTGTATCCATGAAAGACTGAATGCCATATGCAAGGTAAAGGCTGAGGTTTTCAGAATTTTGTTTTGTTCATCGGATTTTTCTAAACACTAATCCAATCACTCACATTCTATGAAATTCTTCATTATCAGGATTTTCCATGAGTGCTGTATATGACTAAGGATTCACATAAGCCTATGTAATAAATTCATTCTTCTCCAAACTTCCAATCAGGATTCATATTTTTGATTCTATCAAGCCTACCTACTCTAGTTGTCACTTTTCTGATAGTGTGCTTTCTAGAAGAAAAACACAATGCTTGTAGTTTTGAAAAAACTTGGGAGTACCACAGCATTTGAACCACTTTGCCTTACTCAAAAAAGTTTCCTTTGTGATAGCAAGAATTTGCTTAAACTCATCAACCATGGCTACCCATGTAGAAACGGACATGTATGTAGAATTTTGTTGCAGGAACGCTGGTGTAATTATAGGAATAAAATGATACCCATGACTGGGGTTTACCCTTGGGTCCCATATAAGCATATTAAGATGTCATTCTGCAGGTTGTTTCAGTAGTACTGGATTTAGCCATTGTCATTTAAAAAATACAAAGAAAAAATATATGAAAGAGTTGATGCTATTGCATTTGGATAAAGCCACTAGTATAGCATAGGAAGCCACATTAAGGATACCTAATATATTGGAATAGATGTTTAGTCCAAAGTTTGATAGCTCTGAAGTTAACCTGAAGTTGTCAATGTTTGGTACTACTGGTAAAATTTTGTCAGTTACCCTGCATCTAATATCTAAATGTAATATCTAAATGTTTTAGTAGACTGTCATCATAGAGGTCCAAATCTTCAGGAATAGTCTGCAGTGCTTATCTTGCAAACAAAATATCAATCTCTCTGCCATCAAAACCTAGCTTCAGAACTGATAGAAATGCCTCTTCAACAACCCTTCTTCCTGTGGCTTCAATTTTTTTTTTTTTTTTATAGAATGATCATCTTGTCTTGGTACAACACACATGCACCAATATCATTACCTTTTGTATTAACTACCAATCTGTAGAATCCAAATATATTTTTTTTTCCTCAAATATTTTCAGTTGCAGACTGTGGAAGATTTCTTACTTTCACTGATTTTCTGTATCCATTCTTTTACCAAGTTATTTAGTTTTCCCAAAATTAACATCCATTTGAGGTAAGAGCTCTTGGGACTGTAACTGATATTGTTTAGAGTTTTGAATTCTGGTATAGTTATCTGATGGATCATTATGTCAATAACCCACCACTGGAGAGATAAGCCACAAGCTGCTCAGAAAGAATGTGATCCTGAACTGTTATAAGTGCAGGTCTGTATATCTGCTGCAGTCTCTCCTCCTCTTTGAAAACACCAAAGGGCTTTAGGGTTTCAATATTTCTGTGTGAGTCTATCTCTTTGCAGGCCACTAAACTGATGAGAGAGGTAAGGCCTTTTCTGTGGCAGTTGTATTTGTTGTGATGTTTGTGTTGAAAGTGGAAACAACATCATCCCTCGAGCCAGCCCCTTCTAGTCCCTTCCCCCTCATCCCCCAGCTCCCACTGCAGTCCACCCTGGGCATGATCTGCTGAGGTGGAGGTTCCCTGATTCCAGCCCCACTCCTTTCCCACACCTCTTACTTTAAGGGTTGCTTCCTTTTCATCCTAACATGGCAGTAGTTCACTTTA
Source organism: Bettongia penicillata ogilbyi (assembly GCA_023548195.1). Classification (NCBI taxonomy): domain Eukaryota; kingdom Metazoa; phylum Chordata; class Mammalia; order Diprotodontia; family Potoroidae; genus Bettongia; species Bettongia penicillata. The sequence goes on along the minus strand of JAJHZJ010000652.1, from coordinate 736,242 downwards.
TATAGTACTTAAATGTTTTCATAGTGTGTAATGCTCATTTTCTCGTTTGAGTCTCAGAACTCATCTGCTCTTGTGATGTTATGTCCATTTTACACTGAGGGAACACAGATTCAGTGAAATTGTTTCCCCAAGAGTGATAATAATGATAGCCAATATATATGTGCTTCTCAGTATGTGCCAGACAGTGTGCTAAGTTCTTTACAACTATTGTCTAATATGATCCTCACAACTCTGGGAAGTGGGTGCTATTCTTTACCCCAATTTACAAATCAGGAAACTGAGGTGGAGAGAAGTTGTAACTTGCCCAGGATTGTACACTTATTAACCATCTGAGGCTAGATTTTAACCTATTCTTGCTGACTCTAGGCCCAGCACTCTACCTGCCATGCCACTTTTCTTTCACAGACCTAAATTGAAGATAGGGCTCCTACCTGTAGAAAATCCAATATTGGCTTGACTATAGTCTCCATCTTGAAGACTTTTCTTCTAGACAGTGTTTCTCTCAGTGATACTAGGCTACAAAAAACAAAAAAAAAATACGAAAACAACAAAAATAAAGATGAGTCTTGTGTAATTGGGTACAATTAATTCAGATTCAGATAAAAGAAATGTGTGATGATAAAATAACTAATTAGTATTTTCAATATGGCAATTCATTCATTTCATTCACTGTGGTGATCTTTGTATCATGACAGAAGAGTACTGCTTTATGTTATCAGAACATATGACTTGACCATTTACTAGCCATTCTGTCATTGTCAATTAATCGCTCTTTTACATTCATACTTTCAGTGATCATAAATTAAGCTCCTAGGGGCAGCTGGATAATGGTTAGTGTGCTGGGCCTGGAAGTCAGGAGGACTTTCTCCTGAGTTCAAATATGGCCTCAGACATTTACTATCTGTATGACTCTGGACAAGTCACTTAACCTTGTTTACTGCAGTTTTTTTTAATCTGTAAAATGAACTGGAAAAGGAAAGGCAAAAGACCCCAGAAGGGGTCAGGAAGAGTCAGACACAACTGTGGAATAACTGAACAATCACAAGAAACACCTACTATGTACAAATTACTGTATTTAATATGGGAAGGGATTAAGACATGAACTCTGTCTTAACAGAGTTGACAATATAATAAAAGGCAAAATGCATAGGCATAGACATAAAAAGTTCCACAAAATGATGCAATTCATTATTTTTGAGGATTCATGATTTCAATATTTAGTTATTTTCTCCATTAAAGCAAATCACAACTCACCTACTCCTTAGTAGATCATCTTTCATAAGGTTCTTTTGAAAAGAAAAGTTTGCTGATTACCTTTCTGGTGATGATACTCTGAATATTTTCAGACTGATTTTCAGTTAATAGGGATACCGTAATGGTCCCCTATTAAAACTTTTAAATTTGGGCAACACCTGAAAAACTTGGCTGTTCTTACTCCCAGCAGAATGAAAATTGTTTGTGGGGAAGAACTCATTTATTTTATTATTTTATATTTATTGCCACAAATGATTCCTTTTACGTAGGAGGAATTTTATTCAATTGAATTTGAAAAAATAAGGTCACCTTTATGCCACTAAAGCCATTCACCCTCATAGTGGCATACAGATTGAGACAATTACCAAAGCAAAAATAGTTTCTGGTCATTTTTTTTTCATTTTGTTGTGATTGGCTTTTTCTCATTTTTTATTTGATCATTTTTTATTTCCTTTATATTGTAATTAAATTAACTATTTATCTATTGTGCTTTTTCCCAAGGAAACATTTTATTGGTTCACTTTTGTTTTGAATTTTATATTTTTATCCTTTGGTTTTATAATTATTCCTTTGTGATTATTTTAATTAAATTTTGTTTTCTAATTTTAAACTATATTCAACTAAATAATATTCTCTGTTTTTAGTGTAAGTTTTCAGAGTTATTAAGTTGCCTCTAAGGACCACTCTGGCTGTATCTCATAAATTTTGATAGGTTATATTGCTACTGTCATTATCTTTAATGGATTTTTTATTGTTTCTATAATTTGATCTTTGACTCAAGTATTATTTAGGAAATAATTTTTAGTTTTCATTTAAATTTGTACTTTTTAAATTTTCCTTATTGATTATATTATTGTGTTGACAGAAACAATGTTTAAACTTTCTGCTTTTTAGAATATGTTTATGTTTCTTCCTTAATTCTTCTTATGATGTCTTCACTTTGATCTTCTCCACTCTCGCTAGATGCTAGCATTTTGCCTGTGGCTTTCCCATGCTCCTGTTATGTGAATCTTTTTTTCTTATTTACCTCTTTGAAAATAGAGACTCTTCTTTATTTCTTTCCTCCTCCTCCTTCTCCTCCTTCCTTCCTTCCTTCCTTCCTTCCTTCCTTCCTTCCTTCCTTCCTTCCTTCCTTCCTTCCTTCCTTCCTTCCTTTCTTCCTTCCTTCCTTTCTTTATTCCTTTATTTCTTTCTTTTTCATTTAATGCCGGAGCATAATAAGCCTCTAAAACATTCTGTCTTCCTATATATTTGAACTATTATTTTTTGGTTATTCTAGGAGAATAACCCCAACATTGAGGGGAGAGAGAGAGAGAGAGAGAGAGAGAGAGAGAGAGAGAGAGAGAGAGAGAGAGAGAGAGAGAGAGAGAGAGAGAGAATTTTAAACTGTTTTTCAGTTTAAAATCCCCATGAAAAATTACCTCACTTTAAATCTAAAAGGAAACCTCAACGATTTGTCTGGTTGGAGGATTCTTGAGCCAAGGTTTGCTGCTCAGCCTACCAATGAATAAGCCCAAGGCTTCAATTAAAGGGTAATACTATTAGACCAATACTACTGTTGAGACACCTCTGCACTTGTCTACATCTAATCAAATATTTCAGGTGTAGTCTGCTAACTGGAAAAGACAAGGGGCAAGGTAGGGAACTAAACTGCATCTTTATAGTGTTAGTTTTCTGAGGTATAGTACAAGCCTTATGTTCTTATCTAGGGTGGGTAGAGAAGAAGTCTATCCATCTGAATCTATCTATCAATCTTTTGATCTATCTATTATGTTTGTCTGTCTATTTCTCATCCCTCTGCATTCATTGTTTGCTTATTTCATAAAATGTGTAAATAGCAATAAGGTAATATTTGCTGATGATGTATTCTGTTCCCTTTGTATTTCCATGAAATTCATCATTTCTGTTTGTTGTGTTCTGCTTATGTCTGTAATTTCCTTCTAATTTCTCTTTGTGATCTATTCTGTTCATCATTAGAGCAGTATTATTGTCTTCCTGTTGAAATAATCTTTCATTTCAGTTAACTTGTCCTTTAATAGTTTAGCCTTTATTCCATTAAGTGCACATATGAATACACACTCAAACCAACACCCACACATATGTTTGATTTTTTTTTGTTAAATATCCCTTAAGGATGAAATAGTGTTATAATTGTATTGTTTAATCTCCCTTAGTAATTTCACCTTGTATTTAACCTTGAAAACATTATTGCAGCAGTAGATATTCAGGATTAGAGCAAGCAAAGTAGATTTTATTCTGCCCTCTCATTCAAAATTATTAATTTATTCATTTAACAAACATTTATTAAATACCAAACGACACAACTGTTGACCTCAAAGAGCCTATAGTCTAATTCTTGAAGGAAAGCATCATGCATATGTAGAATTAAATGCAAAAATAAATACAAAGGTATTGTTAGGGGAGGGTGCAAGCAACTGGCATAATTCAGGTAGATTTGCAGCACACTTGAAAATAACACTTGAAATGATCAGATCTTCAAAGGAACCTTAGAGTTTCCAAGAATCAGAGGTGAGGAGAAGGTTCATTCTAGGTGTGGGGCACACATATTACAAAGGATAGAAAAAAGAATGTCACGTAAGGGCAATTAGTAGGCAAATTTGACGGGCACATGAAGGGAATTCCTGTACAATAAAGCTAAAAAGGTTGATGAAGCAGATTGGGAAAGAACCTTAAATGAGAATTAGGTGAATTAGGTATATTTTTATGTCCTTTAGTCCAAAAGGAGTCATTAGAGCAGATCTCTACAACCTATGACTGTAGGCCACTAGCTGCTAAAGGATTTCAGGCAGCTATCCTGTGACCTGCGGCAACCAACCATCAGCAGCCCTGCTAGAACTACTTGAGCAGGGGATTGGCATGAGGAACAGAACTGGGTAGAGCATGGATTGGAAAAGGTAATGATACTTCAGAGAAACCAACAAGCCACAAGTTATTGTAGTGGTCGAGGCGAGAGATGATAATAAGTACCTGAAACAGTTGAGTGACTGAGAAGATAAATTGTGGAAGTAGCATCATCAAAACTTGTTAACTAATATATTTTTATGTCTTTGGTGCTTGTCCTCTGGGTGAATATTATTTAGCTATATACTTTAAAATCTTTTTCATAATTTTCCCCTTTGCATAAGGGAGTTTTTGTTAATCTGTGCTTTTCTTTAACTATAACTTGCAGTAGCATGTACTTTATCAACAGTGTAAGTTTTTCACCTTATTTCACTATTATTAAGTCAATAGTCTTCTCATATAAAGACACAAATACATACCTTCACTCTCTTCACATTATATTGTATAGAGAGTTCTTTAACATTAAACATAATTCCAAAGTTTCTATTATTTCTAGAGGAAGACTTTTACTGCATCAATTTCCCTGTCCTTTACCCAGTCACAGAAAAGAATTTCATTTTATGTATCCATTCTTTTCCACCATTTTTTGTTCAAATGTAATGTCCCCACTCAATATGTTTGTCTTTCTTCTCAACCGCTCTCCTCCTTCAACTCCCCAAAAGAACTCATGATTTATTATTTGTTTCCATTCTATGGGACGCCAAGATATTTGCTTGAAGATATGGGACACCAAGATATTCATCCAAAATTTGGATATTAATTTCTTGAAATCCTTCAAAATGAGACAATAAAAGAAACAAAAATCCCAAACATCATCCTTTCTGGACTCCAAATTATAACTTGTCAACCAAATCCATTCAATGAGTTGATTTGCTTTTTAAGAAAAAAAAATTCTTGATTAATTTGTATATCTGAGGCCACAGAAATTTAGGTTCTTTTTGTCTCCAATAGTACTTTTCTTTGTTGATTCTTCTCCCTTTTAGAGAATCAAATTTTCATTAAAAGAAGTCAGTAATTTACAGCTGTTCTTCTTTTGCAGAGGTAATACCTGATACTCAAAAGGAGTGGGGAACTTGCAGCCTGGAGGTTACATTTTGCTTATTAGTCCTTGGGTTCGACTCTTTAAATGAAACCAAACTTCACAGAGAAAATCCCCTTAGTAAACATATTTGTTCTGTTTGAATGACCTTTAGAGTCATTCAAAAAGCCCCATGTGGCCTTGAGGCCACAGGTTCCCCACCTTTGCAATATCTAGTTTAGGTGAGAAGTATTATCCTTTCCCATTCATTTTCAGGTTAAGATTATGTTCATAAGATTCATAAAATGTCATACAAGTGTGTGATATACATAGATATGTAACATGCATATAAGCACATATATACCCATGTTTACTTGCTCTTGTTACATGTAGTCTACCCCGGCCAAGGTCAATATTTAAGTTATATCTTCAAAATATAAACACCTTGCTAACAACTGATGATTTCCAAATCTGCTTTTCTTTTTGGAAACTCCTAACTACCCTCAATAAGTAGCAATCATATGCATAGAGTCTAAAATTAGGATGAAGTAATGAAAACTTTAAAAAATATATGAAATTCATGGAAAGTGGCCAAATCAATAAATAAAACAAATTATATATCTTTAAATGCTATTATAGATAAAAGAAAAAAATAAAATTAATGAATTGAGTTTGCAGTTAAATAATTTAGAAAATGAACAAATTAAAGCAAATATGAAGTAGAAAATAATTAAAATAAAAAAATCAATAAAGCAGCAATTTTTAAAAATAATTTTAATGATACAAAGAGCTGATTTTTAAAGAGGCATATACAATTGATTAGCAATTATCAAATTTATTCAAAAACAGAAGAAAAGAAAGCTAAAGTAACAAGGCCACATATGAGAATGGGACAACATATCAAAGTTATTAAAAAAAAACCTAACAAAAACAATTTCCCACACCTTAATGCCAAAATACTTATGAAATAAAAGAACTGAATGAGCACTTACAAATATATTTTTAAAAATTACAATTGTTAAGATAGAAAAGAAATAATTTAAATAACCCAATCTCAGAATAAGAAATTAAACACATATTTAATGAGAGCTGTTATATAAAAAGGAACTAGGACCAGTTGTTTTCAATCCTTTTCAGTTGCATCTGACTCTTCATCATCCCATTTGTAGTTTTCTGGGCAAAGACACTGGAGTGGTTTGTCGTTTCCTTCTCCTGATCATTTTACAAATGAGAAACTGAGGCAAAGTGGCTGAAGTGACTTGCCCATGGCCACACTGCTAGTATCCAAGTACGAATTTGAACTCATGATGGCATGTCTTCCTGATTCCAAATCCAGTGCTCCTTCTACTATGCCACCTAGCTTCCACCAGGACCAGGTTTATTTTAAAGTAAACTTCATCAGATGTAAAAAAATAAATCACTCTTCTATATTAGCTTTTTTTAAAAAATATGGAGGAAAATGTCTCTTCTTTCAAGGTGGGTCAAATATGGCTCTCATCTTCAAGATGTAGTAAAAAACAAAGAAAAGAAAGAGTTATACGTTAATAGTATTTATTAATACAGGTTGTAACATAATTATAAAAATGGTAAATATGATGAATATGGTGACTATGACCTAGAAATTTAAAAATATCATGAGCAAGTAGAATTTATAAGGTGGATTCACAGTTTGTACTCTACTAGACAGCAGGATATAATGGGAAATTTCTGTTTGTAGAGTCAAAAGACCTAAATTCAAATCTTACCTCTGATAGTTATTTGTATGATTGCGGGAAAGTCCTTTATTCTCCCTGGCTTTCATTTTTCTCATCTACAAAACCAATGTTTTGACTTAGTGGCTTCTCTAGCTATAGACCTAAGGTCCCAGAAATCAACAAATATTTGTAACGTTCTCAATATGTTCAGGGTACTTTTCTAAACATTGGGGATACAAAAAATAAATAAAAATCTTTACGTTTGTGGCGATTGCATTTTATATGGGAAATAAGTAGCATCTAAATAAGCAAATAGAAGATATTTGAAAGGGGATTGGGACATGCAAGTGAATAACAATTGGGAAGGGGAGGCAAGGGTGGGGATTCCTGGAAAAGGTCTCCAACTGAAGATGACATTCGATTATATCAAAACACCCAGAAAAAGACTTTGACATAAAAAGTACTCCAGACAGAGATGTCACTAAAACAACTAAATTTATGGGAAAGGAAGAATTTTTCCTCAAAATTCTTGAAACATTTATTTGACATGAAATATCATTATATTTAATGGAGAAAAACTAGAATCTGTCAGACTAAGAACAGTAGTAAAGCAAACATAACCTCAGTAAGACATTTACTTTCATGATGAATATTTAACACTACATTATAAATACCAGGTTTAGCAACAATGTAAGAAAGAAATAGTAAAGGAACACATTTAAAAAAACTTAATTCATTTTTGTGCCTGTGAGCATGATATATATATATATATGCATGCATATACATATGTGTATATATAACATATATATGAGCATAGATACATGCATGTGTGTGTGTATATATATATATATATATATATATATATATATATATATATTATATATATATAATCCAAGAGACAGTCAAGAAGATGAGTGGATATAAGGCTTCAGTAAATAAGATATAAGAAAATGTTACAAAATTTGATGATATTGATATTCTTTCATCAGTGAGTTTTATGACACTATATATTCTCTTGATTCCCCTTCTATCAGATTTCTCAGTCTTTTTTACTAAGATGATAACCTGTGTCCTCTTACCTATTTGTGTATGTACTTTAAAGCCTGGTCTTGGCCCTTTTCTTTTCCTATATTTTCCTTCAATGAACTCATTAACTCCTATAGGTTTAGTTATCATCTTTCCACAGGTGAGTCCCAGATTTACATATCCAGTCCTAGACCCTTTCTGGTATCACTCTATTTTTTCTTTTTTTTTTTGACATTTTAAAAAATTATTTTATTTTCATTGCTCTACAATCACTTCCATATAACCTAGATTTTTTCCCCCTCCTTCCCCCTACCTCGCCCCTCCCTCCCTGAGATGGTGTACAATTCTTTATAGGTTCTACGCATACATTCCCACTAAATACAGCCTCTCTTTAGTCATGTTGCATAGAATAATTAAAATGAATGGGAGAAATAATAAAACAAACCAAAACATAATACATAAGAAAATGAACTACATTCTGCAATTGAATTCCATAGTTCTTTCTCTGGATGTGGAAGTCATCTATTGGAACTTTTTACGTCCTTATTTTACAACAAAGTTCTAAGTCTACCAGAAAAAAATCCTCACACACTGTGGTTGTTGCTCTGTACAAAGTTCTCCTGGTTCTGCTCCTTTCAGTCAGCATCAGATCATATAAGTCTTCCCAGGCCTCTCTGAAGTCATCCTGTTCATCATTTCTTATTGCACAATAGTATTCCATTACATTCATATACCACAATTTATTCAATGATTCCTCAATTGATAGGCATCCCCTTGATTTAAAGTTTTGACCACTACATAGAATGCTGCTGTAAATATTTTTTGTACATGTGGTACCCTTCACCATTTTTATGATCTCTTATGGATATTGTCCTAGAAGCCATATTGCTGAGTCAAAGGGTATGCACATGATTGTAGACTTTTGGGCATAGTTCCAAATTTCTCTCCAGAATGGTTGGATCAGGTCACAGCTCCACCAACATTGAATTAGTGTTCCAACTCTTCTACATCTTCTCCAACATTTATCATCTTCCTGTTTTGTCACATTACCCAATCTGATAGATGTGATGTGGTATCTTTCTTTCTCTTTTCCCCTCCTACTGCTGTTTTGATTTGTATCTCCCTAATCAATAGTGATTTAGAGCATTTTTTCATATGACTATAGATATTTTAAATTTCATCCTCTCAAACCTGTCTGTTCATATCTTTTGACCATTTATCAATTGGAGAATGACTTGTATTCTTATACATTCAACCCAGTTCTCTATATTTTAGAAATGAGGCATTTATCACAGACACTAATTGCAAAAATTCTTTCCCAGTTTTCTGCTTCCCTCCTAATTTTGGTTGCATTGGGTTTGGCTGGCCAAATACTTTTCAGTTTAATGTAATCAAAATTATCTATTTTGCACTTCATAATGAGTTCTATCTCTAGTCAAAAATTCTTCCCTTCTCCATAAATCTGGTAAATACACCATTTCTTGCTCCACTAGTTTGTTTAGGGCATCAATCTTTATACCTAGATCATGCACCCATTTGGATTTTATTTTTGTGTATGGTGTCAGGCAGTGGTCTATACCTAGTTTCCACTACACTGTTAGGCAGTTTTCCTAGCAAATTTTGTCAAACAGTGGGTTCTTATCCCAGAAGCTGAGGTCCTTGGGTTTATCAAACAGTAGATTGCTATATTCATTGACTACTGTGTCTTGAGTACCTAACATATTCCACTGCTCTACCCTTCTGTTTCTTAGCCAGGACCAAGTGGTTTTGATACTTGCTGCTTTATAATACAATTTGAGATCTGGTAGAGCTAGACCCTAACATTTCTTTTCATTAGTTCCCTTGATATTCTGGACATTTTGCCCTTCCAGATGAATTTTGAAATTATTTTTTCTAGTTCTACAAAATAATTATTTGATAGTTTGATTGGTATGGCATTCAATAAGTAAATTAATTTAAATAGAATGGTCATTTTTATTATATTGGCTCAGCCCACCCACAAGCAACTGATGTTTTTCCACTTACTGAGGTCTCACTTTATTTGTGTGATAAGTACTTTGTAATTGTGTTCATATACTTCCTGGATTTGTTTTGGCAGGTAGATTTCCAAATATTTTATAGTGTCTACCCTAGTTTTAAAGGGGGTTTCTCTTTCTATCTGTTGCTGTTGGACTTTGTTAGTAATATATAGAAATGCAGAAGATATGTGTGTATTTATTTTGTAACCTGAAACTTTGCCAAAGTTGTTTATTATTTCAAGTAGATTTTACTTAAATCTCTGAGATTCTTTAAGTATATCATAATATTTTCAAAGATTGATAACAGCTTCTTTTTCTTCTCTTATTGCTACAGCTAACATTTCTAGTACCATATTGAATAATAGTGGTGATAATGGACATCCCTGTTTCACCCCTGAACTTACTGGGAATGCGTCTAGCTTATCTCCATTGCATATAATGCTTGCTGAAGGTTTTAGATAGTTAATGCTTATTATTTTATGGAAAAGTTCCCTTTATTTCTATGCTCTCCAGTGTTTTTAATAGGAATGTGTGTAATATTTTATCAAAAGCATTTTCTGCATCTATTGAGGTTATCATGTCGTTTCTGTTAGTTTTGTTATTCATATGATCAATACTGCTAACAGTTTTCCTAATATTGAGCCAGTCCCCTGCATTTCTGGTATAAATCCTACCTGATCATAATGTATTTATTCTCGTGATAAGTTACGTATTCTTTTTGCTAAAATCTTACTTAAAATTTTTCCATCTATATTCATTAGAGAAATTGGTCTCTTATTTTCTTTTTCTGTTTTGGTTTTTCCTGGTTTAGGTATCAAAACCATATTTGTATCCTAAAAAGAATTTGGGGGAACTCCTTCCCCAAATTTCCCAAATAGTCTATATAGTATTGAAATTGAGTTATTTAAGTATTCAACTTCCCCATCTGTTAATCTAGGCAATGTATATTTTTTAAAATAATCATACATCCCATTTAGTTTATTGAATTTATGGGAATGAAGTTGGGCAAAATAATTTCTAATTATTGTTTTAATTTCCTCCTCATTGGAGGTGAGTTCTACTTTTACATTGTTGATATTGGTAATTTGGTTTTCTTCTTTTTTAAAATCAAATTGACCAATGGTTTATCAATTTTATTTGTTTTTTTTTCATAAAACCATCTCTGTTTTACTTATTAGTTCAATAATTTTCTTAATTTCAATTTTATTAATCTCTCCTTTGGTTTTTAATATTTCTAATTTGGTATTTACTTGAGGATTTTCAATTTGTTCTTTCTCTATTTTTTTCAGCTGCTTGCCCAATTCTTTGATCTCCTCTTTCCCTATTTTATTTGTGTAGGCATTCAAAGACATAAACCTTCCCTTAAGAACTGTTTTTGCAGTATCCCATAAGATTTGGTAGATTGTTTCATTATTGTCATTCTCTTGAATAAAGTTGTTGATTGTTTCTGATTCATTGTTTAACCCACTCATTTTTTACAAATAGATTATTTAGTTTCCAATTAATTTTTGGTCTATCTTTTCATGGCCTTTGATTACATATACTTTTTATTAAATTATGATCTGAGAACGATGCATTGACTATCTCTGCTTTTCTGTATTGGATTGTGAGGTTTTTATGCTCTAGTATATGGTCAATTTTGGTATATGTGCCATGTATTGCTGAGAAAAAGGTATATTCCTTTCTATTCCCATTTAATTTTCTCCAGAGAGTTATCAAATCTACTTTATCCAGTGTTTTATTCACCTCCTTAACTTCTTTCTTGTTTATTTTATAGTTAGATTTATTGAGTTCATAGATGGGGAGGTTAAGGTCCCCCACTAGTATATTTTTGCTGTCTATTTCTTCCTGTAACTCCCTTAACTTCTCTAATAATTTTAATGCTAAACCACTTGGAGCATATATATTTAATAATGATATTGCTTTGTTGTTTATGCTACCTTTTAGCAGGATATACTTTCTTTCCTTATCTCGTTTAATTACATCTATTTCTGCTTTTGCTTTGTCTGAGATTAGGATTGCTACCCCTGCTTTTTTTTTTTACGTCAGCTGAAGCACAATAGATTCTGCTCCAACCTTTTAGCTTTACCCTTTGTCTATGTTTTTCTTTTTTAAACAATATATTGTTGGATTATGGTTTTAATCCATTCTTCTATCTGTCTCCATTTTATGGGAGAGTTCATCCCATTCACATTTATAGTTATGTTTACTATCTGTGTCTCTCCCTCCATCCTCTTTCCCCCTATTTTGCTTCTCCCTTCCCCTCCCCAATAGAGTTTTAATTTTTGACCACTACCTCCCACAGTCTTCCCTTCCATCTTTTAGTTCCCCTTCCCTTTTAGTTCCCTTTACCCTTACTATTTCTTCCCTCCCTTTTAGCTTTTCTTCCCCTTTCTTTCCCCCTTCCCCTCCTACTGCCTATAGAGATAGTTAGGTTTATATACATAATTAAGTTTGTTGCTCCCTCCTCGAAACAAATCAGATGAGAGTACCTCTGAATAGTAATGTTCATCTCCCTCCCCTCTTTCGCTCTGCTGCAATATAATTTTGTGCTTTTTCCTGTGATGTAATTTACCATTTTCTGCCTCCTTCTTTTGTTATCTCCTGTTACAATCCCTTTTCACCCTTAAATCATATTTTTATTGTCACATCATTTACTTTATACCCTCTCCCTTTATTTATGCGTATACCTTTGATATTTCATAATATATATACAATTTTAAAGATTAGCAAGTATCATCTTCCCTTGCAGGGAGGTAAACTATTTGCCCATATTTGGTAACAAGTTTTTTTCTTTTCCCTTTTTCCCCTTTTTACCTTTCTTGAGACCTGTGTTTGAAGATCGAATTTTCTATTGAGTTCTGGCCTTTTTATCAGGAAGGTCTGGAAATCCCTTATTTCACTGAATGTCCAACTCCTTGCCTGAAATGCTATGCTCAATTTTGCTGGGAAATTGATCTTTGATTGTAGCCCCAGCTCCTTTGCCTTACCATATTCCAATTCCATATTTGCCTTATCATATTCCAATTCCTCCCATCTTTTAATGTAGAAGTTGCAAGGTTCTGTGTGATCCTGACTGTAGCTCCTTGATATTTGAATGGTTTCTTTCTGGCTACCTGTAGTATTTTCTCCTTCATTTGATAGTTTTGGAATTTGGCAATGATAGTCTTTGGTGTTTTTAGTTTGAGGTAGGTGAATAGTGAATTCTATTGATGACTTTTTTACCCTTTGGATCTAGGACTTCTGGGCAGTTTTGCTTTATGGTTTCTTGGGAGATATTGTCCAGGCTTTTTTTTTTTCATCATGACTTTCTGGTAGGCCACTAATTCTTAGATTTTCTCTCCTGGATCTATTTTCCATGTCAGTTGTTTTTCCAATTAGGTATTTTACATTCTCTTCTATCTTTTCATTCTTTACATTTTGCTTGACTGATTCTTGCTGTCTCATAAAGTCATTAGCTTCTATTTGTCCAGTTCTGATTTTTATCAAATTGTTTTCTTTAGTTAACTTTTGCATCTCCTTTTCCATCTGTCTAATTATTCCTTTTAAGGAATTGTTTTCTCCAGTTAGTTTTGTGCTCCCTTTTGCATTTGTCCAATTTTCCTTTTTAAAGAACTATTCTCTTGAGTGAATTCTTTTTTTCACACTTTTAAAATCACTGGCCAGTTTTTCTTCTGTTTCCTTTTTCAGCTTTTCCAAGAATGGTCTTTGTGCATGCAACCAGTTTATAGTCCCTTCTGAAGTTTCAGATGGGAGTACAGTTTCAATACAGGTCTCTTTGGTATTCTTCTTTTTTGTTCTTGTCTCCACAGAAAGATTCTATGATCTTTTCCTTCCTGCTTCCTTTTCTCACTTATGATGATGAAACTTTGTGCATTGTGGCCTCTGGTTCTTTCAGCTAGTAGCTAAAGAACTTGGAGCTGAGCTGGCTGGTATGAGAAAGCAGAGTCCAGGTGAATTATTTTTTTTGTGTGTATGTTTCCCTGGATTAGCCCTGGAGCTAGCTTGTTAAGTGTGGAGCTGGGGTGGTATGGGGTATCTCCTCAACTGAGCTAGAGCAAAGGCAAGCTCAGCAGTTGGTGATCCTGGCTGCCCTAGAGTCTTCCCATTTCCTCTGGAGTGCTGAGGCATGCCTGGGGTCCTGATATTGGTGGTTGCAAGGCTCCACCCCCTGGAGTTCCAGATCTCCTTCTGGTTCACTGAGGTGGGGCTGTCTTGGATAGCTCTGGTCCTCTGCCACAGTCAGAGGAATCCTCCTTAGCGATTTTCCTAGCCTCATGTGCTATGAGACTGTTTGCCCCTTCTGCTGATTCTACTGACCCAGGATTTTTCTGGGGAAATATTATATAGTTCTTTCAAGGTCAACAAGGGGAGGGGGAGGGAGTATTTATTGATCACTCCACCATTTTGGCTCCCAGAAGATCAAGTAGGTGACTTACAGACATTTACTCTGTGGGCTGATAGTCTCAGGAGCACCTGCTGCAGGTACCTGGGGTTCCATGGCTCTCACTCCCTCAGTTCTACTCCCATCGTGGACTGTTTTGCCTGAGATTCTGCTGTATTACCACTCATCGCTCCATGTTTATGAAGCATTTGATAGACCTTAATGATAATTTGATCCTTAAAAAATTGAAGCAACCAACAAGGACTATTCTATTCTGGATTTGATTCTCAATAATAGTTAAGAATTAGTTGCCAGGTTGGAAAACTATGGGAATCCAAAGAGGAAGCGATTATTCCCTGGCAGTTTGTGATAAGGAAAAAAGATGGAGCCTAGGAAGAGTGAAGCATTCACAGTAGATAACAGGAAAGCAAATTTCAAAAAAGATTCAGGGAAAGTTAAGTTAAAACCTTGTGGATTTAAATTTTTCTGGGGAAGTAAGGATTGATAAGAGATGTTCAATAATGAAACTCTGGACACTAAAAAAACTATTACACTGAGCAGGAAAAGTGGGAGTTGTCTTATAGAATCAATTTATATATATATTTAGCACACCATTTCTCACACCTGCCTTTGCTTCAGCCATCTAAAATTTTGTTTCTTTTTTTAAGCAGAGGCAGGTAATGCAACCTTATATATGTAAGTATATATTTAAATAACTATTATATATACTGTAAATATGTATGATGGTGTTAATCATAACAGGAATAAGGATGTTAAAGCTCTAAATGAACTGAGATTGAGTAGGAAAACTAAATTATTAAATTGTTTTTTTTTTCTTTTTAAATATATTTTTTGGGGAAAATGAGGATCAAAGAAGGAAAGGGATGTTTACCAGGACAATTGACTGTGATTATTGACAACAGAGAGAGTCTAAACATATCATTTGTAATTGTGTTTCTTTTTTCTGTCAAAAAAATGACACTGACTTTAAAAATGTGAAAATAAAAAATGGCTAACAGTGATTTGATATCCAAGATGTATAAGGAAATAGTAAGAGAGCACTTAGTTGCTTTGATGAATTTAAGCTCCTCGGCCATGGGAATAATTTCTTTCACTCCAAAAGTACAACGTGGCAATGTTATTGCTCAGCCATTCTCAATAGTATTTGAAATATTATGAGAAATGGAAGTGGCATGATAATTTTGAAGAAGAACAAATGTCCTAATTCTCAGAAATGGGAAGAGGAAAACAATGCCCCCAACATAGATTATAAGGCAGTTTGGCTATAGCCCTAGGAAAAATTATAGAATACATCCTGTAAAAGATGTGAATAGCTAAAGATAGAAGTGATGAATACAAAGAACCATTGTAGTCATTGAAAACAGATCATGCCAGACTAAACATTGTTTGACAGGGAATAGATGAGAATAAATTGACTAAAGGAATAGTCATTAAAGGTTTAATATCAACATGGCAAAATTACTCTAATATAGTATCCCAGAGTTCTGGATTTGATGCTATATTGTTTAACATTTTTTGCCAATTCATTAGTCATTTTGCTCATTAAACTGCAGATGACAGTAAGCTGGAAGTGATGACTGATTCACTGTATATTACAGTCAGAATCCAACAAAAAAGGCTTAGAGTGATTATGTCATACTCAAATAGAAATTAATTCCTCAGGCAGCATATGAACTTAGAAAACCATAAATTAACATTACCTATGTTATTATGTACTTTTATTTATTTTTTATACATTACCTAATTCATTTTAATCTGGTTCCTACTAAAGAACTGCTAGTGGGCCACCAGATTGGCATCTCTGAGGAAGATTGGACTGAATCTAATAAATAATCTCCTTCCAGTCTTCATCTGAAGTATTTTTTTTCATTTCTGAATATCACAGCTGAAAATGACATTGATAAACTGAAAAGCAACCAGAGAAATTGTGAAAGGTATTGTGAAAGGTCATAAGTTCATTTTTCATGAAAACTGGTTAATAAAACATGAGTATTTAGCATAGAAAACAAACTGAGATGCTGATTACATAAGGGGGAAGAAAATATCCAAATACACATGGAAACAATCTCAACATCTTTCATCCAAAATCTAATTTCTCCTAACTTTCCAAACTAAAAATACTGAGATGGTTTTTCGGAAGAGTCTGTGACACCAGGGTGGATGCCTGTACAGAAGCCCCAAATGTGGTAACAGTAGAGACAGTAGCTTCAGAACTTCTCAGTCCAGAGATGGTAAGGAGATTTGACAATTGGTCAGAAATAGACCCAGGGGATTCTTTGCTGGCATTGATCGGCAAATCTATTATATATATACAATTTGGGGTTGTAATTTCAGGGCAGATAGGAGGGCAGGTATTCGTCAAAAGGGAGCAGAGTCCCTGTTCACAGTTTCAAGGCAGAGAGAGTGCTAGTGCATATGTTTTCTTGGAAACAAGGGTCCTTCCTTGGCAAAGGCCAAAACTGTAGTCCAGAAGAGCAGTGATCATAACTCTCCCAGGATCTCATACCTTTGAAGAGTAAAAAGGACATGCAGACCATCAGAACTAGCTCTGAAAATATTGGTATGAAAAAGCTTGAAGCTTGGGACAGTGTCTCCACACCCACAGGTAAGTAGAGTCCAAATTTAATATAAAATTCAAAGTCAACAAATTGAAAACAAGAAAGAGAACTTGAACATAAAAAATTACTATGATGGTAGGGAAAACCAAGACATAAACTCAGAAGACCACATAGAAATAGCTACAAGCAAAGTCTCAAGGAAAAATGCTAATTGGACCCAAATCCAACAAGAATTCCTAGAAGAGTTAAAGAAAGCAATAAAAGTGGTAGAAAAAATTGGGAAAATAAATGAATATTATGCAAGAAAATTATTGAAAGATAATTAATAGTTTGCTAAAACAAGGCTTAAAATACTAAAGTAATAACAGATTGCATACTGTCTTGGAGGGGAAGAGAAGGGAGGTAGAGAAAATTTAAAACTCAAAAGAGTGTGGAACTGA
Source organism: Bettongia penicillata ogilbyi (assembly GCA_023548195.1). Classification (NCBI taxonomy): domain Eukaryota; kingdom Metazoa; phylum Chordata; class Mammalia; order Diprotodontia; family Potoroidae; genus Bettongia; species Bettongia penicillata. The sequence continues at coordinate 718,967 of JAJHZJ010000652.1, read as the reverse complement.
TTGTTAAAAATTAAAAATAAATTAATTTTTGAAAAAATGAAATAATACTATAAAAGCATAATTGGTCTAATGGCAAAAGGTACACAAAAATGCATTGAAGAAAATAATTCCATAAAAATTAGAATTGGGTGATAGAAGCTAATGATGCACTGAAGTATAAAGAAACAATAAAATAGAAGAAGCAGAGCCAAGATGTCAGAGTAAAATTTTCCCAAATTCTCCTCCAAATAACTTTAAAATAATAGCAAAAAGCAAAGACAATAAAAGGATGAAGTGAAACAATTTTATAGTCTAACAACTTAAAAAGTCTACAGGAAAGGTCTCTCTCACTGGGGTGAGAGTACAGCAAAGTACAATGCAGGCCACTCTCACCAAGCCAGCAACAAGTTTTGGGGGAAACTGAATCGGTAGCAACAGCTTCAAATCTCTCATCCTACAGATGGTAAAGGGATAAGATAACTAGTCAGAAAGAGATTAGAGTTGACCCTTTGCTAGCACGGGGTGCAGAAGTCTATTCCATTGTCTCTACTTGTTTCTGGGTCATAGTCCAGGAAAAGGAAGACCACTTCTCCACTAGAATGTGCAGCTGCAAGGGAGTACAGACCTGACCACAGTTTCAGGGTAGAAAAGAATGCTTGTGATCACTCACAGACAAGACCACAGGCCAAGAGAGTAGTGACCACATCTTTCTTTTTGTCATATTACTTTGGAAGGACTAAAATCTTACAGATCCTCAATACTAGCTCTGAAACAGCAGAATGAAATACCTGAAGCTTGGGATAGTGCCTCCTCCACCCCAGGAACAGAATCCAACTTCAATCTATAAGTTATATACATACAAGTTATAAGTCAAGAAATAGACTCAATATAGACCATGGTAGTATTGCTAGGTGAAAGGACATAGGGAGATTAACAACTCCTTGGACATAATTCCAGATTGCTCTCCAAAATGGTTGGATCATTTTACAATTCCACCAGCACTGAATTATCATCCCAATTTTTCAGGAATCCCCAAGAATTTTCTATTGTGATGACATAAGTAGGGTTGTCCAAGAGGTGCCAATATTTGCTGGTTAATTATGTGGCTGAAAGAAAGAACCAGAGTCCATTCTAGGCATCTTATTGATTCTTAATTTCAAGATTTAGGTGAATGACTAATCAAATAGCCATGGATCTGAGCTGGTACACAGAGTCCAAATTAAGACAACACAGGGTAAGGTAGATCCAGGGTAGAGGGCATTAAGATCCTGAGTGGTCTCTAGGGAGGCAGACAAAAGGTCTGTGAGTTGAATCAGAATCAAAAAATTGAGCAATGATTGGCAAAGGCAAGATCTACATTAAGGTCAAAAGCAGGAACTTAGAGCTCTTCATGGATAATGAAGATTATGTCAATTAATTTTTCCTATTTTCTAAATAGCAGTTCAATACTTCCTAGCCTGTTCCTTACATGGTAGACATCATCTGCCTAGACTTTCCATTTCTGAATCTGTTACTTCATATGTAAGAGGAGGAAGTGCATTATATGGTCTTTCAAGTATTTTGTTTAAACATTTTGCTTTGTTATGAATTCTTTTGCTAGCTTTAACTTTGCAATTCTGTGGATTGCGTGGGATTTAGGTAGTGTTAACATAGTATATTTGACCTGCATACCTTAAAATAGAAATCAAGGAAATATTATGGGATCGGATAAAGGGCATTTGAAACCTCAAGATCGTTATCTCCCCATTAATGTGGTCAGGTATCTTGCTATCCACATAGCAGTCTACAGAGTCTACATAGATATGAAGAGAAGTCCTGGCACCCTATTGGGGAGCATTTACTTTCGTAAATCTCTATATGTCTGTTTTAAAGCTTCATAGATGTTTGTAAATTCCATAAATGGAAGTGTCCTTGATATCCAAATCATTATGACATTAAGGAAGAAATGATCCTATTAATTATAAGTAAATTAATAAGAAATAATACTTGGTACTTCCTGGACTATACAAAATGTCATGGACATTATAGTATGGCATACAGAAAATAGCTTGTTAAGGAAATTGGATATAAATTAAGAGCCATTAGAGCAGAAACATTTTTATAGTTTCCTCCAAAAATTGTAGTTATTAATAAAATTTTCAACTTCATATCTATGCAAATGAGCACATATTGTAATTGAAAGAGGAAGAAAAGATTATTCTGTATTTAGTTATCTTATTAACTCTAAGTGTAGTTTCAAATTCAGGACTATTGCTAGGGAAGAAAGAATATATGTAAGCATCATCTGCAAGAAATTTGGGAACCTATGCAGTGTGTGTGTGTGTGTGTGGTGAAGGCAGGAAGGATGGGAAAAGAGGCAGAATGAAGAACGACCCAATAAATGCCAATAAAAACTTCAGATAATAGCCTGAAGACTGAAGAATGGTAGGTGGGAGCTGAATTTAGCACTATATATAAGTGAACTCTGTAGTTCCACATACAGGTTAATTCATTTTTTCTTAAGTACCTTCTATATGAGACACTGTTGTGGAAAATAAAAACAAAATGTGATGTAAGCCTTGCTCACAAGAAATTTATAATCATGGTGATAGAACGTGCATTCAAAAAACATGTAACACCAAGTGGAAAATAACACTTCACATCCGTGACATGGTGAATGCAATTGTATTATTGGCATATGAATCAATTTAAAAACGTCCAGAAGCTTTATTGACTATTTGCTTTCTGTATAACATAGTCATCTAAGATGTTTTTTTTCTTTTCTGCTTAAGTTTTTGTTAGCCCAGTAATAACTTCTCTTTATCCCTGGTTGTTTCACCATGGATGGGCAAGGCATGTATTGCTTGCCATGAATCACTGCCTCTTCATTTTCTACACATCCTATGTACAAGATCAGCTAATAAAGGTTTCATTTGAAAACAGTGATAAAGTCTATAATCCAGGAATACAGGCTGCATACAGAGTGTGATGCATAGTAAGGGCTTAATAAATGTTTGCTGATTTGACTTAACTATATGACTCCTTTCTGTTGCAGGAAACCTGGGTAAATAAAAGAAGCAAATATACCAGTACTTTTCTATCAAGCCCTTGGAACAGTATATCAGCAATGTGTAGTAGTCATAAAATTGCTTGGGACTGTACAAGTTTTCCAAAACCTGGATGATAGAAATCTCTAGGACTTGTCCCATCAAGATGGGATAGGTTCAGGGTTTCAGTTCAGTAAACTGCAAACTTCCAAAAGGGGTTTCTTAAAAGGGCCTGCAGTGCCCTCAGGAATCTGGGTGTCATATAACTGTTTGGGCTGCTAGCACAGGGAATATAGTACATTGAATAAACTGAAATAAATATATATAAGATCGTAAGATTTATATATGGAGAGGCCCTTAGAAATTATTGATTCTAAATCTCTCCTTTTACAGGTGAGGAAACTGAGTGACAAAGCCATTAAGTGGCTTCGCTAGTATCACATAACGTGTGATCTGAGCCAAGATTTGACTTTGAGTCTCACACTGCCACCCTATTCACTTCTGCCATTAAGCAGCTAATAAATGAATCTATATCCCACCAATACCCCGCATTTCAAAAATATGTAATGTTATGTGCCTGTTACAAATCAGCAAATCATCTTAATATATCACCTTAGAGAATTCTCTTGGACAATGAAATGTTATGACAAATATTCACTATCATGCAACTGGTATATGTCAGAGACAGGTCTTGAACCTAGGACTCTAATGTTTTCTGTCCATTCTATCGTACTGCTTCTGATTTGAATGACATCATTTCAGACTATAAAGCTCAAAAGTATTAGCCTTTCTTCTTTGGCAGGCTTATAATTAGGTTTTAATATGATTTTCCTTTTAAACAATTCTAATTTCCTTTTTTTAAAAACATTATACATCTTCCTTTGCTCTTTGCAGTTTAAAAAATAATATAAAAGCATACATTATGTTTTTTTTTCTTTTCCTTTGTTGTTTAACAAATGTTTTATTATAGGTCTCTTTGTAGCTGTACATTTAAATTTGTGAAGTTTCAGCATAAAGTAAATCTCCAAGAGAACCTTTGGAAAGCAATGTCTCAGCAAAGCTACTTCCTTATTAATTTCCTCATGATGAAATGGAAGATGAAACATTAAAAATAAATGTGTTTTAAAATAGCAGAATTATTTCTGTACCTCATACTTAGGTGCTAATTAGGCATTTAGCATCAGTGTGTTGAATATAGATTTTATTCTTTACATAGATGACCACATGCCAAGTATTGACAATTTACTTCTATGTTCTTATTAAGCAAAGATGTAGGATATGTAAGGCTTCTGAATATCCCATTTGTGCCTCTTAGATTTCAGTCTTTCTATTTAAGAAAGTTGAAGGATGTACAGTGCAACTACCTATTTGTTTGGGGTGATATTGACATGGCTAATGGCATCTTTGGGGTAGGCAATAGAGCACTGGACTTGAAGGCAGGAAGATCTATCTGAGTCTGAATCTTGTCTCTGACCCTAGTAAAGCTAATAAAAGCTTTGTGACCTTTACAGGTCAATTTACCTATGAGACTCTCTTTTCTCACCTATAAAAGAGGGATTATAATTACCCCTTTCTCACAGGGTTGTTATGAAAATCAAATGAGATGACATATGTAAATTACTTTGCAAATCTTACAGGCTTTATAAATGTAGACTATTATACCACAAGATTGCTTTGGAATGAAGACCACATATTTCTAATAAACAGAGAATGTACAAAGGCCAATCCACAAAGCCACAGTGACTCTAAGTCATTTTTTTTCCTCCTACATGTTAACTGCTCTAGCTGATGAGTGTGAAACTTAATTTGTGTTAATCAGTTTGAGGTGAGGAGAGCACAAAATTAATTTGACACATCAATTTTGTTCTTTAGTAAAAATACTGAACATATTCTGCTCCCAAGCAATGAACAGCATGTTCACCTTGTAGGTCAGGAAACAGGATGGTGTCCTTCCATTAGCTACATCAAGCATATTTTTACAGGAGGCTGTAATCTTAAAGCTCGTGTTTTATTTTTTTCTTTTGTTAGTTTCAAAAAGGTGGCAGATTTGAAAGGAAGACATGGAAATGCTTTCTCTTCTTAATTTAGTGTGGTATGGTAAAAACAAGCAAACCAACAAAAAAAAAAATTCCACTAGATTTGAACCCAGAGGATCTGAATGCAAGTACCATCACACCTTTGGAATTTGCTATTTATATGACATTGGGCAAGTCAGTAAATTTTTCTGTGCCTCAGATTCCTCTCATGTAAAATAAGGTGGAACTAAATGGCCTTTATAATTGTGTCCAGTTCTAACTTTATGATCACTCTCAGAAGGCTTAAATAGCCTTTAAAAAAATTGAAAAGATAAAATCCTGGTTTAGCCTAGCCTATCTGAAGCAATCTTTGAAGTGCTGTAAGTCTTACATATCGCTCCACTCCCCTTAAACACACACTGTGGCATGTTCTGACACTAGCTTTCTTACTAGTCCTTGCAGAAGGTACTCTAATTTCCTACACATCCATAGTCAAGGCGCTTTCACTGACTGTCTAATATACCCAGAATTCTTTCTCCTCAACTCTGCCTCCATCTCTCTGACCTCCTTCAAGTCCCAGATAAAATTCCACCCTTGGTAAGAACTCTGTCCTTAATTAATTCTTAATCTCTCTTGATCTGACTGCCTTTCCTTTATTGATTATCTCCAAATGATATCTATCTATATATACATATGTAAGCACACAAATATATATAATATTATATATGTATGTATATCTGTAAAAATGTATATGCAATAATCTTGTTTGTGTATAATTGCTTGAATGTTATCTCTCCTATTAGACTGGAGCTTCTCAAGAACGGGGATTGTCTCTCCATTCTTTTTATCCACAGCACTTAGCACAGTATCTGACACATCATAAGTGCTTAATAAATTTTTGCTGATTGAATAATAATGTAATTTTTTTGTTTCACAAGGAAACAATGAGGTTCAAGGGTTTGTCTCAAAGCAGGACATAAGGAAGTAATAGAGGTTGTTAAAAAAATGTCAGATATTCCATGCAAGCTTCACTCCTACTTAATGATAAAATCCGGACTTCATTCTAAAAAGTCTTACAGAGTCTAGATGTTAAAAATATATATTGCAGGAAACTATTCATATTTCTTCTTTACTCGTTATTGGCTTCTGGGGTATGTGCTTGGAAGAAGGAGGGGATATCATCAGGGTTGGAGAGAGTGAGTTAGGTAATAATATGCTGGTCTCTATCAGTTCCGTCACCTTGATGAATGATGGTTTCCTGAGTCAGGGATATCATTCTCTAAACCCATTAAAGTAGAAAAGAAGGTCAGATTGTCCCAAGGTGGTTCCCACATTCAAAATCACTTTCTGCTGCTCCATGTGTGATTGGTTGGGTCAGAGGTAAAAGGCAAGGTGTATCTCCTTCAGGATGATTCTGTGCAGGCTCTTTGTGTGATTAATGACCATTACCATCAGAGTCAGGACCCCATCAGAGGTGCAGGTGTTCTGGGAAAAAAAAAAACCAGCCCTTTATGGTATTGCTACTTTGGACAGGAATATTATTATTTGTGTGTGTGACATTTTCTTGGTAATGGGAAATCTCAATGAAAAAACTTCTTATGCTATACAAACTGTATACTACCTCAGATTGACAAATGTTCCGCAGCTTGAAATCATAGAGAATTGTTTGAGGCAACTCTGGTGCCTTAACCAATATCCAATACTTTATATGTTTGAAGTGGGACTTAAGCCCAAAATACTCTAATTATAAGATCATCTGTCTGTTACACTCTGTCTTTCTATTTTTGTCATTATTCTTATGATTTCCACCCTGTTGAGAAACCTAAGAATAGTGACAGTGGTCACTGTTCATTGTTATATGCATTTGAAAAGTTGCTAAATTGCTTGAGATCGTGAATAGGAAGCTGAGTATCTATTGGTACAATGTCATTATCGAGAAACCTTGGATCGTACATTTAGTATTCAAAGGCACCTGAGAAGTCATCTATGGCAATTACTTCACTTACATGCGAGGAAACTGTGTTCCAGGGGGGTTAAATAATTTGTCCAAAATTATTCATTACTCCATACCCCTTCCATTTCCTTCCAATCCCTCTCTTTTCCCTTTTTTCTCTCTCTTTTCCTTCTCCCCTACACTTGCCTTTAAACTTGAACTCTGAACTTTTTTTCTTTGACTGTAGCACTGCTACTCCCATCCTGGAGTGTTTATACACACTCCCACAAGAATGTCTCTCAGAGAGTTAAAGTAGCACTGACTACTTGGGATTATCATTTCTAGAATTCATACAGTTTTTCTACTTTCCTTGCCTACAGGGAAAAAGGGAAACAACTAGTTATAATATGCTGTCTCTGGTCTCTTTTTCCATTCCCATCTCCACCCTCCTCCTTTTCTGTCAATTCCTGATTTTCCTTTGTTTCTCTTCTTAGTAATGGGATGTAGTGCTTTCATGGTGACAGAGGAAAGTACTTTGGGTAGCATCAAATCTTCCTTGGTACATTAAGGTTATAGTCCAATTGAGTAACCATTGTATAATTTTGAATTGCTCCATTTTTTTTACAAAATACCCTCTGGTGGATAAAGATTCATTATTTGAGGGCAATGACCTTGACTTTTGACTAGTATCAGTTCTTGTGGAGCTTAATCATCCACAATCTCCTACCACTAGTCCCTGAAGCACATCTAAGGCAAACATTACAAAGGTCAATATGAAAAAATTCACCTCTCCCACTGATATCCATTCTAGTAGAAATCTCTATTAACTTCATTTTCATGTACTAGTTTCCCAGCTTCCTGATTTTCACATTTCTTTTTCTCTTTGTACCACTACAACTGCCTCCTTATGTGACCTATGGGACAGGGCATCTATATCCACATTAGACTTCCCTGGATGATAATGAATTCTGAATTTATAGTTGGATAGTGCCATCTCTGGCAAGCACCATCCAACTTAGCACATGTCAAAAATAGGTCAGCACAATGTTATCTGACTATACTTGACAGTGAGCTTAAGTTCCCATAGTCTTGGGACTTAAAATTCAGTCAAAAACAATTTATATATAAGACAATAAATCTCACTGTAAGTTTTCTGCTAGCAAATGCTATAGTTTTCTGGAAACTGTCCCTTTCTTGGTCTAAGACGGCTCCTAAACCTTCAAGGCTATTGTCAATGTACAGTGGAAAGAGTTTTCCCTGGAATGCATAAGCCAGCTATACCAGTGTATTCATGAGGGATTTAACCAAATCTTTCAAAAAAACTGTTCATTCTTCTTGGCCTCCAAATCTCTAAATGATTTTAAGGGGATTGGATATGACTGACTTTACTTGCGTTTCTGCTTTTGGTTCATTTTAACCATGTATACTCTGGAGAGAAATTCTTGTGCAATTTAATAATAATAACAACATAGTTCTTAACATTTGAAAACAATTATTTTCCTTTAAATTAAGGTGTATTTTCTCTCCCTCCCATACCATCTCAAAAGGAAACCAAAAACAGAAAACAAAAATGAAACAAAAGCTTTGTAACAAACAAACAAACAAAAAATCCCCCTTATCATTTTCCAGAAGTTTCATGTATGTATGTGTGGATATACATCATTTTTCTGTTCAGAAACCAATAATCTATACACATCTGTATCTTCCTAGCTTTTGTCTGTACAGTATGAGGATTATGTACAAACAGAGATTCCATGAGCATGTCGATAACAAAGTTTCTAGATATTTTCCGTGTGTATTTATTGCTTTGATCATAATTCTTAAGTCTTTCAAATTTGTTTATCTTTGCAATGTTACTTTATCAACCAGACCAGTCTTTAACCCTGTAGGCTAATCAAAGTAATCTAGAGGCAGAATCAGGAATCAAATGTAAGTTTAATTAAATGCAAAGTGAGGAAAATGGCTTGCTTATACCAAGGACTGCAGAGTGAGCTGTATCCCTGACCATGAGTGGTAACATCAATAGTGCAATAAGTCTGATTCATAGCAGGACTTCCTGACTGGAACATGGGTACTACAGGTGCTTGTCCAAGCTCACAGACCATATGCTGCTGGTCTGAAAAAATTCTGGGATTTTTCTGTGGCTGAGATCATTAAGAGGATAAGTCCAAAAGATTGTTGTTATTGCCAAGCTCAGGGAGCAGGTTGCTTGTTAGGTCTTAGCTCTGGAACACAGGCTGTCTTGACATTATTATATAAATTGTCTTCCTTTTTCTACTTCACTTTTAAAGTATTTTTCTGTTAGTATTCCACTTAGTTCTATTTTTTTTTTGTATTTTTGTATTTTATTTATTTTTTTAATGTTCTACAATCACTACTATAAAACTTAGATTTTTACCCCCACATACACACCTACTCCCTACCACCCTCCCTCCCCAAGATGGTATACAATTCTGTATAGGATCTACATATACTTTCCTATTGAATACATTTTCACTATAGTCATGCTGTGAAGACGAACTAAAATAAATGGAAGAAATCATATAACAAATCAAAACATAATACACACAAACACACACACACAGACACTCAGACATGATCTACTACATTCTGGGAATAAATTCCATAGTTCTTTCTCTGAGTGTGGAAGGCATTTTGCCTTAGAAAATCATGGGGAATTTTTTTTTTTTTTTTGGTTCTTGCATTATTATGAAGTTCCAAGTTTACCAGAAAAAAAATCTCACATACTGTGGTCTTTGCTGTGCACAAAGTTCTCCTGGTTCTGCTCCTTTCGCTCAGCATCAGATCTTATAAGTCCTTCCAGGCCTCTCTGAAGTCTTCTTGTTCATCATTTCTTATGGTGCAATAGTACTCCATTACATTCATATACCATAATTTATTCAGCCATTCCCCAATTGATGGGCATCCCCTTGATTTCCAGTTTTTGGCAACTACAAAGAGTGCTGCTATAAATATTTTTGTACATTTGGGACCTTTTTCCATTTTTATGATTTCTTGGGGATACAGTCTTAGTACTGATATTGCTGGGTCAAAGGATATGCACATTTTTGTAGCCCTTTGGGCATAGTTCCAAACCGCTCTCCAGAACGTTTGGATGACCTCACAGCTCCACCAACAATGAATTAGTGTTCCATCTCTCCCACATCCTCTCCAACATTTATCATTTTCCTGTTCTGTCATGTTTTCCAAGCTTATGGGTGTGATGTGGTACCTCAGAGTTGTTTTGATTTGCATCTCCCTAATCAAAAGTGATTTAGAGAACTTTTTCATGTGATTATAGATATCTTTAATTTCTTCCTCTGAAAATTGCCTGTTCATATCCTTTGACCATTTATCAATTGGGGAATGACTTGTATAGTTGTACATTTGACTCAGTTCTCTATATATTCTAGAGATGAGGCCTTTATCCCTGAGATTAGCTGTAAAAATTCTTTCATAATTTTCCATATCCCTCCGAATTTTGGTTACATTGGGTTTGGTTTTGCAAAACCTTTTCAGTTTAATGTAATCAAAATTATCCATCTTGCATTTCATAATGCTTTCTATCTCTTCTTTAGTAAAAAATTCTTCCCTTCTCCATAAATCTCATAAATACACTATTCCTTGCTCGTCCAGTTTGTCCATGGTATCAATCTTTGTACCTGGATCGTGTACCCATTTGGACTTTATTCTTGTGTACAGTGTCAGGCATAGGTCTATGCCTAGTTTACACCACACTATTATCCAGTTTTCCCAACAATTTTTGTCAAACAGTGAGTTCTTATCCCAGAAGCTGGGGTCCTTGGGTTTATCAAACAGCAGGTTGCTATATTCTTTGCCTACTGTGTCTTGAGTGCCATGTATATTTCACTTGTCTACCCTTCTGTTTCTTAGCTAATACCAAGTGGTTTTGATAATTGCTGCTTTATAGTACAATTTGAGATCTGATAGCACTAGGCCACCTTCCCTAGCATTTCTTTTCATTAGTCCCTTTGATATTCTGGACCTTTTATTCTTCCAGATGAATTTCGATATTATTTTATCCAGCTCTAGAAAATAATTATCTGGCACTAAATAAACAAATTACTTTAGGTAGAATTGTCATTTTTATTATATGAGCTCAGCCTACCCATGAGCAACTGATGTTTTTCCACTTACTTAGGTCTGACTTTATTTGTGCAAAAAGTGTCTTGTAATTATGTTCATATAGTCCATGGGTTTGTTTTGGCAGGTAAACTCCCAAGTCTTTAATAGTGCCTACTCTAGCTTTAAATGGGATTTCTCTTTCCATCTCTTGGTGTTGGACTTTGTTGCTAATATATAGGAATACAGAAGATTTGTGTGGGTTTATTTTATAACCTGCAACTTTGCCAAAATTGTTTATTATTTCAAGTAGTTTTTTACTTGAATCTCTGGGATTCTCTAAGTATATCATTATGTCATCTGCAAAGAGCAATAACTTTCTTCTTTGCCTATTCTTACTCTTTCAATTTCTTTATCTTGTCTAACTGCTACAGCTAACATTTCTAGTACCATATTGAGTAATAGTGGAGACAATGGACATCCTTGTTTCACCCCTGATCTTGTGGGAAATGCATCTAGCTTATCCCCATTGCATATAATGCTTGCTGAAGGTTTAGGTAAATACTCTTTATTATTTTATGGAAAGTTCCCTTTATTTCTATGTTCTCCGGTGTTTTTTAATAGGAATGGGTGTTGTATTTTTTCAAAAGCTTTTTTCTGCATCTGTTGAGATAATCACGGGGTTTTTGTTAGTTTTGTTTCTGATATGATCGATAATGCTAATAGTTTTCCTAATATTGAAGCAGCCCTGCATTCCTGGTATGAATCCTACCTGATCATAATTTATTATTCTTGTGATAAGATGCTGTACTCATTTTGCTAAAATCTTATTTAAAATTTTTGCATCAATATTCATTAGAGAAATTGGTCTATAATTTTCTTTCTCTGTTTTGTCTCTTCTTCATTTAGGTATCAAAACCATATTTGTATCATAGAAAGAATTTGGGAGTACTCCTTTTCCAATTTTCAGAAATAGTCTACATAGTATTGGAATTAACTTTTCTTTAAATGTTTGATAGAATTCACTTGTAAATCCATCTAGCCTTGGAGATTTTTCTCTTGGGAGTTCATTGATGACTTGTTCAATTTCTTTTTCTGAGATGGGGCTGTTTAAGTATGTAATTTCCTCTTCTGTTAATCTGGGCAATTTGTATTTTTTAAAATACTCATCCACCTCATTTATATTATCAAATTTGTGGGCATAAAGTTGGGCAAAGAAATTTCTAATTACTATTTTAATTTCCTCCTCATTGAAGGTCAGTTCATCCCTTTCATTTTTAATATTAGTAATTTGACATTCTTCTTTCCTTTTTAATCAAATTGACCAAAGGTTTATCAATTTTATTAGTTTTTTCACAAAACCAACTATTGGTTTTATTTATCAATTCAATAGTTTTCTTAATTTCAATTTTATTAATCTCTTCTTTGATTTTCAGTATTTCTAATTTGATATTTACTTGGGGATTTTCAATTTGTTTTTTCTAGCTTTTTCAGCTGCATGTCTAAGTCATTGATCTCCTCTTTCTCTATTTTATTTATGTAGGCATTCAAAGATATAAAACTTCCTCTAAAAACTACTTTTGCAGTATCCCATAAGATTTGGTAGGTTGTCTCAGTATTGTCATTCTCTTGAATGAAGTTGTTGATTGTTTCTATGATTTTTTCTTTTACCCACTCCTTCTTTAGGATTAGATTATTTAGTGTCCAATTGATTTTTGGTTTATCTTTCCATGACCTTTTATTGCATATAATTTTTACTACATTATGATCTGAAAAAGATGCATTGATTTTCTCTGCCTTTCTGCACTGGATTGTGAGGCTTTTATGTCCTACTACATGGTCAATTTTTGTAAATGTGCTATGAACCACTGAGAAAAAGGTATATCCCTTTCTATTCCCATTCAGTTTTCTCCAGAGATCTATCATATCTACCTTATCCAGAGCTTTATTTACCTCATTAACCTCTTTCTTGTTTATTTTGAGGTTAGATTTATCAAAGTCAGACAGCAGGAGGTTGAGGTCCCCCACTAGTATAAATTTGCTGTCAATTTCTTCCTTCAACTCCCTCAACCTCTCCTCTGAGAATTTGGATACTATACCACTTGGAGAATACATGTTTAGTAATGATATTGCTTCATTGTCGATGGTGCCTTTTAGCAGGATATAGATTCTATCCTTATCTCTTTTGATTAGATCTACTGCTTTTGCTTTGTCTGAGATTAAGATTGCTACTCCTGCTTTTCTTACATCAGCTGAAGCACAATATGTTCTGCTCCAACTTTTGACCTTTATCCTGTCTGTATCCCCCCATTTCAAATGTGTTTCTTGTAAACAATACATTGTTGGATTATGGCTTTTAAGCCATTCTGCTATCCATCTCCATTTTATGGGAGGGCTCATTTCATTCACATTCATGGTTATGATTACTATCTGTGTATTTCCCTCCATCCTCTTTCCCACCATTTGTGCTTTTACCTCTCCCATCTCCCTTCCCCTCCTCAATAGTACTCACTTTTCACCACTTCCTCCTTCAACCTTCCCTTCCTTCTTTTAGCTCCCCTCCCTTTTACTCCCCTTTAGCCTTGCTGCTTCTTTCCTCCCTTTTAGCTTCCCTCCCCTTTCTTCCCCCTTCCCCTCCTACTGCCTATAGAGCTAGTTAGGATTATCTACTTAAGTTTATTGTTCCCTCCTTGAGACAAATCAGATGAGAGTACCTTTCAAACAATGCTCATCTCCCTCCCCTCTTTCCCTCTACTATAATTTTGTAATTCTTCTTGAATTCTTGATGTAATTTACCATTTTCTGCTTCCTCCTTTTCACACTTCCTGTTACAATCCTTTTGCATACTTAAATCATATTTTTAACATGACATCATTTATTTTATACCCATTCCCTCGATGTATATTCCTTTTATATTTCATAATGGATGCACAATTCTCAAGATTAACAGGTATCATCTTCCCTTATAGGGAAATAAACAGTTTGCTCAAACTGAGTAACAAGTTTTGTTTTTGTTTTTTCATCCTGTTTACCTTTTTATGCTTTTCTTTAGACCTGCATTTGAAGATTGAATTGTCTATTAAGTTCTGGCTTTTTTGTCAGGAAGGTCTGGAAATCCCTTACTTCATTGAATGACCATCTCCTTGCTTCAAATATTATGCTGAACTTCGCTGGGTGTTTGGTTGTAGTCCCAACTCCTTTGCCTTATGGAATATTGTATTCCAATTTGATCTTTTAATGTAGAAGCTGCAAGATCCTGTGTGATCCTGACTGTAACTCCTTGATATTTCAATTGTTTCTTTCTGGCTGCTTGTAGTATTTTCTCCTTCACTTGATAGCTCTGGAATTTGGCAACGATATTTCTTGGGGTTTTGAGTTTGGTATCCCTTTCAGGAGGGGAACGTTGGATTCTTTCAATGACTATTTTGCCACTTCTGGGCAGTTTTCCTTGATGATTTCCTGGAGGTTATTGTCCAGACTCTTTTCTTCATCATGGGTTTCTGGCAGGCCAGCAATTCTTAAATTTTCTCTCCTGGATCTATTTTCCACGTCAGTTGTTTCTCTGATTAGATATTTTACATTTTCTTTTATCTTTTCATTCTTTACATTTTGTTTGACTGATTCTTGCTGTCTCATTGAGTCATTAGTTTCTACTTGCCCAATTCTAATCTTTATCAAATTGTTTTCTTCAGTTAAGTTTTGCATCTCCTTTTTCATCTGTCCAATTTTTCCTTTGAAGGAGTTATTTTCTTCAGTTAATTTTTGTACTTCCTTTTCCATTTGTCCAATTTCCCCAGTTAGGTTTTGTGTTTCCTTCTCCATTTAACCAACTGTTCCTTTTAGGGAGTTATTTTCTCCAGTTAATTTTTGTACTTCCTCTTCCATTTGTTCAATTTTCCTTTTCAAAGAGATGTTCTCATCAGTGAATTCTTTTTTTATAATTTTAAAATCATTGGCCAGTTTTTCTTTTATTTCCTCTTCAGCTATTCCAGGAGAGCTGTTTGTGCATGCAAGCAGTTCATAGTCCCTTCTGAAGTTTCAGATGGAAGTACAGTCTCAGTATTGACAGCTTTGGCATTTGTGTTTTGGTCTTTATACCCATGGAAAGATTCTATGGTTTTTTCCCATTTATTTTGCTTTTTTTTCATTCATGATGGTGATTGTGTGTTGTGGCTTCTGGTTCTTTCAGTTAGAAGCTGCAGAGCTTGGTGTTGAGCTGACTTATGTGAAAAATCTAAGAGCAGATTTTTATTTTGTGTTTCCCCAATCAGCCCTGGGGTTAACTTGTTAAGTGTGGGGGAGGGGTAGTCTAGTCATGGGAGGTCTACTCAGCTGAATTGAGGCAAAAGCAAGCTCAGGGGATGGTGATCCCAGTTGCCCTATTGTCTTCCTGTTTCTCCTGGAGTGCTGAGGCAAGCCTAGATACTAGTGTGAGTTCTTACCCCTCCTGGCTCTCCTAGCACTGAGGCTTGCCTGTCCTAGTGCAAGTTTCCTCCACCCTGGGTCCTCTGTCCTTCCAGTTTGCCTCTGCCACAGTAGGAGGAATTCCCCCTTAGCTATTTTCCTAGTCTTAGGTGTTATGAGACTATTTGCTCCCTCTGCTGTTACCACTAATGCAGGATTTTTCTGGGGAAATATTTTATGGTTCTTTCATAGTCATCAAGGGGGGAGGAGAGAGTATTTAGTGATCACTCCACCATCCCGGTTCCCAGAAGTTCAAGTAGGTGATTTACTGATGTTTAATCTGCAGGTTGAAAGTCTCAGGAGCAGCTGTGCTGATATCTGGCTCTCAGTGGCCACCACTCATTCAGCTCTGCTGGTCTCCCACCCTTGACTGCCGCTCTGCCAGGTTCCACCTGCTGCTGTCTCAGGTTTCCCAGGATCCTTCTGTTGCGCTGCCTGGACATGCTGCCCTGTGCACTGTGGGCTCACACCTGTGGAACAGATCCTTCCTGTGGGCCTTCCAGTCTGTCCTGGGCTCCCAATCTGCCACAATCTGTCTCCCACTGAATTCCGCACCTCCAAAATTTGGTCAGATTCTCCTTTCAGAGGTATCTGAAGGAGTTTGTCCAAGAACTTAGGTTTGTCCAAGAGATTAGGTGAGTTGTTGCTCTCACTCTGCCACCTTGGCTCTGCCCCTCCACTTTCTTCTAAAGAGCTAAAGACTTTAGCTCTTAAAGAAGCTTTGCGCATTCTCAATAAAAACAGTTACAATCCCTTGGGATTACTGCTAAGACCCTAGAATGATACTGTATAATGCAAAACACTTGGCACTTGCAACTACCACCTTCAAACCAGCATCTTTCAGTCAGTTCAGCCTTTCATTAGACTTTTCTCATTATCTTTCATAATCATCTGAAGAGAACAATGTCATTCAGATACACTTACATCTATGATGCTCTGAGCCTAAATAATTCGTGTGTCCTATCACACACACACACACAAACATATACATATTTACACACATATATGTGTATATATATATATATATATATATATATATATATATATATGCCATTGAAAATGTTTGGATCCCTGAGAATCCTTAGGAATGTATACTAAAACTGCTAACTTCCTTCTGGGAAGATGGTGAATGTCTTTCTTGCATTCTTCAACATGGGCATCTGATATTAACCATTGTATGGCTCTAATAATAAAAATGACTGGCTATCAGAAAAAAACCTAGCTTCTTCAACTCATTATATGATCTAATGGTATACCACAATTCTTCTGTTCAAAGACCAGTAATCTCTTCACATCCATATCTTCCTGGTCTTTGTCTATATAGTATGTGTATGACAGACAGACTAAGAGACTCCATGAAAATATCGTTAACTAAAAAGTAGTTCTTTTAGATGGTTTTTGAGGCCTTCCAATTCTGAGGGGATAAGCTTCTAGGAATATTCTGGAAATAGTAAGAGGTCACTCATGTATATTTTGTGTGTAGCTCCTCAGGCACACCTTGCATTCCACTCACTCAATGAGAACATACAAATCCATGATTTGAGTTTCTCTCTCAAATGAATTTTCTATTCCTAAGGACTGAGAGAATTCTCAGAGTTAATCTCTCTATCTGCCTTCTAAGTTTAGGATTCAATACTGCATTTGAAAATATGAAGTATAATTAAGGTTCCCCGAAGAATGGAGTTTGTACCCTATATTCCTCTATCCTTGTCCTTTGCCACTGCTTTCACATCAAAGGAATGCCTTTCATATAGTGTGCAAAAAAATATATTGAATCTCTCTCTCTCTCTCTCTCTCTCTCTCTCTCTCTCTCTCTCTCTCTCTCTCTCTTTCTCTCTCTCTCTCTGTCTCTCTTCCTGTCTCCCTTTGTCACTCTCTCCCCTTTATATATATATGTGTGTGTGTGTGTGTGTGTGTGTGTGTATACATATATATATATATGCATATATGTGACTTCAGAAAACTACACCATGTTTGAGACATTTTATGGTTCAACATTCAATCAAAACTGCAAATCCCAAGTGTCATCATTTTTAAAATTTTAGTTTGTAAGACTAAATGGGAAAAAGTAAAGCAGAAAACACTTGATTCAAAAAGAAAATTCCATAGCATAAAAGTAAAGGCAAGGGAAAGAAAAAGATTTCTTTCATTTAAACAGTAGATCCATTCTCCAATATGTTGCCACATTCCCAATAGGAGAGGACTTACAGAGAAGATATGTGAACAAAGAACACATACAAAAGACTTGCACTGAGACATACAACAAGGGAACCTATATGGCTGACACATTTAAGATGCTCTGATGACATCTTTAGGAATGCCCTTGAACTACCCTGTTGGTCTTAACATCTCCACTCTACTGAGGGAATTGAACCCTCTTTACTCTCCATTACAATGCTTTTCCTAGTCTCATGTCCGTTGAATTACTCCATGCTAAAAACTTTGCAGCTTTTACTCATCTTTTTTTGGTGTACTATTTGCTTTCTGCTGTCTGCTAGTGTGTGTTGATCAGTTAATACTGCCCACATAAATGAAAACTCCCTAGTGCATATGCTAGGGCTATAAGTCACAGTACCAAATCTGAAATCAGCAATAGCACAGGCTAAGATTAAATTCCTTGAGTCACATGGTCTTTAAGGAAGGAAAAAAAATTAAGGAAACAAGCATTTTTCAAGGACTTAGTATTTGCCAGGTACTTTGCTAAATGCTTTATTATCTCATTTGGTCCTCAGAACAACAACCTCACAATCCTGGTCAGTAGTTATAACATTTTTCCCATCTTATCATTGAAGAAACTGAGGCAAATAGAAGTTAAATGACTTGACCAAGGTTAGTAATCTTGGACAATATTACTAAATCCAGCTAATAAGTGTCTGAAGTTAGACTTGAATTCAAGTACTCTTGGTTCCAGGCCCAGAGCTCTATCCACTTTGTCACCTACCTGACTCTAACCAAATCAAATAATGATTCATGTGTAGAGAGTTCTTTTTAATTCTTGCCAAATTCCAAATCAATCCATTCATTTCCAGTCTCTTTTCAGACTGGTGTTGCTCATCATGAACTTCCTGTTGGTCATTTCCAAGGGTTGCCTCAATGGAATCTTAAGTCAATAGTTTAGAAATATCACCTCTTATTTGAAGGACAATAAAAGCCTTCTAAGCAATTTCCTTGCATTCTAAAAGTTCTCCTTTTTCATATCTGTCCTCCATGTAGAAGGAGATAGTCCTGAATGTTTTACTTTTCCATGCATATTGTTATTAAGGTTTTATTCTTTTTTTACTTCTTTTTTCCCACTGGGCTGACATGGAAGAGAGAAAGAAAATAGTGATTTTTTAGTTGCACAAAAAAGATAAGGAAAATAAAAATAAATAATAATAATAATAATGAAAAAATGATAGTTCTAAAGCAGGGATAGGTCACATCCATTATCCAGAATCTTTAGAGGCTCCCTCTTTCTTCTAACATAAAAAGTCAATACCTTTGTTTGACTTTCAATGTCTTCCCATTCTGATTCCAGGCTCTATGCCAGCTTTTTTCATGTGATTTTACCTTGGAACATTTCTTTTACCAGGGTCAAACTGGCCTTCTTGTTGTTCCCTATATGTTCTTGCCTTGATATCCCTAGAATACACTTGTATTTTCAATTCTGCCTTGTAGAATTCCTAGTTTTCTTAAAAGTGCAGCTACATGATACCTCCTATGGGAATCCTATCCAAATTTGCTCCCTACATCACAAAAGAAATTGATACCAAGGAAGGATGTGATTTGCCTCTATATACATAAATTATAAGTGACAGATGAAAGGCTTGAGCCCAAATCTTCTGACTCTAAATCCAATGTATTTTGAAGTGCATTGGATATACTGCATTTTGGGGGGAGGGGATTTAAACTTAGTTATTTGGTACTCTATTGATTTTTTTCTATAATGGTAGAAAATCAGAAAACAGTTTTGAAATCACTGCTTTCAATTTACTTTAGGAGCTGCAGAACAATGAGAAAAAATATATTAAAGACATAGTGGATACTGATATGAAACTGGGTAAACCAGATGGTTGAATTAAATTTTAAAAAGATACCACAGACTTCATTTTTGCATCAATAAACTTGAACTTAATATTGATTTCTACCTGCTCATTGGTGAAATGGATTGGTGTTGAGAGAGCCAACATGAAACAATGCCAAGGCTTCTGAGGCAGCTAGGTTGCACAGTAGGTAGAGTACTAGGTCTGGAGTCAGGAAGACCTTATTTCAAATCTGGTCTCCCACACTTAGCTGTATCACCTTGAGGAAGTCAATTAACCTCTGTTTGACTCACTTTCCTCACCTTTAAAATGGAGATGATAATAGCACATATTTTCCAGTGATTCTGAAGATCTGGGGACAAAATGTATGCAGAGTGCTTAGCACATTGTCTGGTACGTGGTGCAGACTATATGAGTTTTTTTTAAATTTATTTAAATATGTATTTTACTTCATTTTTAGACTTTAACACATGATAGACTGGAAAATTATCACTTTTGACTAACTTGCTAGCACTGATAAAATATTTCTTGGAATCTGTTCCTAGCATGTACTATCGAAAATCAGTCTTTTTTTTTTTTAAGGTCTTCTGTCCTATAAGTTTCCAAACTTTTATTTAGTGCTTGGAATAATAGGTAAAGAAGATAGCTAGATGCATGGTTGGATGAATAGATAGACAGACAGAGAGATAGATCAATCTATTTGTATGCCCTATAGCAACAATGATAAAATGTTTGTATATAAAAGCTTGAATAAAATGTTTTTTAGTTTTCTGAAAACCATGATTACAAATCTTTTCCAAAACACTGTGAAATTAATACTAGTCTGCATATATATGTATATATGTGTATACATATATACATATATATATATATACATATTCACAATATGCTCACATATAAATAAATTATAGAATTTGAAGGGAAGCTAAGGAACCTTCCCTGAGAGCTAAATACTCAGATTTTATGTGTGATGAACTATAGCACTACAATATTGTCATTTTCCATTAAAATGCTCAAAAGAACAATGTGTTAGTCTATCCTATTTTTTGTTAATGTAAAATCATTCACTTTAACACATAGAATCATCTGATCTGGGATTGGTGCAACAAATTCTAGGATTCCTTTTCAAAGATCCTCTGCTTTCATCTCTCTCTGTCTCTGTCTCTGTCTCTGTCTCTCTTTCTCTCTCTCTCTCTCTCTCCCTCTCTCTTTCTCTCTCTCTCTCTCTCTCTCTCTCTCTCTCTCTCTCTCTCTCTCTCTCTCTCTCTCTCTCTCTCATCATAAACAGTTTGCAGTTGCTTTGGGCAGTGAGCCATTTTGGTGTGGTGTATAATTTGTTTTGTTCAGTGGTTTCTTATCATGCATAGATGAAATGCCTTTTTTATCACTCATTCAAATTATTGTTTTCCTCTGGTGATAGTTTTTTTGCAGCTTCTGTGTTTACTTTATTACTTGTGACTAAGGCATGTTCTCCTAGCAAGAACTTGGCAGAGACTTATATTAAGTGTCATTTCATCATCATTCAACACCATAGACATAGATGAAAATCCTCACATATGGAAGAAAAAAACAGTGAAGAAAGCACAAACAGGTTAACTAGTTTGAACAAAATACTCCCCTGCATCTCTATTACCTCTACTTCATATGCAAATGACTTCAGACATTTACAACCTATATTAACATATTTAATTTACTTGATTTTTTTTTCCTTGAAATTTCATTTGTCTTGTCTGGCAACAGTGAGTGATAAAATGACATAAAGGGGCTTTAAAAAATGTATTTTGCTCATGACCTTGATCAAGGACATAAAATTCCCATGAAATATCAAATTCAACCCTGCAGGCCTAAGTAGGTGAATAAGCTATAGCCAAACTTTTGGAAATAACTCTAAAGCCTTTGAGACCCTGGTATCACTCACTAGAATTTTAAATAAATAAGTAAATCTAGGCAAAAAGAAAAGAAATAAAATGTACCAGAAACACAGCTTAAAATTTTCTTTTCTTATGTGGTCCCAGGGGATCAATAGCCCTGTGTATTTCTCAGTATTAGAGAAAGTCAGCTTTAGTTGTCTTATATCACATCCCCTGCCTTCAGAATGTAGCCCTTTTGAAATTATTCCAGTTATAGGCGAATCCTGTTTATGAAAATCTCTACCTAAAAGCATATACTCCTCAAAATTCAGACTTGTGGAACCATGTTTCTTTTCAGGTATCAAGGTAGACTACATTATGTTGTCTATATTTTCTATCACAGAATATTAGGCCCTTTGAATGGGATTAAAAATGAAAGGTTATCTAGTCTGACCCCCTTATTTTAGAGATGAAGAAACTGATACAATTAGCTAAATAACTTATGACTTACAGTCAAGTGGTGAAGAGGACAGAGCACAGGGCCTCAAGTCAGGAAAACTCATCTTCCTGAGTTCAAATCTGGCCTCAGACACTTAATAGCTATGTGACCCTGGGCAAGTCACTTAACCCTGTCTGCCTCATTTTCCTCTTCTGTAAAACAAGTCGGAGATGGAAATAGTAAACCACTCCAGTATATTTTGCCAAGGAAACTCCAAATGTGGTCATGAAAAGTTGGAAACAACTGGAAAATGACTGAACAGAATCAAAATTTCAATGTCACAAAAGTATCAGAATCAGTACTTGAACATAGCTTCTCTTATTCCAAAGCCACTGCTCTTTTTTCCTATTCTGAGCTATCCAAAGAAACCCTCACAACACACATTGAAAGAAAAAGTATTAAGAATGCCTTGTAAATGGTTAGGTTCTACATAAATATTAACTAATATTACTATGGATAATAAAATAAATGACTCACTTCCTCTAACATTAGATGATTCATTTGTTAGGAACCACTAATCTCCATTTGTAGCTATTTTCATCATGATTTTGACCCAAGTTGCCTTTGTTCTTTCTTTTCCTTTTAATCTCAACTAGTAGATTTATTAATTATTAACTTATTATCATTATTTATCAATTATTAATCCTTCTAAAGAAATATAGTCATGCTTTTTGCTTTTTCAACCTCAAGTTAAGAAAAAAGTCATATCAATAGCATTCCTTTCAGTATAGCATCTTCTACTCTCACTTGAAAATAAAAATACTTAAAAGGAACAAAAACAACAAAAAACTCAACTAATGACCTTGTCTGACAATAGTAAAACATTATTCCCTTGTAGTCAAAAGGATAGGAGTTTGTTGGATCATCAGATCATAGGGAGAGCGAAGGGATCTTCGAAGTCAAGTAGTCCAGTCCTCTTATTTGACAGATGAAGGAACTGGGGCCAAAAGAAGCTGTGGGCAGTTTAGTCTCAGATTCCATTATGATCTTTTCAGTTGCCCAGAATTTAATTTCATTTTAGAAATATTTTAAGTACTTCTAGTCATTCTGTATATCATCTTTGGGTTTTGTCTATTTCATTTTGTATGTATTCATAGAAATCTCCCCATGTTTCTTTCAATTACTTATACTTGTTGCTTCTAAATCATAGTATCCCATCACATTCATATACTACAGTCTGTTCTGCTGTTTTCAAATCTATTACCATCTTGTTTCCATTTCTCTTCGACTGACAAAAGTTCAGCTTCTGTTTTGAAAGCTAGCAATTTAAAGCCAATGTTTTGCCAAAAACTCTATTGATGGAAGAATATGATGCAAGGCCTTTCTGGGAGATTAGCTTTTAGATAAGGGATTCTTAAATTGTTTTACATCATGGGCCATTTTTGAAGTTCAGTGAAGCCTGTGGATACCTTCATTGAGTAATAAATTTAAATGCTTAAGATAAAATATATGGGAACACAGAAGAAAATAATTACAGTTAAATAAACACTATTTTTGTTTTCCCTATCCAGATTTCCCTGAAATCTATCCAAAAAGATCTATGGACTACAAGTTACATGTTTTTAGAGCATCTCATATCTTAAAAATAATTGATACCTATCACAGCTTGGTTTTATTACAGTTTTGGTTCAGGGAAAAGAGGGAGTAAAATGGGGTGGACATATAATGTTAAGCTAGGAATCTGTGAGACTCAGGTTTAAATCCACCCTCTTGAATTTTTTTAAATTGTATAACCCATACAAAAATCTCTCAATTTCTGTTATTCATATAGCTCTCTAGGTTCTGTTGACTGATTCGTAGACAGACTTCGTTCTCTCTTGGTGGAAGGACTTTCCACGCCCTAACCCTTCTTTGTTACAGTTCAGCTCTTTAGGGGGTGCTAGACTTTTTATGATCTCATGTGGGTTTTTTGTTTTTTTGGTTTGTTTGTCTTTTGCAAAGATAATGGAGTGATTTGTCATTCTCTTCTCCAGCTCTTGTACAAACGAAGAAATAGAGGCAAACTGATTAAGTGACTTGCCCACGGTCACATAACTGGTTAAGTGCCTGATATGGGATTTGAAATCAGGTCTTCATGGTTCCTTCAGGCCAGCATCCTATCCACTGTGATACTTAGCCATCCTGGGCCAAGTAGGTGAAATCATAGCTTTTTCATTTTTGCAAAATTCAATAAATCAAGGTTCCTCAATGAGGCCTGTTACTTAAGAGGAAATTGACTAAGTAAAGTCAAATTAGCCTTCAGATTGTCAGACAGGATTCAAGATATGAATTCTCTAATTGTGTTTCAGTTTAACACAACTTCAGGGGCAAATAATTTCCCTAAAATTCTATTCAATAAATCTTCTTTAAACACCTACTATATGCTAAGCTACTATGCTAATCAATTACTGGAAAATTACTCCTATTTTGATGTTTAGCTACTGTCTCTTTTTGCTTCTTCATCCTTCACATGTACTAGTAGTCACTTAGCCTCTAATTAATCTCCTCCCAAGAAATATTATCCAGAGTGTAGTGTGTAAATGATCACAGTCTTATAGGTTTGGAAGGGGTCTCCAGAGTCATCCTGCTGACTTCAGGAAGATCTTTACCTAAACTAGCTCAGACAGATGGCAGGGACTATAGTCTCCTCTGGTAGTCTGTTCTTGTGTTTAACTGCCCTTATAGTCTGCAAGTTATGTCTAACCTAGATCTCTCTCGCTGCATCTTAAACTGATTTAATCTTGTTCTATCCACTGAGGAGAAAAAGAACATCTGGTCACCAACATCCCCTTTACTAATCCTTCTTACATTGGGGGACTCTTAATAAATCACCACTCAGTTTTCTTTTCTGCAAGCTAAATAATTTTCACATCTTCAACCTTCCCTTTCCTCATATGTCCTATTTGCCAAGTCTTTCATCATTTTTGTGGCTCTCCTCTGGTCTCTCTTCTCATCCAGCACGTCTCTCTTAAAATGCAGAGCTGCAAAATGGACAGACAGTCAACTAAAAAGAGCTTCAATGTTGCTGAATATGTAGAAAGAAGTATAACAAGTGCCAGTGGGATGGTATTTAAAGCAAACAGGGTTTGGAATCAGAGACTGAAGACTAAATTCTGATTGTGGGATCATTTGATCGATCTAGACCTCCATTTCTTCATCTGTAAAATGAATTCATTTATTTATAACCTGTGTACTGTGGGATGTGGGGGAGAAGGATATGTTCTCTTTGGGAACCAAATCTACCACAAACATAACACCCCCTACTGGATTTATCTTCCTCTCTACTTTCTCTGGCAATCCTCCTTACACAACCTTTAGCAATAACAACAACTTATACAATGATAACTTTACATTGCCTGGAATGGCAGATCCTTCGGCTAGTGACTGAGAAAGTCAGTGGTGAAGCTACTGGTCTCAGTAGCAGGAGAGTCGTACTGAAGATGAGAACATCAGATGGGTAAATTTCATTGTTACTCATCCTGTTTTAAAAGTTAGAATCAGCAGTAGGTTTCAGTGCAGTGGATAGAGTGTCAAGACTGGAGTCAGGAAGACTCAGCTTCCTGAGTTCAAATCTGGCCTCAGACATTTATTATGTGACCATGGGCAACTCACTTAACCTTCTTTGCCTCAGTTTCCTCATTCGTAAAATGAATCAGAGGGAAAAAACGGCAAACTGCTCCAATATCTTTGAGAAGGAAAATCCCAAATAGGGTCACAAAGATTTGAACACCACTGAAAACGACTGGAGAACAACAATTCTGATAGTCATAGGACAATAGGGATTGGAACTTTCTTGATTCTCTTTATAATGGATTTTGAATCCATTGTCACCAGGATGAGAGAGCTGTCACATCCCTGGTTTCCAAATCTTCAGCTGAAGACCAAAGACAATTTCCTACTAAAAACCTGAGGAAAACATGACCTGATGAATTTATTGCACTTTCCATGCTCATTTGTTCCCAGACAGGAAGAGGTATGGGAAACTAAAAGGAACTCAAACTCCATATACCTACGAATATCAAAACCTGCTAGGTAGAGCGTGGGGGAGTCTGTGTACACATATAGAAAAGCAGGTATTTTGTTAGGTAGGTGTAATGATGTGAACAAGCCTACCCCACCCTAATTTAGCCTGATACCTTAATTAGGTGGGAACATGTTTCAATTACAAGACCTTAAGATAAGTATGAAGAGTCTTTGAAAATCATTTGATGAAGTGAAATGATGCCACACAAGAGGTCTGTTGTAATTTTTCTGGAATTTTATCTTACTCTTTGAACCTATATAAAAGCATCAAACTGGTAGAAATGAAAAGTTTTTCCAAAACTTGAGGTATGCGCTTTTTGGAACCTTTTTGAGAGGAACTACTGGGAGCAAGGGAGAGGGAAGGAAGGAAAAGCTTTTGCCTCAGCTTTATTCAAATTTCATTTTCCCACCTCTTCCACCTTTGACTGGAGATAAACCTTACATTTTCTGGATGATGTTGGTCTGGAGCTTGTTGGACTTTACATCTTGCCATCAGTTTCCTAAATGGTATTTCCAGATCAGCTGGCAGCAATATTTGCATTATCAGGTGCCAAGGACAGACTGAAGACATTCTACTAAGAATGAACAGAACAGGCTAAGCTGTTCCTAAGGGAAAAAAATTCTCAAATGCTCCCCAAATGGGATATATGACCTTTAGCTAACTGGACTTATCAATTGTTGCTTGTATTCCCTGAGCCCACTTTTTCCTAAACACTCATATTCATGGGAGAGTGTGTCATAGGATTTGTGAGGAAGTTTCATACTAACTGCTCTCATTGACACTTTAGAAAGTACTCCTTTCTTAAAAAGCTACTTAACATTGGATAACTAAAGGATTCTGAAAATCTTGGGGGCAGAGAGCTCTGGTCAAGCCAACGGTATTAGAAAATAAGCTCTGTCCTTCAGGGTTGTTCCTAGAACACTAACTGGGAGATGGGGCCAGCCTTGTCTTATGAATCCAACTAGTTAGTGAGAATAAGTGTTGGGATGATAATGCCAAAGAACTTACATATCTAGAGATTCTCAAAAAAGAATTAATAATAGGGTCCCTCCTTGAATGATACTCAACATACAAAGTAGATCAGTTACAGGACACCTGTTTTCTCTTCCTCTGCAAAAGAAATGCTTTAAACAGAAATGACTCATAACTGCCTATTGAGAAATAGTAATCCACCACTTCTATTATATTCTCCTGGGAGGTTGATACTTAAAGAAATATGTGAAATTCTTTGAGGGACTCATGCACAGACTATTTTACTCTCACCTCTAACTGCACTGCCTGTGTAACTCATATACGCAGATTCCCTGGCAAGCTGTACCCAGGCGTGTATTTTCTTGTTTTTTTCTGCCATATTATCGTTATGGCCATGGTCTTCTTCAGTAAGTTGTTGCACAGATCATCTCTTGCTCTGGAACCAGTACCCAGGAGTTTAGGTTGCCACCAAGCTCTTATTGCTGGGTCATTGTATTAGATATTGCTTAAGAAGGGTATGGGACAGGAATATGGGATAGGGATATCCTCTCTTTACCATACCCCACCTGTAGCTGGAAGTCTAAGGTAGAGCTCAAGGGACCTGACATTTTTCACAAATGGAAAAGGAGAAAAATCAGTCATTTGCTTTAAAGTCTGTTGAGTTGGTGGCTAAATTTATTTCAGGGGTTAATACAATTTCAAAAATTCCCATCATGGAACCAAGGGACTGAGTCAAGAATACTTTTCAGGCAGAATCCAAAGCATGTGTCACCAGAAGTGATCTTATCACAGGTTCTGCTTATAGTGGTGTTAAAGAAGACCTATGGGAGCCTTGGAAGGCTCTCAGAGGCCTATGTTCATGTGTATTTCTTAAGTTGTGTTCCAAAGGAAATTTCTACCTTCCCCTCAGTGCATGAAGTGGAAATGAGGACTTACCACTAATATTTTCTCAAGGTTTGAAAAACTGAATTTGACAACAGTTACTGCTTGATTCATATCAGTCATTATGTGTCTTGTAGTCTATTTTAAATAAATGTCATTTTCCATTCTAGTAAATTCCTACACTTTTGTCACATGTGACTAAGGGTAAGTCACGTTATAACAATGTTTCATTTATATAGAAGTTTAAGGTTTACAAAGGAATATCTCCACAACAACCTGGCAGGGTGGAGTGTAAAAAAAATTGCTATTATCACTAGTATTAATATTTTGTAGATGAAGAAGTTAAAACTCAGAAAGATTTGGTCCTTCAGAAAAAGGCTTTCTAGGGTTCAAGTTACTTTGTACATCTGCATCCCCTAAAATCACAGCTCAAAATTACTTCTGAAAATTTAGAATGTGTTGGAGCTGGCTTATACCAGATTCAGAGCCAATTAAAAAATTTCCAGTACGAACATTCACACCTCAGAAGTTGGCAAATGCCACAAATTGAGGCTTGATTTATTGTTTTGGTGATTGTCTAGACTTAAGAAAGCTACGGAAAAAATGTTAATAGTGAAGATTAAATTTAAAAGAGTGTCATGTGTCCATTGTTTTCCCCTGGGAGCCAGCATAACTGGATTCCTTTACCTTCAGTATTCAAGGACATGACATCATTAGTTCAAAGCAAAGACTTTGAATGAAGTAACATAATAAGAAACATAAGAACAAACTATTTTCCCCATTAACCTGGGGCACCATCTCCCAAGCAATGGCTACATAACTATACTTGGAGTCAGGAAAATCCAAGTTCAAATCCCACCTCACATACGTATGACCTGTGTGGTCAAGAACAACTCACTTAATCACTTAGTGCCTCGGTTTCCTCATTTGTAAAATTAAGGTATTGGACTCATGCTCTAGAAATAAATCCTTCCAAGAGAATACAACTGGAGGAGTATACACAGAGAGAATATGCATGTCATGATATACATACATGTTGAGAGAGAGATTTAGATCTCTAAGGCCTTAGGGACCTCAGTGTTTTCTAAAGCTATTGTTACACTGTTCCCATTGGACCTACTGCTGGTCTTGAGGTATATATACTTGGCAATACTCAGGCAGATGTGACTCTTCTAGATGATGTCCAGCAGAATGTCTCTAGCTTTTGGCTTAGCTGGAATCTTTAGCTAACTCTTCATCAAGAAAAGAGTACATTTTTTTTTCTTAGCATGAAGCCCATTATTTTCCCCTTGAGTTAGCAAAGACATCCCTCAGGTTTCCCTCTCTTATTCCCTTCTTAGTCTTGGAAAAATCTCTTATTTTCCATATCAGATTTTAGTCCCATCTTCAAGCATTATAGGGTCCTGTATGAACTATCTGATATCCTCTGGCTTAACTTTTTTCCTTTGGAGTCTCTTTTCTTAGTGCAAAAGCTTAGATCTTTCCATCATAGTATTTGGGAAACATTCCATAGTTATTGATCATAGTGCCTAGCACAATAGGCATTAATAGACATTTGACTAACAATTTCAGAATTGACTTCAAGTATTTGAAGGCTTGCCTTGAAGAAAACAGTTTAGACTTGCTTTATATGTTCCCACTTGGGAGAATTGGGAAGAAGAGCCAAAAGTGAATTTGGGTAGTCATTACAAAGAGGAAAATTCAGGCTAGATATAAGGGAACTGTCTTAATTAGAGCTTTTCTAAGTAGAATAGCTTGCCTTGGGATGTAGTAGGCTCCCCATCCTTTGAGGTAATAAAACTAAATCTGGATTTCCATTTGCCAGATGTTCTGTAAAGAAGAGTTTTATTTTCCTTTAGCAAATGTTCTAGTAGATGGCTCTGAGGTCCTTTCTTACTTTGAAAATATATGAATCCTATTTTACCTCTCCTTTATCCTGTATAATCAATTGATCAACCCACTACCCGCATTTCCCCATAGAATCATTAATTTAAAGCTACAATAAATCAGAAGTCTTCTAATCCAACCACCTCTTTTTCAAATGAGGAAAGTGAAGCCCATAGAGGTGATTTGTCATTGGCATAGCTTGAGTAAGTAGAACCAGATTTGAACTTCAGATATATTTACTCTTAATCCATGGCTCTTTCCAATATGTCAGACTGCCTCACTGTTCTGAAATATCTTTTTTTTTTCCTGATCTGTTTTCTTCATTCCCACTTGCACTTCAAACATTATCCAAGTCCTCAATACAAGGAAGGAAGCATGAGATAATAGAAAGAGGCTTGGGTTGGAGTTAGAGGACCTAGTTTTATAACCTAATTCTTTCTACTTACTATGTGTTCATGTCATATCTCTGAATTTCAAGCTCTCCATTTCTATACAGTTAGAATTTCGGATTATATGACTTCAAAGTTTATTTGTGGTTTTATGAACCTCTAGTTTGGTTTATACAGGATGCTGGTCTCCATCTTGTTAATGAATGCTAAACTCCATAAAGGCTATTTTTTTTTTTTCAAACAAACACAGACTATTCCTTCTGGCACCATGTGCTTTATTACTTCTGAGGTATGGTCCTTGTCCTTATGTTTCTTACATTTCTAATGAAGTAATTTATGGTAATTTAAATGGGAATATCTTTTCCATTCATTAATAGTCTCAGGTGACCTGCCTGGGTCACATGGAAGTGTAAGTCACATCAACCTGTGGTGGGAGGAGTTTTTTGATCAGGTGGAACAGGAAGGGTTGAACAGGAACAGGCAGAGCTAGAGCACAGCTGGGAGGAAATTAGTCAGTCTAGTCAGATCTGGGAAGGATGCAGGCAAGCAGGCAGCTGACTAATGTGAGTGAAAGAGCTCGTTTGTGATTTTGTTTAAGGGAGCTGCTTCATGGGAAGTCTAGCACGGAGAAGTCTTGGGGATGGTGTGGTTCTCTGTATTGTTATTGTGTATAGATTTTTGTTACTATGATGGATTTGGTTTTCTGGTATCTGAATAAATGTTTTGGTTCTGTCTTCTATGTGGAGAGTCTGTTGTATTTTGTGATATTTGGGATATAAATGGCCACCATAGGCATTGTGAATATCACATTGGCACTACAGGTAAAAAAGAAATCACATATATGAAATAGAATATAATTAAATATACATAGTATTGCTTTAATAACTACTTGAAATGTTCATTAACCTAAAGTCTTAAAGATAAACTCACACAGTTATAATAGCTGAAAGGTGCAATAATTTGTTGGTTTTGTGTTATATAGAGGTTGGTTTTGTGACCATAAAATCTTTTTATGTATTAGGGATTAAGATCAGTAGAATAAGCACCCATAGTACAATATGGTCCACCTTAGCAAAGAACTGGCTACAATTTAAAGGAATCTTAGGGTACTGAATAAAAATTAGAAAGCACTGTGACCTCATCTATTCTGCATGGGTGTTTCAATATACCTATATAATATCACTAATAATAAGCCTAATAATTCAATCACTATGATTACATTTAGAAAAGTAAAGAACATTTTTTTTGGAATATTGACATTTGCCAGTACATCTTAAACTGTTGGTCATAACCATCTATGGGGTAACAAAAATTTGATAACAGTTTCTGAACACACAAATGCCAAAAATTAATTAAAAATCAAATGTGTAATGAATCTGAGGTGTTCCTGGCAGCATTTTCCAGTGTTATATCACATAACTTTACTGCCACTTTAGTTCTGAACACAAAATATGTACACTTTGCACTGTAAATGCCCTAGGTCCAAGCAACATTGAGGCATGCTGCTGAAGCATGAAAATGGGTCATGAGTAGAAAACATATAAGAAGCCCTGATTTAGATCATATTAGCCTAAGTAAAAAAATTGAACAACTTTAAGTCTTGTAGAAAACGAATTCCATCTCAACCAAGGCATATAAAATTAGTCATATGATTTTAAAAGCAGACTGTCTTCACTTGAGGTCTATGAATTTGTGTTTTGCTTTAATATTTTTTTATGAATGCATTTCAATGTAATTGATTTTCTTTGAAATCCTGTGTTGTTTATTTTATACATTTAAAAACTTTTTGTGAGGATTCATAGGGTGGTCAATAGACCACTAAAGGTTAAGGGAAAATACAAATTAAGAATCCCTAAAACAGAGCTCAAAGGGACCTCTTATAATCTCTACCTTTCTGAAAGATTTAGGTCATGTCACTGTGGGTTCACTTAAATATTTCATATTCAACTAGGTGTTAATACTTCTATTACATATACATATGTGTGTGTATACATACAAATATATACATATACATCTTATATTTATATAATTTATTCTCATGATATGTGATTATAATACATAATATTTTGGTTATACATAATTACAGGTTTGCATGTTTCTCCTTAGAAGTATGTAAACATTTTTGAGGAAAGGGATTTTTAAAATTTTCTTTATATTCTCAACCACGGTATGATTCCTTGTGCATGGTTGGAGCTTAAATGTTTGCTGAATTAAATTGAATAGAGTTTAAATGTTATCTAGTTCAACACCTTCCTTTTTAAAGATTAAAAATTAGACTAAGCCTAAAAATGAAAATAACTTTCTAAAGTACATACAATGAGTAACAGTACAGGAGTTTAAAACTATGCCTTTAATTCTATATCTAGCCCTCTTTCCACTAATTTTGAAGACAATCAGTGTGAATGGAATAAAAATGATGACTATTATTCAGTTATTTAAAAAATCAGCTCTTTGATCCATGTGCATAAAAGTCGACAGAAAATTGAAAATAAAAAAAATAATAAAAATAGCAATTTTTTCCAGGTTTGTTTCTATCAGAATCCCATGAAAAAAAGATGCTATTAGATGATGATGGACTGATGGGACCTGGACCCCTAAAAGGAAAAGACCATATCCCCAAAAACAACCCATTCCCTGAACTTTCCCACACTGACTTTTCACCTGAGGCATCTGGTCTATCCCAGCCCACCTACATGCTCAATAATCCTTTTAATTGCCCTATCACGTGGCTCTCTGACCACTTAACTCCTTTCATTGTCTGCATCTGGACCATCCCAGGCTATTTACTAGTCCTTAATCCCATCTAGATCTTTTCACACTTTTTTTTTTTTGGTATGTAAGTATCATTCCCATCATTAAATTTGCAGACACACTAGGAACTCTGCCTGCTCTTATTGGCCATACAATAGCAGATTTACTAATAATCTTGCTCACCCTACTGGTGTTGTAATAAACCTCATTACTTTGACTGAAAGAAGGCTTAAGTCATCAAGTTCTTTCAAGGCAGACTCACCCTGTATACTTACATTTCAAGGTTCCTAGCAACCCAAACTGGAACAATGACACATCCAATGCTAGCTAGCATTACAAAATGCTTTAAGCTTTTATGATGCTCTTTCCATACATTATTTGACTCATTAGATCATCAGACAAAATTTGTGAAGCTGGTGTTGTTATTGTGCCCAGTTAACATATGAGGAAAATGATGTTTAAAGACACTGAATGACTTATCCAGAGTCCCATAACTAGTAAATGCCTGAGCAGGATTAAAACTTAGATTTCCCTGACAACTGATCCAGCACTCTATTGTACTATGTCACATGTGGTGATGCTTCTTTTTCAAAAATAGACAATTCAGATGAGATACATTGGATTCAGCTGGGGAATTGAGTGGACACTTTGTTTTATAGATCTTGTAGACATTGTGGTAGTTAAAAGAAAATACATTTTTACATAAATTCTAGAACCTTTGGAAGCTAAAGGATAGTTCAAAAGAAATTAGGCATTGTAAATATGAATCACTACCAACAATAACATATTTTTAAATTTATTTTATGTTTCCATCCTCTGACAATGTGCCTGATGGAATCAGGGAGTGCTAGGATGTTAAGGCAGAAAGGGGCTATCATATAAAGATCTTTTCCACCCATTAATGAGCCTCAGATCAGAGGAAGTTTGCTTTGTAGGAGGGCCCATACATTTTGTTTATTGTTAATGAGGGACTGAATCACAAGTGTCTCGCCCTCTGGCTCTCAAAAGTGTATATATACTCTAAGGTAAGGTTTTGCTTTTGGGCCTGCTCTTTGGAAGAAGGTTCATGTGCTAGATGAGACTCTGGGTAGCTATCAAGGAGCTCCTGGCTTTGAAAACCCAAATGTTGATGCTTTTCTCTCTCGTAACTATGTACTTATGTAATAGGGGTGTAGAGCATGTTCAGGGAGGACCAGTACCCTTAGTGTGATGACTGCCAAGCCCTTTTTAGGGCTGACTGAAATTTTCCAGGCTATATGGCAAGAAGAAGTTATCCCCCAGGATTTCAAGGATGCCTCCACTGTCCATCTCTATAAAAGTAAAAGGAATAGATCGTTCTACAACAATCACAAAGGGGTGTTTCTCTTAGTCACTGCTGGCAAAATTCTTGCGAGAGTCCTCCTTAATAGGCTGATCCTTCACCTGGAAGATGGTCACATGCGTGAGAGCCAGTGTGGCTTCAGAAAGGGCCTAGGAAAGTTGATATGGTGTTTGCTGTCCAACAACTCCAAGAGAAATGCCAGGAGTAGAACAGAGGTCTGTACAAAACATTTGTAGATCTGACCAAGGCCTTTAACACTGTTAGTCATGAGGATTTATGGAAAATTATGTCAAAATTTGGTTGCATGGAGAAGTTCATCAGTATTGTATATCAATCTCATGATGGCATGTTTGCCCAGGTTCTGGATAGTGGACAATGCTCTCATGCCTTCCCAGTCACCAATGTAGTGAAACATAGCTGTATGCTTGCTCCCATACTTTTTAGCATAATGTTTTCAGCCATGTTGTCAAATGCTTTCAGTGAGAATGAACATGGCATCAAGGTCAAGTACCATACTGATGGTAAGTTCTTCAATCTGAAAAGGCTGCAAGTCAAGACCAAAGTGGAAGAAGTGTTGGTGTGTGATTTCCTGTTTGCAGATGATTGGCACTCAATGAAGCCTCTGAAGTTGAGATGCAACAAAGTATGGATCAATTCTCTGCTGCCTGTGCTAATTTTGCCCTAATAATTAAGACCAAGAAAACATAGATGCTCCATCAGCCACCATCACACCATCCATATGTGGAACCATCGGTAACAACAAATGGAGAAGTTTTGAATTCTGTGGATTAAGTTCACTTTCCTTGCTAGCGTACTTTCCAGGGATGTACACATTGACAATGAGGTTGATGCACTCATTGGCAGAGATAGCTCAGTGTTTGAGAGGCTATGAAGAAAAGTTTGGGAGAGAAGAGGTATTCAACTGACTACCATACTGAAGGTCTACAGAGCTATTGAGCTGACTTCATTGTTGTATGCCTGAGAAACCTAGTCTACCAGTGCCATGCCAGGAAACTGAATCACTTCCATTTGAACTGTCTTAGGAAGATTCTGAGGACCGCCTGGCAGGATAAGGTACCAGACACTGAAGTCCTTACTCGAGCTAAGCTGCCAAGCATTCAAAGTATGCTTCAGAGAGCAGAACTCCAATGGGCTTGTCATGTTCAAATGCAAAATGTGTGATTGCCAAAAAGACTATTTTTTGAACTCGCATGGAGCAGGTGATCACATGGACATCAGAAGAAGAGATACAAGGACACTTTCAAGCTCTCTCACAAGCACTTTGGATTTGATTGTGCAACATGGGAGACACTGGCACAGGACTGCTTAGCATGGAGTAGCCACATGAGAAAGGGTGTTGTGCTCCATGAGCAAAATAGAATAGACAGCACAAAATAAACATAGGATACACAAATTTGGGGTATCCACCCCAAATGTTCACATGGACTATCTGTGCGCAATCTGTGATAGAGCATTCCAAGTTCGCATTGGTCTGATCAGCCACAGTCGGGCATGCTGAAACTTCACTTTATTATGGTGATGTCATTTTGGTCCTCTTCAAAAATAAAAGACAACAACCATTATGTAATGATCAGACAGTTGGATTTGTCTGTTGATCTGTGATGTATGTATTGCTTATGGTCAGACAGCTAAAAGCCCTGTCTGTGATCAAAGAAATATATGTGGTTAAAGAAGATTGTTCACCCCTCAAAAGTTGCTTTCCTTTTAGAAAAACAGATCTAAGAACCTGTGCTAGCAGGCCATCCTGGACGTGTCGGGGTGCTTGCTGCTACAGGGGCTATATAATACTGGTGATTTAAAGGAGTCTAGGCACACATTTCTACAATCACTTGCCTGGGTAAAACAAATGCATAATACATCTTCCAACTCTCCCAAGGCTCACTCAGTAACTAGGAAAAATGGAAACCACATCCACTCTTACTTTCTGTAGCAGTCTTAGGTAGAGCCAGCTGAAGTGGAACAAAAAGTAAATACTTGAATTGATTTGTGAACTGCTGTGTTTTTGACTTACTGCTTCTAATAGGCTATTCTTTCAAGTGATAGAAACTCATAAGAATGGATATGGAAAAAAATATTTGTTGTTAGGGCATGTCTATAACTGTCTTGCATGGAAGATTCCCCTTCTCTACTTTGACAGTGACATTGACTTACCCCCAAGGATGGAAATATACAATCCAATGAATTCTTAGCCTACTTCCATGAAATAGGGTCAGAATCTCCCCTGGTGCTGCCTCAGGGTGGGAAGTATCACAGAAGTCAGGACTGATTGTGTTAGCCCAGAAGACCCAGGTGAATACATCAGCAGAGCTAATTTTTCCTTGACCTAACCAGGTCAGAAGATTTTCATTGCACCTGCCCTTGGGCCATCAATTGACTTCTAATTAGCATATTCATTTCTTGTTTTTTCACTAATGACCAAAAATGAACTCTAGTTTTTTTGTCTGACACTTCCCTTTAGAGAAAGAGTCCTTTACCTTGTATATGTTCGTGTGTGTATGTGTGTGTGTGTGTGTGTGTGTAAGATAAAGAGACAGAGACAGAGAAAAAGAAAGAGAAAGAGATCTCTTTGGCAGTCTGGTGAAGTCTAGAGGTACCTATTCTGAATTTTAGAATTTTATATACATAAAATAAAATACATAGAATTATCAAGACAATGAAAGCTATACTGAAATATAGTTATCATAAATTTATTTTTTTATTAATCAATTTGTTTTTCAGTTTTCTACAATCACTTCCATAAACCTTAGATTTTTCTCCCACTCCCTATTCTCTCCCTCCCCTCTCCCTCCCCAATGTTATATGAGTTCTACACATATATTCTTATTAAATATATTTTCACCTTAGTCATGTTGCATGGAAGAATTAAAATGAATGGGAGAAACCATGAGAAAAATCAAAATAAAACAAAACAGAAGAGAAAATAGTCTTCTCCATTCTGCAATCCAATTCCATAGTTCTTTCTCTAGATGTACATAGCATTTTGCTTTGAATCCATTGGGAAATTTTTAGGTCCTTGCATTGCTGTGAAGGGTTAAGTCTACCAGAGAAATTCCTCACACACTGGTGGTTGCTATGTACAACATTCTCCTGGTTCTGCTCCCTTCACTCAGCATCAGTTCAAATAAGTCCTTCCAGGTCTCTCTAGAGTCTTCCTACTAATTATTTCTTATAGCACAAGAGTATTCCATCACATTCATATACCACAACTTGTTCAGTCATTCTCCAATTGATGGGCATCCTCTAAAGTTCCATTTCTTGGCCACCACACAAAGTGCTGCTATAAATATTTTTGTACACGAGGGACCCTTTCCCATTTTCATGATCTCTTTGGGATGCAGTCCTAGAAATGATATTGCTAGGTCAAAGGATAAGTTATCATAAATTAAAAAAAAATTGTGGATCAAATTTTAATATCCCCAATTTAGAGTAATTTTATTATTTACATTCTCCAGCGCTTCTTCCTCAATCAGTACTTTGAACAAAGATTCTCTCATAACCTTTATGATAATTTGTTTTACAATGGCTTTAGAGTCTGATAGATCATAGCAGTGCACAAGTCATTCAACAGCAACAACTATAACAGAAACAGAGTAAGAATAATGGCCTTGATATCTAGAAGTTCTGGGTTTATATCCTCCATTTGATATCTCTACTGGCTATGCGACTATAAAGGAATCATTTCATGTTTCAGTATCCCTAGTCAATTATTCTAAATGTAAGATGAGTTATTGATCTATATTGGTAAGGAGTTCCCAACCAATAAAAGTGTAGTTATAGATTATCCCTCTCCCCTCAAGAAATAAAAATAATTGAACATTTTACTAGGAAATATATTTTTCAATCATTTCCTGACTTTGAAAGTGTGATAGCTAAAAATAATTGCTAAATTACCACGTATACAGCACTTAAAAATGTTCTCTGGCTGCATTTATTTTGGAATTCTTTGACATTTCCACCATGCCTGTGTAACCTCATCACTGGGAAATCTCATTCAGTCAAGCCGTTGTACTCAGGTTTCATCAGCTCTCTCTGCTTGAAGCTCATCCTCCATTTAGTCTTATTTCTCACCCATGTGCACTCATTTTAAACTTGGCTGACTTCTGGGACCATAATCAGTTTTTTTCTTCTCCTTGCCTTTTCAGATATTTTGTGTGTTGTCTTGACCCATTAGATAGTAATCTCCTTGAAGGCAGGGAGTATCTTTCACTGTTATATTTTTATCGTGCGCTTAGAAATATTCAGTCATTTTCAGTCATGTTCAACTCTTCATGATCCGTTTTGGGGTTTTCTTGGCAAAAATGTTGAAGTACTTTGCTATTTCTTTCAGCTCATTTTATAGATCCAAAAACAGAGGAAAACAAGGATAAATGACTTGCTCAGGTTCATACAGCTAATAAGTGTCTGAGACCAGATTTTAACTCACAAAGATCAGTCTTCCTAACTTTAGGCCCAGCACTATATCTATTCTGCATATAGTAGAAGATTAATCAATGTTTATTGACTATTACTATTGAAAAATCCAAATATTTTATTCTTTTGAAGGAGCAGATGTATCATCAGTGTTCTCATTAAGAGGTAGCTATTAAGGCTTAATTATGTATGGATGAGCTCTTCCAATCAATATTTTCAATTGCTTTTATTTTTTGTTGTATAGTAGTATTAGAGACTTTCTTTTCCTTGTTTTCATCTTTCATGATGTCAAGTTTGTTTTCTTAAATTATCTGCAGCAATAAAAATCAGAACAGTTAGTTTGCTCCCTGGATTCAGTGCTGGTCCTGGAGGAAGAAAGACTCATCTTCCTGAGTTTAAATTTGGTGCTTCACACTAACTAGCTGTGTGATCCTGGGAGAGTCACTTAATCTTGTTTACCTCAGGTTCCAAATCTAGAAAATGAGCTGGAGAAGGAAAAGACAAACCACCAAATCTTTGCCAAGGAAACTCCAAAGGGGGCCATGGAGAGTCTGACATAACTGAAAATTAATTGAACTAAGTCATGACAGTAGCTTGTTTTCTGATGGTTTTGCAATTTTTTCATTTCTCCAAAGTGACCATGGTGACTTCACCAGTGATTATAATAGTGATAATTTCAAAGTGATATGTGGAATTTAAATTCAAAAGTTTATTCATTATACAGGGAAGTCTTGTCTCCAAAGTAATTTCTTACTTTTAATTCTTCTGAACATTTATATGTAGTCCGCTTTGTGTTATCCTATGCTTGTTTTTATGTTATCTGATAACTTAGATGTAGAATTTCAATTTTATAAGGGACTTTAAGGATCATGTAATTTATCACTCTTACTTTACAAGTAAAGAATCTTAGGCCCATACAGATGACATGATTTACTCCACGTTTCAGAACTCATGAGTAATAGAACTGAGACCAGAATCCATGGCTTCTCGGTTCCTATCCTATTTGTTTTTCCAGTGGACTATCCTCTCTTCCCCATTTGATTTTGCCAATTAAATTTTAAACTCCATAGATGTAACAGTTGTTTCCTATTCTTCCTTTATAACTCCCTCCTATAATACTATGTACTAATTAAATACTAGGTGAGCAAATAAATGCATCTAGTAGTTAAGGAAATTGAGGCAAAGAACTTAGAAGAATTTATCTGAGGCACACATACTGTTTCTTTAGAGATCCATTTTTTTTAAAGAAATAAATTAAATTCTTTGTTAGCAGACCCTTTGGTATGGTGAAAAAAGAATGACTGATTTGACTCCATAGGCTTTGAGTAAGTTGTACCATATGGTGGGGTAGATTGATTGGGACACTAAGATTCAGGAAGATCTGAGTTCTCATCCCTCCTTGGTTGTTACCTATCACAATGACGGTGAACAAATCATTTAACTTCTCTGAGCCTCAGGTACATCATGTATAAAATGAGGGTAAGAATAGCACCTATTTCATGGGATGGTTGTGGGAATTAAAGGAGATGATGCATGGAAGGTGTTTTGCCATCTTACAAACTTTAAATATGAGCTATCATTGCCATAGGTGGCATCATCATCATCATTATCCTCATCCTCATGCTCATCATTATCACAGGAGTGTAGTATTTACAAAGTGTCAGTTTGTTTTGTCCAGGAGTGCCACAGTGAGGTTTCCATGGCTTTTCATTTGTACTACCATATCTGGTCCAATCCAGAAGCAAGTTAAGGAACATTAGCCACAGGGTCATGAGAGGAATAGACATAGAAGCATACAATTTTAGAATTAGCAGGGACCTTAGGTATTATGTAATTTTACCCCTTTATTTTATAGATAAAGAAAATTAGACCCCAGAGAATGGCACTAATTTTCCCAAAGTCATACAGCTAATTGAAAGTAGAAGTACAAACAGATCTCAGGTCCCATGACTCTCAGTATAGGGCTTTTTTTTTCTAGTCAAACTAGTTTGCTGGTACTAATTAAAAAATTTAAACTGACAAAAGCTGAAATAGTGTTTTGTTTAATCAATGACTCAATATTGTTATTTTGACTTCCAGGATATTCAGGGGTTGTGTATATCCAGTCATGAAGTTATAAACTTCTTGGCAAATATATTGTCAATGGAATGATACTGTTCATAATTTTTGTGAGGTGGAGGTGGGAGGAACAGGGAACAAGAAGTTAACTTTTCTAGTCTGTAAAACGTGTAGATAAAATATTACATTTATAATAGCAGATCTGAAAACTGAAATGAAGTGATGTAGACATTTCCTAGCTTGCTAAAATTTAGAGGGCAATGATAGCCCTTGCACTTCATCAGCAGATAGAAATAATTGAGTATAGCATCTATCTAGGAAGAATAAGTAGTTCAAATAGAAGCTCCCATGCTGAATATGCTGAATCTCTCTCTCTCTCTCTCTCTCTCTCTCTCTCTCTCTCTCTCTCTCTCTCTCTCTCTCTCTCTCTTCTTCTTCTCTCCTATGGTCAACCCCATGAGTCTCCAATCTAACTAACCCCTGGGGTCTGTGCCCATAGGAATTAGGGTATGAGTGTCTTATGCCACAAGGTCTTATATGCTGAAAGTTGAGTACCCTTGCCCACCTGTCTATCACACATCCCTGGTGAATTTGTCTTAAAGTTGACTTTGGGTCCCTTTTGTGTTTGTTTTGTTTCAAGTGCATTTTATGGTGCTTTTCTCAGGTACCAGAATTATATGATGAAGTTTTGGATGGATATTATTTTTTTTAATAAGAAAAAAATTCAATTTGTCAAGGAACCTATTGTCTACGCAGTAGTGTCAATAGTGTCAAATGAAAAGAGAAATGGGGGGGCGGAGCCAAGATGGCGGAGTAGAAGGACGCACGTTTACGAGCTCCGAAACCAAAGCCCATAGAATTAATGTAAAAAGAGTCCCTCATAACTTCTGGGTGAATACAAGGTGTGCAGAAGCAGAGTGGAAGAGATTTCCGTTCCAGGGAGCCCTGAAGACCCGTCCCCAGGGTCCGGCGTGCCCCGGAAAGTAAACCCGACCCCCAGCGCTGCCCTGGCGGCGGCACCAGAGAAGCTGGTCTGAGCAGGCTTCAGAGACGGAAGCTCCAGCAACCGGGAAAGTCCCTCCGCCCACAGAAGCTACAGGTCAGTGAGAAAGAAAGCCGGGCTGAAGGAGAGGGGAAGCGGGGCGTCTCCGTGACTCGGGCCCCCTCGGGAGGAAGCGGCAGAGGCAGGGACGGGGGCAGGAAGCGGCGGAGGCAGAGGTGTGGGTGGCGGCTGGGGCGGCAGCGGCCCAGGACTCAGGAATCCCCCAGCGGCAGTCAGGATCTTCATTACGGAAGATTCCCGCATAAAACCGGACGGAGCTGAGCCTGGGAGACGGCCCTGCCCCCACCCCGCTCTGTTGCTGAAGGCTTCTGCTCGGGACCCCCAGGGGAGCCGAGATTGGGAGGCGGGCCCCCCACCCCGACCCCACCCGTTCCATTCCTGAAAGTCTCTGCATAAAGCCCCCGAGGGATCAGTCTCGGAGGCAGCCCTGGCCCCACCCCAGCACCTGAACTAAAGCTCACTGATTGACAGCCAGCAGGAGGAAAGCCCATTTAAATCTCAGAGGCCAAGCACTAGCTGGGCGGATCCAGGCGGGGGTGGAAAGGAATCACAGAAGTCAAGTAACTGGCTGGGAAAATGCCTAGAAAAGGGAAGAAAAATAAGACTTTAGAGAGTTTTTTCCAACAAATGCAAATGATCCCGACCTTCGGATCTGACGAAGATGAGGACGTATTCTTGCCATCAGGGAAAGATGTGGAGGGCGGGGCCTCAGTACCCCAGACACCCCAGGGGGGTGGTGGGTGGGCTCAGGCCCTGGAAGAGCTCAAAAAGGATTTTGAAAAGCAAGTTAGACAGGTGGAGGAAAAACTGGGAAGAGAAATGTCAGAGATGCAACAAAAGTATGAAAAACAGGTCAATACCTTGGTAAAGGAGACCCAAAAAAATGCTGAGGAAATTAACACCTTGAAAAATAGGCTCACCCAATTGGCAAAGGAGGTTCAAAAAGCCAATGAGGAGAAGAATGCTTTCAAAAGCAGAATGAGCCAAATGAAAAAAGAGGCTCAAAAGCTCACTGAATTTAATAGTTCTCTCAAAATTAGAATGGAACAGATGGAGTCTAATGACTTTATGAGAAACCAAGAAATCAGCAAACAAAACCAAAAGAATGAAAAAATGGAAGAGAATGTGAAATATCTCATGGGAAAAACAACAGACCTGGAAAATAGATCCAGGAGAGACAATTTAAAAATTATGGGACTACCTGAAACTCATGATCAAAAAAAGAGCCTAGACATCATCCTCCATGAAATTATCAAGGAAAACTGCCCTGACATTCTAGAACCAGAGGGCAAAATAAGTATTGAAAGAATCCATCGATCACCACCTGAAAGAGATCCAAAAAGAGAAACTCCTAGGAACATTGTGGCCAAATTCCAGAACTCTCAGCTCAAGGAAAAAATCTTAAAAGCAGCTAGAAAGAAACATTTCCAGTACTGTGGAAATACAATCAGGATAACCCAAGATCTAGCAGCTTCTACATTAAGGGATCGAAGGGCGTGGAATAGGATATTCCAGAAGGCAAAGGAACTAGGACTCAAACCAAGAATCACCTACCCAGCTAAACTGAGTATAATACTTCAAGGGAAAATATGGTCTTTCAATGAAACAGAGGACTTTCAATCATTCTTGATGAAAAGACCAGAGCTGAAAAAGAAAATTTGACTTCCAAACACAAGAATGAAAAGAAGCATGAAAAAGTAAACAGCAAAGAGAAGTCTTAAGGGACTTACCATGAGTGAACTGTTTACATTCCTACATGGAAAGACAATATTTGTAACTCTTAAAACTTTTCAGTATCTGGGTAGTTGGTGGGACCACACATACACATGTACACGCATGCACACACATACACACATGCACATACATACAGAGATAGAGAGCACAGATTGAACCGAATAGGATGGGACCATACCTTAAAAGAAACTAGGGTAAATGGTGAGAGAGAAATGTAGGGGGAGGGAAAGGGAAGGGGGTAACTATATGTCATTTAAGAGGCAGGTAGGAGTTTTTCTTAGTGGAGGGAAAAAGAGGAGAGCTGAGAAAAAAAAAATACAAGAAGTTTACCCTCATCACATTTGACTAAACGAAGGAGTGAAATGCACACTCATTTTGGTATGAAAACCTATCTTACAGTATAAGAAAGTGGGGGAGAAAGAGATATTGCAAGGGGGGGATGATGGAAGGGAGGGCAAAGGGAGGAGGGAGCAATTTGAAGTCAACACTTGGGGAGGGACAGGATCAAGAGACAGAAGAGAAACAATGAGGGGCAGGTTAGGAGGGATGGTAATCCAGTTAGTCTTACACAACATGACTATCAGGGAGGTCATTGGCAAAACTACACAGATATGGCCTATATTGAATTGCCTGCTGTCCCAAAGGGAATGGGTGGGGAGGGATGAGGAGAATTTGGAACTCAAAGTTTTAGGAACAACTGTTTAGTATTGTTGTTGCAACTAGGAAAGAAGACATACAGTTAAGGAGGAATAGAAAGTCATCTGGCCCTACAGGAGAAAAAAGAAGATGGAGACAAGAGAAGGGAGAGATGACAGAAGAGAGGGCAGATTGGAGACAGGGAAAATTAGATTGCTTGGGGTATTGGGGTGGGGGGAGGGGATAAAAGGGGAGAAAATTTGGAACCCAAAAATTTGTGAAAATGAATGTAAAAAAATTAAATAAATAAATAAATAAATAAATTAAAAAAAAGAAAAAAGAAAAGAGAAATGGATCCCTGCAGTCAGCATAGTGACTTAGAAAATGACAAATTAGCATTATCTATGTTGTATTGTATTTCTATTTATTTTTTTAAATATATAGCTCAATCACATTTTAATTTGGTTCATGAGCACTGTGCATTTTGGAGACCCCATGCTTCCCAAGGGTATCAAGTATCACACTCTGAGCCTATATTATACTCTATGTATAGAATTATGTCCTCTATATTACTCTATATGTAG
The DNA here is from genome assembly GCA_023548195.1 of Bettongia penicillata ogilbyi. NCBI lineage: Eukaryota > Metazoa > Chordata > Mammalia > Diprotodontia > Potoroidae > Bettongia > Bettongia penicillata. The sequence goes on along the minus strand of JAJHZJ010000652.1, from coordinate 674,385 downwards.
ATTATATATATATATATATATATATATATATCTCATAATAAGGAAAATAGCATCTCCTAGGATGGGGCCTATTAATGGGATTATGCCTAGTAAGGAATTTTATATGTAAATGTCCTAAACCTAAGCTTATTATTGCCTCCAATTGTGACGTTAGAGAGAATTGATTTCCCTCTGATCTGGGAAGATAGAGCTTGTGACTTGTGTAAGGAATAAGGAAGAATCCCTTCTGTCTCCCACAGATTTTATTTTGAGCAATGCAGAGTATAGAACACCATCTTTCTTTTCAATGCATCTTGTTTTTGGAGGGAAGTAGATGACACACGACTAATGCAGAAGGAGTTTGTTAAGCATATATTTCGTATGATAATTGTTTTTGCTTTTAGGAACTACTAGGGGAAAGGGAGAAAAATGTAGTCACTTTTATTACTCAGAGGAAAGTGATTACTATGCTTGTCAGGACTATGAACATTTCTCCCACCCCAGGAAATGTTTGAAAAATAAAATTCTGTTGGTGACTACCCATGCACTCAATTAATGTTTAGTCATTAGGTTTTATCCATAAGAAACGTTAGCTACTACCTGGACAAGTTATCAGGCTAGGTCATTCAGGAAACAAATGTACTCCCACTGCCATACTATCTGCATTTCTCAGGAACGTAGGAGAAAAGGCAGACATAGACATTCATTCCAGTTTTTCTCAGGGCAATCTATATTCTCCCTGAAAACTCTTTCACTATATGCCACAGAGCCTTCTCTTTTGCTGCCTTGTTTGCTGTTGAAATTTGGTCCCAGACAAAATTTCATAACGTGAATGTATAAAACCAAACACAACTGGCCAATGCAAATCCTAAATAAACTTTTGAATGAACCTATTTCATCAAACTTTAATGAAAGAAGGGATACAATTAAAGGCTAATTACTTTATTGAGAACTTACTCTACGGTAAGTGTGTATGTGTGTGTGTGTGTGTGTGACAGAGAGAGAGAGAGAGAGAGAGAGAGAGAGAGAGAGAGAGAGAGAGAGAGAGAGAGAGAGAGAGAGGAAGGATAAAATAGTAATTGTGTCTCTCAGCCCATTCCATTTGGAATAGGTCATATTTCAGAACTGCTGCTGCCTTCAGTTTCAGGATGGAAGAACAGATGTAAGAAGCCCTTTGTGGCTATCGAGAGAGTAAATTGCCTCATCTGTCATCCACTCCATCTTCACCTCCTGAAATAACTCCCACTCCGGTACTCAGCAGAAACCTAAGACCAAAACCTACTCCCAAGTTATATGAGGACTGGCACAAGTTTCTCAGACTGTAGAAACTGGGGAAAACTTTTTTCTGACTATGAGTTGGACTATTAAGAAGCCTTCCTAAGGTAGATCTCCTTAATGATGATTAGCTGGTTGGTTGGTTTTTGTCCTTCATTCTCAGAGAAACAAAAAGACATCACTATGATAAATTCAAGTTTCGATGTGTCTGATTGAGGCTGATCAGACCAATATGAGCTTGGAATGCTCTACCACAGGTTGGGCACAGATAGTCCATGTGAACATTTCGGGTGGATACTCCAAATTTGTATGTCCTATGCTTCCCTTGTGCTGTTTCAGAGCACAGAACTGTTCTGATGAGGGCATGACATGCTGAGTGGTCCTGTCCCAGTGTCTCCCATGTCATACAATCAAATCCAAAGCTCTTAAGAGAGACCTTGAGAGTGCTGTTGTATTGCTTCTTTTGACTACCACATGTGTGCCTGTCCCATGCAAGTTTTCTGTAAAATAGTCTTTTTTGGCAAGCATAGATTTTGTATTCCAACAATGTGGCCATCCCATTGGAGTTGAGTTCTCTGAAGCATAGTTTGAATGCTTGGTAGTTATTTTGAGCAAGGACCTCAGTGTCTTGTACCTTATTCTGCCAGGTGATCTTCAGAACCTTCCTAAGACAGTTCAAATGTAATGTTGATGTACTCAGGGACTCATCTGCTCCTTCTTTTTATTTATTTATTTATTTGTCTATTTATTTATTTATTTGTTTGTTTGTTTGTTTGTTTATTCGTTCACTCATTCATTCATTCATTTATCTATCTATCTATCTGTTTGTTTGTTTGTTTGTTTATTTATTTAGCTTTTTACATTGCCACTCACAGAATCTTCAATGAGTATTGAGACTTGTTGAAGATATTTGGATTAAGTTTGGTTATGGACACTATTTCCCTCAATGCTTTAAAAGGAAGCTCCAGTCAAAGAACTAGGCAAGTATACAAAAGAGATTTCAAGTAAAGTTCAAGTGAGGAAGACTTTCAGAGCAAGATCAAGACAGACCCTCAAGAAGAGTAGCCATAAACAGGCTCACATCAGCATAGCTGAAGGGAACATCACTGAAGAACTAAGAACTAGTGAGCAAGAATTTATTATTTCCCCATTGAGGTTCTCTTCAGTGAATTTGTTAATCAATATCCATCACATTTAGCTTTTATTAAATTATACTTACTATTCTCCCATTTTTATGAAATTATCTTTCATAGGTTTATATTTCCATGGGCAGTACAAAGAAACCAGCACAAACCACATGGTAGCTATGCTAAACACTATGGCTCACGGAGACTTGAAATTCATAACACCAGAAATAAAACAGCTGCCAGTTTTATCTGGAAAAGATCTGAGGCCAAAATTATTCAATAATTTCAATTTCCTCTTCAAATGAGTCAGAACCAGTTTATGCAGTTTCAGATTTGGTCCTTGATGGGAAATACGGCATCTTCAGGATTTAAAATCTAGCCACAATGATCTTTGGCACAGAGCTCCTCATACTAGACTGTCAGAGGTCAGAGTAGATGACAACTTGTCTCAATCATACAAAAAAGAGTTAGTCCTAAGACAACAGGAAAAAATAGAGGCTGAAAGTTGAGACCAATATGGCAAGAATATATAACCTGAGAAAAATTGAGGTATAAAATGAAAAGCTAAGGAAGGTGCCAAAACTTGGAGAGCCAAGGATAGAAGGGGAAATGAGAATGAGAATGGGCTAATCCAGTCATTTGCTGCTTCTGATATTCCCATTCATTTAATAGAAGAAATAAAGTAAAACTCTATAATCTGTCTAGTTATAGATGTGACATTATATTATGATTATTAGTTTTTAAAATTGCTGTTTTGTATTTCCATGTACAAAGTAAAACAGAAATGAAGTGTATGTAAAATAGAACAATGTGGGAATGCTCAAATTTCTGTGCTTATCTGCGTTTCTTTTTGAGTGCCCTTATACTGTCATTTGTGTATTTTTAAATGTTTCATTGGTGCTCCTTTTTATTCTAATTTTATTTGGTGTTATCACTATTTTCCCTCATCCCTATATAACTCTTCCCTTTTCCAAATGTATATGTATATAAACATATATATGCACACATATGTATACATGCAAATCTAAGTATATATAATTGATACTACTTTATTACAGATATTTGCTTCAAGGGATGTATACACATGCATTCTCACTATTACTTGTAGCAAATAAATATAATAAAGTGAAATCAACACTCATATGACCTATATCTGGAAATTGTATGTTACACTATACAGGAAAAAAATCAGCTCTACAGAGTTAAGTAGCCTATCATATAATGAGTATTAGTAGATGAGGTTCCAGGTTTTATCAAACATTATGCTACTAATTTTGTATACCTCTTAATTTTGCATCTCAAAAGTGTTCCACTGCTCAACTTTTTTAAATTTTAACTAGTACCAGGCATTTTTCATTACTATTTATTATAGATTGAGATCTAGTGCTGCAAACCTCCTTTCCTTACCACTTTTAAAAAACTCCCTGGAGATTCTTGATCTTTTGTTATTTTACATTGACTTTGGAATTTTTTTCTTATTCTACAAAGTGACCATTTGATAATTTGATTGGTACGACAGTGAAAGTATAAATTAATTTATGTAGTATTTGTTTTTTACGATAGATAGATATAATTTACGATACCCAGTAGTGGCCAAATTTCGATTCTTAATAATTTATATATTTCTTTATTTTATGGTGTTTTGCAGTTGTATTAGTATAATTCCTTTGTATACCTTGGTAGGGGAACTTCCAAGTATTTTACACATTCTATAGTTATTTTGAATAGAATCTCTCTTTCTAATTTCCCTTCCTCATTATAATTTGTACTAAAAATTGCTTTCCAGAATGGTCATACTGATCCACAGAAACATGAAAAGTTCATTAGCATGCTTGTCCTGCCATAGCTTCTCCAAGAAGCACCATTTCATGTTCTGCCATCTTTGCCTGTCTTGTCTATGAAGTGGAACCTCAGACATATTTTAATTTTCATTTCTCTTGTTAATGTGAACCTTATTGTTTACACTGTTATTGATAGCTTTCATTTCTTCATTTGAAAAATCTGTTTGAATAGTTTGACCATTTATATTTTGTGGGATGTCCTTTATTCTTATATATTTATTTCTTTATGTATCTTGAATAACAGACCTTTATCAGAAAAATGTGCTGCAAAGTCTTGCCAGTTATCTGTTTCTTTTCCAATTCTAAATGCATTGCCCTTGTGCAAAATTTCACTAGTTTTTTGTAATCAAATGATTCATTTTATCTTTCTTAAAAATTCTACATCTCTCCATGTTTGTTAACATTTGCCCCTAACTTATATTGTGGTAATTTCCCCTCTATCAAAATTTGATCACATTATGATTTTTTTTATTGAGTTGTGTATGTTTTTGGAGCCTATTGTGATGTGCAATTTAATTTGTTGGTTTAAACCTGATTTTTACCATGTTGCTTATCAGTTTTCCCAATAGTTTTTGTTGACAAGCAAGTTCATCCCTCAGTAGTTATTGACCTCTGGTTTACCAAATACTGTACTGAAAACATTGACTGTATACCTCAGCTTGAAGTTAGCCTCTCTTTAGTTGAACTTGTAAATGAGAAGAGGTTTTGAAGGCCATTAGACTCTTCTTGTGTGGCCATATTCCTAGTGCTGATTCTATTCCAGCTGAGAAATACAAGGTGGAGTCCACTGGCTAGACAAAAGCTGACTGAAATCTTCTAGGTTATATGGCAAGAAGGAGATTATCCCCCTAGGAGTGTGAGGATTGTCCATCTCTATAAAGAAAAGGGAAATAGGTTATCCTGTGACAATCACACCAGGTAGCTGTCTCTCAAGTCACTGCTGGCAAGACTAAACTGATCGTTCAACTGGAAGATGGTTATCTATACAAGAACCAGTGTGTCTTCAGAAAGGGCCAAGGAAGAGTTCAAAATTATATTTCCTCCTTAACAACTCCAGGAGTAAGTAAAACAGAGGTTTGTATACAATGTTTGTTGATCTTACCAAAGCCTTTGGTAAGAGACCTTCATGAGGTCTTGTGGAAGATCATGGCAAAATCTGGTTGTCCAGAGAAGTTTCCAAATTTTGTATGCCGGTTTCATGATGGCATGTTGCATGGGTTCTGGATCCTGACAAATCCTCTCATTCTTTCCTAGTCACTTCCTAGGAGTAAAATGGAAGAAGAAAGCTGCATCAAAGTCAGCTAGCACACTAATGGTAATTCCTTAACTAGAAAATGCCACAAGCCAAGATTAAAGTGGAGGGAAAGGTGGTGCACAAAATTTTGTTCACAGATGACTGTACACTCAAAGTAGTCTCTGAAGCTGAGAAGCAACAGAGTATGGATGGATTCTCAGTTGCTTATTTTGTCCTGACAATTAACATCAAGAAGATGGAGGTTCTGCACCATCCAACACTGCACCATCCACACGTGGAATAATTAGTGGAGAAATTTTAGATGGAGAAAATGGAGACATTTTGAATTCTGTAGAGCTAACTTACCTTGGCAGTATACTTTCCAGGGAAGTACCCTTAGATAATGAAGTTGATACATCCATTGCCAGAGCTACCTCAGTGTTTGGGAGTCTCTGAAGGAAAGTATGGGGGACAAGAGGTATTAGACTGCTTACCAAACAGAAGCCATTTATGGAGCCATTAGGCTGAATTCATTGTTGTATGCCTGTGAAACCTGGGCAATCTTGCAGCCTCATCACAGGAAGCTGAATTGGCTCCATGTGAATTACCTTAGGAAAATTCTGAAGGTCACTTGCCAAGATACGGTTCTGAACACTGTAGTCTTTTCTTAAGCTGAAATGCTAAGCATTCAAATTCTACTGCAGAGCATGCTACTTTGATGAGCTCGCCACCATTGCTCAGATATCAAATATACCTTTGCCTAAAAGACTTTTATGGAGAACACACTCAGTGAAAGACATCACACAGAGGTCAGAAGGAGTAATACAAGGAAACTCATAAGATCTCTCTGAAGAATTTGGAATCAATTTTGAGACATGGTAGACACCAGAACAGGACCTCCTAGCATGTCATGCTTGCATCAAAGAAGGTGCTGTGCTCTATGAGCAAAGTACAATTGCAATAGTTCAAAATAAATGTGAGTTACACAACTTGAGAGAAATCTCCATTCTAAATGTTCTCATATACAGTTTGTTCTCAACCTGTGACAGAGGCTTCTGAGCTCATATTGATCTGCTCAGTCACAGTTAGACACACTGTACCTTGACCTTGATGTAGTAATATCATTTTAGTCCTGTGCAAGCATGAAGGCCAACAAGCAAGCAAGCAAGCAGCTATGCTACTATAACCCATGACTTATTTATTTTATCTCTTTCATTCCCTAACTGTTCTATCTAATTAAAACAATATTATGATTTTTTGGGTGGATCCAAGATGGTGGAGTAAAAGCAAGGACTCACCTGAGCTCTTCTACAAATTCCTTCTCATACCTCTAAAAAGTAAATCTGAACAAATTTGAGAGTGGCAGAATCCACTAGAAAATAGAGTGTGGCAGATTTTCAGCTCAGGACAGCCAGAAATGTTGTTGGGAATGATCTGTTACACCTGGCAGGGGAGCAGAGAGCACATGGGCTGCACCAGACTCAGCCGTGGCAGAGTAGGAACAGCCCTAGGTATTCTGAAACACCAGAAGTGCTGATTCCCAAACCTCCCACCCAGGACCAAGAGTCTAGTGGAACTGGGTTAAAGAGAAGGCTGCAAGGCCCCAAGCAGCAACAGTAAGTGCTCCTGGGGCTGTCAGTTCATAGACTAAATGTTTGAAAATCACCTACTTGAACTTCTGGAAGAACAAGATGACAGAGTCAACTCTAATTGCTCTAACTCTTCCTTCTTGACCTTGAAAAACCCAGAGAATATTGCCCCAGGAAAAATCCCGGATTAGAGGAGTTAGCAGAAAGGGTATAGCAGTCTTTGAGTTTAGGAGGCTAGTGAGATCAATGGGAAGGGTCCCTCTTGCTGTAGCCAAAGGGGACCAGTGTAGAATTAGAGGAGTCCCAGAAAGCCCTACCTCAGCAGACCAGGAGGAGATCCTGAACCTCAGGGGGATGGAGCCTGTAAAGGTCAACACCAGGACCCCAGCTGTACCTTAGTACAGCCATGGGTATTGAACAGACACCAGCAGAAACAGGGTTCACCATGCTCTAGCACAAGTCTAGAAGAAGAGAAGACCTTCAGTAGTCAGACCACTCCTCCACACCTCACACTATGAACTTCTGTGTAACTCAGATAGATTTCACCTGGCCTTGGCCTTGGCACACATCAGTCAACTCAGTACCAGGTAAGCTACAGGATTATGTTGCTTCTAGTTGAAAGATCCAAAGAGGACATCACAAAAAGTCAGTAAACAGGCTCCTAACTCCCAGCACAAGAAACATGGAACAGAGCCCACTGTGCCCCAGAAGTAGGGATCCATGTTAAAAGTCAGGAAAAAGGCAATCACCATGAGCAAGAAGCAAATTAGAAAAGTGAAGACCAGAGAATTTTATTACAGGGAAAGGGAAGATCAAAATATAAATTCAGAAGAAGACATCATTGACACTGTACCCATATCTGAAACCTCAGAAGGGAGCATGAACTGGTCTCAAGACCAAAGAGCATCCTTGGAAGAGATGATGAGGGATTTTAAAAGCCAAATTATAGAGGTAAAATTAAAAATTGACCAATGCCTTTAAAAACACAATCAACTGCTTAAAACATAAAATTGGTCACATAGATAAGGAGGTACAAAAACTAACTGGTGAAAATGACTCCTTTAAAGGAAAAATTGGACAAATGGAAAAAAGGCATAAAAGTTAACTGAAGAAAACAATTTATTAAAAATTAGAATCAGGCAAGTAGAAGCTAATGACTCTATGAGGCATCAAAAATCAGTCAGACAAAATCTAAAGAATGAAAATAATAGGAGAAAATGTAAAATATCTCACTGGAAAAACACTGACCTACAAAATAGATCCAGCAGAGATAATCTAAGTATTATTGGTCTACTGGAAAGCCATTATAAAAAAAGAGCCTGGAGAGTGTCTTTAAGAAATCTTCAAGGAAATAGCCTGGGGTCCCGGATCCAGAGGTAAAATAGATGTCAGATGCTTCCACCTATCACCTCCTGAAAGAGATCCCAAATTGAAAATGTTAAGGAATATTGTTGCCAAACTTCAGAGTTATCAGGTGAAGGAAAAGATACTGCAAGCATCCAGAAAGAAACAATTCAAATATGGAGGAACTACAGTTAGGATCACATAGGATCTTACAGCTCCTAGATTAAAATATGACAGAGACTGAAAAATGATATTCTGTAGGGCAAAGGGGATTGAATTGCAACCATATAAAAGACCCCATAGATAATGAAGTAATATAATTACTAAATATATGTGCTCAAAGTGGTATAGCATTCCAATTCTTAGAGAAGAATTTATGGGAGTTATAGGAAGAAATAGACAGCAAAACTACACTGTGAGGGGGACCTCAACCTCTCCCTCTCTAAGTTTGGTAAATCTAACCTCAAAATGAACAAGAAAGAAGTTAAAGAGGTGAATAGAATTCTGGAAAAGGTAGATAGGATGGACTTCTGGAGAAAACTCAGTAGGGGATAGAAAGGAATATACTTTTTTATTTCCGACCAACACATGGCACATACACAAAAATTGACCATGTGGAGACTTTCTAAAGTTGGGATAGATATTAACACTTGGTAACCATTAGAAAGAAGCAGAAATCAAGACCAGAAGTTTAGAGAGTCAACAGAGATGATAGTGGGAGCAAACTGTTGGAAGAGTTGGGAGGTGATGGGACAAAGGGTGCATGAAGTTGAATTTTGCCCAGAAAAGGACTACTCTTTTGACACCAGAGTGAAGGAAGAGACAATGGGGGAAGATAACTGTATAGTATGAGACACAGTGGAAATGAGAATGGATAGTTCTTGGGGTTTAGATGAAGAAACCTAGGAGATGTCAGTGGAAGAGTTAGCATTTGAGGCAAGTCCTCAGAAATTGACAGGATTTCAGTTGTCAGAAAAGAAAATGATGGACATTTCAGGGAAGTGTGAACTTATCAAGAAGGCAAGAATGTATGGTATGTATTTGTGGCATGGTTTATAGTCCAATTCTGCTCAAGTACAGGACATAGGAAGGAGTTCAGTGTAAGATGAAAAAATAGTTGGATTCAGATTATGAGTTTGACTGCCCAGTCAAAGAATAAAGGCATTATTTAGTAAGCAATAGGGAGGCACTGAATATTTCTGAGGAGAGAGAGACATAATCAAAGCTATATATATTAAGATCATTAGTCAGTCAGCAGGGTAAAATATATAATGAAGGAAGATGAGAATGGAGTATGAAAATCAATTTGGAAGCTATTGAAACAATCTGCATCAAAGTTAATGAGAGCCTTAACTTGGATTGTTGCAGTAGATCCAAAAGAGTTTGAAGTGAGATATTTTGTGAAGGTAGAACAATTAGTAGAACAAGCAGAGTTGGAAAATTAAAAAAAAAATAAATCAAATTTAAACTCCTTAATTAAATTTCAAAGTACAAATCCTGAAAATAAAAAGAGATTGATAAAAATAATTGTTTTTGAATCCTGTGATTCAGATCATAATAATATATGCCAGCCCATTCCGTGCTCCTTTTTTCTGTGTCCTCTATGTTCACCATGTGCTCAGTCCCTTTCTCACTTTATTTTGACATTGAAAGGATACAAATAGAACATAAATGTTTTCCATTCATTTTCTCTGGTGCTCACCATTTGACCAGCTCATCTCTTTTTCCAACAATACATTCCTTTGAAATGGTCCAGTTATTTGTAGTTCCTTATTTATTATGCTATGTAAATTGCTCATACTCACCATCATTTTATCTATTGCTCTCTGAATCATACAGTGAAGGGATTTTTCATAAACAAGTAATAAGAATAAACATGGATGCTCAAAGATACTTTCAAAATCATTTTTGAAAATAAGTACTTCATTGCATTGCCTTTTAAAAATTATTTTTATTTCATTTTCTATTTGCAAATTGCCTATATATGTATATATATAAATTTAAATTTTACATTTTCTCCTTCCCTTTTGTCCTTTTTTTTCTCCCTGAGAAGGCAAGCAATTTGACTTCAATCATATATGTGGAGTCAAGCAAAACAAAGTTCCATATTACATGTTACAAGAGAAAATACAGAGGATGGAGTCAAGATGCTGGGATAAAGTCAGGAACATGCCTGAGATCTCCCAAATTCCCCTCCAAACAAAGTTATGATAAGGCCTCAGAATGAATTCTGGAGCACAGTACCAGAACCATCAAAATAATAAGGTAAAACTATTTCAAGTTCAAGACATCTTAGAAGTCAATAAAAAAGGTCTTTTACTTGGGTAAGAGTGTTGGAGAGTCCAATGCAGACTGTGCCAACTTAGGCTCTGCCAGGCAAGGCAGCAGTAGGTCTTGGGGAGGGAGGTGGTGGTGACTAAATTGGAAATACTGGAGACTTCTGAAGCTCTCAGCCCACATATGGTAAGGAAGTCAGGAGGAGATTACAGGGGACCTTTTGCTAGGACTGAAAGTAGGACTCCGCTGTATTTCTCATAGTCACTTCCATGTCACCATCACAGGAGGAGCAGTTGAAAGAGCAGGGACCATGGCCACAGTTCCAGGACAGAAAAGAGTGCTTCTGTTCATTTAAACACCAGACCACAGATCAGGAGAGCAGTGACCACACCTCTCTTTAGACCACATCACTTTGGAAAAAACTGAAAACTTAAAGACCCTCAGAAATATTTCTGAAAATAGCAGCAGAAAAAACCTGAACCTTAGGATAGTACCCCATCTATCACAGGTGCAGAGATCAGTGGAATAGATTAAATTTATTGTTTTAGTCATGTCCAGCCCTCCATGGTGTTATCTGAGAGGTTTTTTTGGCAAAGATATTTGGAGCAGTTTGTCATTTCCTTCTCCAGATCATTTTACAGAAAAAGAAACAGAGAAAAACAGATTAGATGACTTCCCAGGAGTCACACAGGTAGTTAGTATCTGAGGCTGGATTTGAACTATGTTCTTCTTGTCTATAGACCCAGGGTTCTATCCACTGTTCCAGTGGACTAGGTGCACAGTTACTATTTGACAAAAAGTGCTGCAAAAACTGGAAAATATTTTGGCAGAAACTAGAGACAAACCAGCATCTTATATCATAGACTGAGATAAGATTAAAATGACCACATAATTTAGATATAAAGGGTGATATCTTAGCAAATTAAGAGAGAATGAGAGAATTGCAGTGAGTAAAATGGATAATTTGGACTACATTAAATTAAGGAGGATTTACACAAACAAAACCTGGAGGGGGAAGCTTTTTAATATTTTATCTTTCCCAAATATGTGTAAAATCATTTAAAACATTTATTTCTTAAAAATTTTGAGTTCTAAATTCTCCCTCTCCTTCTCTCCCATGCAACAACTCCATCTTTAAGATGGCAAATAATTTTATAAATAGAATGAATATTATTATATTTGATAAAGAAAATGAATAAAATAAAATGATATACAAGTTCAGTCATGAAAACCATTTCTATATTAGTCATGTTGTTAAATAAAACACAGACAAAAAAGTGGGTCAAATGAAATAAAAAATAGTATCCTTTGATTTGCATTCAGACTGTCAATTCTTTCTCGAAAAGTGGATAGTGAAGAATGTACGGAGTTTGAATACAAATGAAAGCATATTATTTTTTACTTATTTGTGTGTGTGTGTGTGTGCGAGTGCATGTGTGGTCTGTGTTTTAATTCACAACATGACCTATATGGAAATTTGTTTTTAATGACTGCACATGTATAATCTATATAAAATTGCTTGCTGTCTCAGGGAGGGACAAGAGAGAGGAAAGAGATAATTTGATACTCAATTTTTAAAAATAATATTAAAAATTATTTTTACATATAATTGGAAAATAATCCGAAAAGAGTATACCAAAATATAAGAAAAGGAAAGGAAAATAACAAGTGTTGGAGGCAATGTGGAAAAATTGGGACACTAATGAATTGCTGGTGAAGTTTTTAACTGATCTAACCATTCTGGAAGTCAATTTGGAACTATGACCAAAAAACTAAAATCGTGCATGATCTTTGACCCAACAATATCACCAAAGAGATTTTTTAAAAAGAAAAAAAATAAGAAAAAATATTGGTATGTACAAATATATTTATGTCAGTTCTTTTTGTGGTAGCAAAGAACTGGAAAGTGAGGGAAATGCACATCAACTGGGGAATGGCTCAAGACATTGTGATTTATGATGGTGATGGAATACTATTGTAATATAAGAAATGAACAGAATGCTATTGAAAAACTCTTGAAAACCTTATGTGAACTGATGCAAAATGAAGTGAGGAAAATCAGAAAAATATTGTACATAATTACAGCAATGTTGCAGGATGATCAGTTGTGGAAGATTTACTTATTGTCCGCAGAACCATGACCTAAGCCAAAGATCTAAAAGATTTACACTGAAAAATCTGATCTACTTCCAGAGAAAGAACTGATGGAATCTGAAAGCAGATTAAAAGAAATGCTTCTTTTAAAAATATTTTTCTTGTGTTTTTTTTATCAGTTTTCTTTTACAAGATGACTCCTATGGAAATGTTTTGCATGACTGTACATGGATAAACTATATAAAATTGGGAAGGCTGAGAGAGAGGTAGAGAATTTGGAACTCAAAAATTTTAGAAAAGGAATATTAAAACATTTTATATGTAATTGGAAAAATAAAATATTGCTTAAGAGTTAAAAGAAAAGAAAACACAAAATAAATCAATAAAGATTTTTTTTAATGTGTGCTTCAGTCTGCATTCAGAACTAATCAATTCTTTTTCTGGAGGTAGATAGCATTTTTCATCATGGGTTCGTTGGGATTGTCTTGGATCATTTTCTAGATCACAGCAGCTAAGTGTTTCACAGTTAATCCTCGTTACAATATCACTATTACTTGTACCATGTTCTCCTGAATCTCCCTTTTACTTTTCATGAGTTCCTATCAGTCTTCCCAGACTCTTCAAAACCATCTTGTTCATTATTTCTTATAGGACTATAATATTTTTGTCAAATAGTGGTCGGTGGAAGGCACCCTGTAAAGAGCTTTAAATATTTGACTTCGAAGTATATATTTTAACTTGGAGTCAATGAGTCAATGAATTTTTCTCAGATTAGTGGTGCAATATTACATTTTTTAGGTATGTTAGTTTAGAAAGTTGTTGAAAGATGAAATAGGGAAGACTGACGGCATGGAAGATCAATTAGAAGTCTATTACAATGGTCCAATTAAGTGATGAAGAATGAACCCCAAACTTGGGATGGAATTACTGAAGTGACAATAATTGGTAACTACTGAGAGATAGTAAGTGAGGGAGGAAGATGAGTCCAGAGTGACTTTAAGGTTAAATACTTAGGTGACCTCAATAGAAATGGGGAAGTCTGGAAGAAAGATAGATTCAAGAGATAAAGAAAAGTTCCATTTCGGAATTATTGGTGTTGGTATACCTATGGGACATCCTGATGGAAGTATCCAATAGTAAGCTAAAAACATAGGACTGGAACTCAGAACAACAAATGGAGGTTTGGGAGTCCTCTATAGAGACATGATAATTAAACCTATGGGAGCAAATCTACAGAGAGATATTAGCAGTTCATAAGATGGCAGAATTTTAGAGATGGATAGAACTGAGTGGATTGTTTATTCTATACTCCCCATTTTGCAAATGAAGAAAATAAAGCTTACAGAATTGAGATATACTTAGCATCACACAGATGAATATTGTAGCCAGGATTTAAAACTAATTAGTTCTGACTCCAAATTTAATACTTTCTTCCCCATTGCTCTTATTGAGAAGCCAGTCTAACATGACATGGTGTTTTAGTGACTCTAAATCCTTGAGACCATGTTTTTAGAGAGTATTATATACTAGTTTGCTGAATGGCTGCATTTCTGAAAAAGTTGAATAAAGAATGAATTTTTATAAACTACTTCTTAATGTCCCATTGACTTTAATTTTAATTGAGATATGTTCCCACCTTGTTGAAGACATATTTGAAATGGAATAAATGGGAGATGACAAGTTATCCCCATCCCCACTGCATTAATGTGAGCCCGCATGACAAGCATTAGCTCTTCAAATTACATTTTTTTTAAATAACTGGAACAATGGAAATATCATGGGAGCAATCATTTTTAAACACACATTTCTAAAAGAATTCCATAAATCTGCATATTCAGAAAGCACAAAACAAATTTGTAACTGATTTTTCTAATTCCTTTGTGGTGAATGTTATCATTTGACTCTGTATATTCATGTACACACATATGCACATGCACAATATATGTATCATGTTATATTTAATATCTCATTATCATGAAACATGTTATATAAAATAAAAGAATTCCCACTCAACTCCTACATTTTATAGATCTGGAAACTAAGAACCAAAAAGATCAAATAAATTCTCAAGAAAAAAAAGAGAAATTCAATAGCCCTAAGAAATTTCTCCTTGCCCTACTGTAGAGGACAACTGCATTTGTTTTCCATTCTACATCACTCTGGTATTTTAACAATTCAAGTATGTGTGATTTCTTGTTTATGGAGGTTGTTCAAATGATTCACTCTTGTTGATGGACAAAACTCTTATATTTTAGGGGACTATATTAGTGACATTTTGCAGTGATAAAATTCAACCTGGTGATAAGTCACCCTGAACTCAGCTAGGCTGGTCTTCAGAAAAAAAATAACCAAACTATAATCAAAGCCTTTCTGAGTTCAAAGTAGCTGGTAGTTCATGCTCTATTATCATAAACTTTAAGAATACAATCTCATATTTAAGCCATGATGAAATATAGAAACAAATACTTCCTATATCATTAAACAGAAAAAACAATACTAATCATACATCTAAAAAATAATTTTTCTTAAAGTAATAAAAAATATTCTTTCTTTTTCTTAACTTTTACCTCTTTAAATTGGGAGGAAATACTTATAATCAATATGGAGAATCAAAGAAAACAAGTCAACTATGTTAAATCAATCTCATGTTGTAGACTAAGACTATCACCTCTCTGGCAGGATGCTCTGGCAAAAACATTTCAAGTTAGTGTGGACACCCTTTCCTAAGACTAATTTTGAAGCAAATGATTTTATGATTTAAGGCTTTTCATTCATATTCAGTCTTTTTTATCCAGACTGGTACAACTTTTGCTTAGTATTACTGAACCAGGCAGGGTTTCAACTAATGAAATGAAGCCAAAGTGCTCAATAACCTTTAACTATCCCAAGAGCATTTCAGTTTTCTCTAAAAAAGTCTGAAGTTGAAAATGCAGAATGTGCTGCCCACACTTTGGCATACAGTTCTCTCTAGTGTCTGGAATCATAGGAAAATTTTCATTTCCCCCCACAGTTTCAGCTTATGCATATAGTAGAATTGAATATTAGAAATCCATTCTCATTTATTGTAATATGAATGCAAGCTGAAGAAACACTAAAAATCTGCAATCTCTGCAAATTTCCCAGTAGTCTGGTTTGTGGGAGAGTCAGGATTATTTATGGTCAGTTTGGCACAGTTCTTATATTTAAAGGGCTGCAAATGACTCGCAACCAAGAGCTGCAGTTTCTTTAATATGCAATATATAGATTTGTCTGAGACTTAGCATTCTAGGTAAGGGGAAACATCTATCCTTAAATGAATTAAAAATTAGTTAAATCTGCAACTTTAAATTAAGTACTTGATTAGTACCTTTTACTAAACCAAGTGTACATACTGTATTATTGAAAGGGAATGGTTTAAATAATTCCAATATGATTGAAATAAGGATCTGCTAATAAGAGACCTACAAACAGTTCCTTTCAGACTTGTGATCCTTTGCAGGTACAACCCATATCAAAAGATAAAGACACTCAATTGATTTAAAAAAATAGTATTTTTTTTAATACAAGCTATGAAGCATTCCCTATCCATTTAGAGGGTGGGGGACATTGAAAATAACAAATCACAAGGGCCAATATTGGCTTACAGATAGCAAGAGCTAGACTGTTTTCATCTATACTGATAGAGTAGCCAGTTTGACAGATCAGGAAATAGTATGCATAAAGTTGGATTGGAGCCAAACCACTGTTTCTCTGCTATAACTATGGATAAATTGAAAGTATATATGATAGATGAAAATGGGTTCATAGGGAATTGAAATCTATACTCAATGGTGATCAATTCATGCATAATCATCAACCCAGAGGGAGGTCTATAATGGCATATGTTTCAGGATTTATACTTGGTTGACTTCAAATCTTTTGTAAACAAGTGAATATCTGGAATGTATGGTTATCAAATTTGCTAATTATGCAAACCTGGGAGAAAACACTAATATACTGGATTACTTTTTTCTATCTCAACAGAGTGGAACAAAGCTTAACAAAGATAAATGTACACTCTTGCACTTTACAGAAATACAAAGGGAAGAAAACAGCCTTAATATTAGCTCTTGTGAAAAAGGAACTCTAGTTTTCATAGGACAAAAGTTAGATAAAAGGATGAAAATATCTGCACTGGTCAGATAACATCTGGAGAATTGCCCTCATGATATTCTGAGTGTCATATTAGGACATCGAGCCATACTTTGCCTAATGCAGAGGAACCAGTAGAAAAGAGTGACTGCAAAACATAGGTCATTGAACAGCATTATAGGCAGTAGAAAGAATGCTGTCCTGGGAATCAAGAGATGAGTGCTAATCTTGGCTCTTCCACTAGATGTTTGTGTGAACTGATTTTACTCTGCCTTTCCTGGTTCCTCATATACAAAATAAAAGATATCAACAAGATCCTGTCTAAGGTAACTTCCAGTTTTATAAACAGACTTTCAGAAAGGCAGAGATAGAGAAAGGGAAACAAGTAAGGAGGATGTCATTAATTAACCTTTTTTTAATGTACAAAAGTTTGAAGTAAAGCAAAAAACAGTCCAAATGCAAAAGTGGAGGGTATTCCACAATCTTGTAAGAACAGATATAACAAGATTTTAAGATGGTGGAGGAGGTGGTAGATGCCATGACTCTTACTATGATCGAGGATATGACAGATATGAAAATATGATTACTGGTACAGAAGAAGATCACTTTCTCCATATTACAGTTGATATAGATCATGGTCAAAATCCCATTCCTACAACTCAAGCTGCTATTGATGAATTGAACACTTGCTATTGAGCACTTGGATTTTTAAAATTCTGCATTTCTCTGCATTTTTAATCTTCTCCACCTCTTAGGAACTCTTAAAAATCATTGGTTTATTTAGAATCTACACTTTTTAAGTTGATTTATTGCTGTTTTCACCCCTTTGTTATACTCTGGAAGATAGAGTTGTTGTAGCTTTAGTAGTCAAACATCTTAAACAAAACTTAAGGGAAACCCTAGTGTTAATACATTTCGTATTTTTTTTTATATTTACAAAAAAATTACTCCTATCTTAATCAAATGGGGAAAGAAATTGTTTTGAAAATCTTGTTTTGTGTGAATTGTACACACATTATAATCACTAAATGACCTAAGAATAACAAAAGTGGGGTATTTTTTTTTGCTTTTTTTATTTCTACTGGAGAAGAAAATCCAAGCAAGGATAGCATCAGAGCTATAACTAAGATTTTTGGTGCAGGGAAATTATTATAAATCATATCCAGAGCAAATAGCATGAAACACATCCTTGGTTGAAGGGAGGGAGTTGGAACAATGCCATACCAGTAGCACAACATGGTGCTATGATAGAGAGATGAGGACTCTGGAGCACCAAAACCAGGACACTCTGGGACTGACTGTCACATACAAGGGATAAAATAGATTATAGCAGAGGAGAATCCTACCTCATTCCACTATACAGTATGTTAATATTTTAACTAAGTATTCTTGCAAATTAGGGGCTAAAAATGTAGTTTCTGTTTTGTAAAAGGTCTATAAATGCTGTCAATGCCTATTAAGTTTTATGCTATCTATATTTGACAATCTAGGATGGAGTTCTTGTCACCCACACTAGTCAGAGCTCTTGATAAGACTACTGTTGAGAGAGATAGGATAATAAAAAATACAGAAAGTCAGATTCACTCCATTTTTATTTTACTTTTTTTTCTGCCAAAACATATACTATTTGGAATGGAAAGGATTAAACAAAAATCTATGAGGAAAATGATAACCAAGATAAATAGGGAAAGATAAATAAGCCATGGTGCCAGAAGAACTAAATCACAGCATGCTGAAAGAACCAGCAAATTTGCTTCCTGAACTCTGATAAGTGAACTTCAAAGAAGTCAAACAAAAACAGCTCCTGTTCTTGAGGAACTCATATTCTAATGAGGGAGAAGATATAAACTGGATTATTCAATTTATGGATGAGAAGAGTAAGTCAGGAAATATTTTCAACTATTTCAAAGATTGCCATATAGAAATGAATTATGACTTTCTACATAGCTCCAGAGGGTAGAAATAGGGCAAATAAGTACTTAAGTAAGACAGATTTCTGATTGATTTAACAAATGACTTTCTAAGAATTGGAGCAGTCCATAATTGGAATGTGCTCCTTCACAAAAAAAAGTACTTCCAAAGAAAGTGTTCAAGAAGAACTGGAATTCAGTCTCAGCTATTCCACTTGTCACTTGATTGATCTACAGCCTTAGTAACTTCGTCTTTAAAAAGAGGTTGCTACATTAGAAGAATTCTAAAATTTCTCCTAGTTCTAAATCTAGTTCTCTATACTATCAGATAATGTTATTATATTCTCATGATAGCTCAGCTTCTTAGAAGGTTGTAAATGAATTTTCTGTATGAGGTATCTTGAAACAGGGATATTTTAAAGTTTTTTGTATTCATTTATTTACTCATTTATTTGCATTTTAGCAAAAATCTACTTTTACTCTTACTTCATTTATTGAATGGGCATTGACTCATACAAAATGCAACTCAGGAAAGACTTTCGATTGAAAAGGCCATGATGTCCCACTGTAGCAGAGGTCATTGCTATTCATCCTTGACCTATGTCTTGCCACTGGATTCTGATGATTCTGGATGAGAGAGTGAGGCAATGACTTTTCATAGCTCTACCTCACCTTAATCGGATCCACTTGTGAGTCAAGGCATCACCCTCCTGATGTCATTGATCCTCTTTGAAAACAAAGAATGAATAACAATCTTCCTCTCACTTGGTGATAAAAAAAAAGAACAGAAATCATTATAACAAATATGCATAGTTAAGTAAAATTAATTTCATTTTATTGGTTATGTACAAAAATGTATCTCAATTTGTATCTTTTGCTTATCACATCTCTGTAAGGAGGTGAGCAGTGATTCATCACAGGTCTATTGGAATCAAAGTTGGCCATTGCATTTATCAGCATTCTCAAATCTTTCAAAATTATTTATTTTTTCAATATTATTATTGAATTAAGCACTGTAAATTTTAAAAAGTCTTGGAAATCCTCTTTAAGGAAGAAAAATGGAGAGTCAAGGACAATAAAAAGATGATTTGAAGAGAAGCATGGTGGCTGTGAAATAGAAGCCTATGGATTCCAACAACAGGGAAACAGCAGTAGAGACCTAGCTGTAGGGAAGAACCAGGTTTTCCAGGATCATTTGCTACTCATGACAAAAAGCCTCAAGCTCTTAAGAGCTGGGTTGATTTTCTCTAGTTTTCCTGGAGTGACTAATGTATCCCCTTCTTACTATTGGCAGAAGCAGAGTAATTGATTGGGAATCAAGAAGCGTTCTTGGGTGACAAGTTGGAAGTGGCAACCAGGTAGAAATGACTGCCTGATTTAAGTCTTTGCTATTACTTAGAAATTATTCAATGAAATTCAATAAACATTTACTAAGTGTCTACTATATACCAGATACTGAGTTGAGGACAAAGTGCAAGATTATGTTTTATTCACTGTGTTTTAAAGGTCTATATTTTAAAGGTCTATATTTTCTCCCTTGTTCTATTGATATTCAATGAAAACTGGGACACAGGGCTCTGAGTTTAAATAGCTATTAGCCCTTCATAGAGTCATAAGCCTAGATATAGGTTATAGCTTTCATGGAAAAGAGGACTTCTGCTATATTACGATCTTTCAGGGATTGCAAAGGGGGAATTACTACATGGATAAGGACACTGGACTTTTTAATTTTCAAGGTACATTTCAACTTCTAAGATTGTGTAGGTCTGTAACTTTATCCAGCCACTTTATTTATGAGCCAGGATTCCAGAAGCCTATAGTATATTTGAAAATATTAGCTCATCTCTAACAGAAATCAGAGAGGGAAAATAAGACAATTTAACACCAGCAGTCAAACAACTTGGATTTCAGTTGCAGAAATCAACAAAGAAATTGCTTTGATGAGTAAAATAAGCAATAGGCTAAGAATATTATAATGGGCATATTTTATACGGCATAAAAGTGTCATTTTTACATTGTGCTTTTGCTGCAAGATGCACATTTTAAGAAAGGCACATAAATTAGGGCAAGCTCAAGGTACAGGGTTCTTGATTCCTATATTACAAAGAAAATAATGTGCATCTAAATGGGAGTCTTTGGGGGCACAAAAAAGTTGCTTGTTTTAGTTAAGGGAGAAAACTGCCACAAGGCAAAGAGTTAGATGTATGATCTTGATTCTCAGCTGGAGAGAAGAGCTGATATCATTAGTGTTAAAAACCCATCAAAACTCAGCATGGTATGCAGTCACTGGTTGAAAATGTTAAGTGACATTGACACACAAACATTTCTAGGGTCATTTGCAGAAATGGTTTAGAGTCAGAAGTAGCCAATTTTGAGTAAGAATTTAAAAGTTGAGCTAATGTAAAGAAAAGAGATCATTTGAGGAAAAAAAAACATTTTAGAAAATCTTTAAAAAGTGTCCATATTCTTCCAAGTGTGATGATGCATCTTATTTCAAGTTAATGGGTTGACTGCAAGCCAAAGATCAGATCCTAGGTTCTCCATCCCCAACACTACAAGGAAGAAATGTAATACACGTTAGCTGGGTTTTTGTTGTTGTAAATGAAGAATGCCTTCTGATTGAATCCATGGTGACCCTGACTTAAAAGGTTAGGAGAACTCTGTTCCACTAATTCCTGTTTCCCTCAGTGACCACTTCAAGATGAGCATAAAAAAAAAAAAAAAAACCACCAATGCAAGACTGGGTGTGGAAAATATGAAAAATAATCCCATTTTAATTAAATGAGTTCATGATTTCAGAAACAGAAAGCCCAGTGGGACTAAGCAATCCACCCCACAACAGTTTATATTATTATTATTTTATATTTGCTCATTTTAATGATTTTACTTTACTAAACATACCCAAAGTAGTGAAATTAATTACATCTCAAATTTTTTTATTACTTTCAATTCAAGACTTTTGTATCACTATTTGTTTTATTTTGTTATTTAATATTTTAATTCCCTTTCAAATAGTACAGGCATGTTCACATAGTAGGTATCAAACTTCCCTTTTCTAGAATCCTTGGAAACAGTGTGGTAGGGGGAGGAGCCGAGATAGTGGAA
>JAJHZJ010000652.1:0-47500 GCA_023548195.1 Bettongia penicillata ogilbyi | reverse complement strand
AGAAAATTATTTTCAAAATTATTTCTCAATTTTCTGAGAATTCATTATGCCATTTCAATGAGAAGGTGCTTATCAGATGGAAGACAGATTTTGTTTTGATTCCCCTTCAGTGTGGTGTCTAACACAAAATAACATCCAGGAACATAGGCATCATTTTCATTCTTATTTCAAAATGCTTTGATTTGACTTCATGGGGAAAATGATGAACTTTTATCCTGATGCATTCTCCTTCTGACGTTTGAAAATTGGCACAAAATTACAGGCTTTATGCTTTCTTGTTCTTCCTGATTGAAAGCTTCAGGTTGAAAATACCTTTGCCATTGCTTTTTTTAGTTTATTGTTAAAAAGCATTATTAAATCATTATATCTAATTATGAAATTAATTGTTTTTAATGATTTTTCTTTGAAACTACTAAATACATTGTAGATAAATACATAATTAATTGGTAGCAAGAAATCTCTCTTTAAAAGAAATAATGATGTTGGAGCAGATTTCCAGTTGGAAAGGAAAATACATTTGAATCATGAACCATTACAGACTAATAGTAGGTAAGAAGGATATAATTTAGACTCAGTCTACAGAGTGGATTTACAAACAAATAAATAAAAAGAAGAAAAAAATCTCATTATTTCTAACATTTCAACACTTTTGTATCCCAATGACTAAGAAGTTGGAATATTAAAAGTGATAGCAAACATTTGAAAAGATGATAAGGCCTCATTTAAAAACACATATAGAGAGAAAGAAAAAGCAATATCCAAGAGAAAGATTATAAATTCCAAAGATGACTGAAATCTCTTAAATTTTCTATCAGGCCCATTACTTTGCTGGAAGGATCCACTTTTGCTTTTCCTCCTTTGTTCACAGTCTGTTTTAAGAGTTTCTGCAATTATCTCTTCCTTGAGTTCATAAAATTCAGATAAATGCTTTTGTGAAAATCAGAAAATTCCCAGTCATAGGATCATACGACTTTAGATAAAGGAGGGACCTTAAAGATTTCTAGTTCAACTTTTTTAATTTATAGATGAAGAAATTGAGATTGTCAAGGGAAACAAAAATCACTACCAGTCGCTATTAAGAATGAGAGATAGTTGTTTGATACCGTGTCCTAGGGGTATAGGGTGACATAGAGAATTATCTAAAAACCTGGGTTTGAATCCAAGCTTTGATATGTTTCACCTGCTTCACCTTAAGCAAATCATTTAACATTTCCAGGTCTCAATTTGGGGTCTCATGGATTAAATGAAGTAATTGAACTAGATGAACCTTAAGGTCCTTTCTGGGTGGTTAGGTGACTCAGTGGGTAGAATATGGGGCATGGAGTCAGAAAAGACATGTCTTCTTGAGTTCAAATTTGAGCTCAGACACTTACTAGCTGTGCACCCGAAAGTAAGTCTATTGACCACAGTTTCTTTATTTGAAAAATGATCTAGAGAAGGAAACAGCAAAACAGCCAAGTTTCTTTGCCAAGAAAATGGCAAATGGGGCCAGAAAGAGTAAGACATCTGACCAACCACAAAGGTCCCTTCTAGTTTTAACACCTGAACCAAAGGTTGGACTGTTTTACCTGCATGACCATACCTTTCATTGTAAAAGTAATCCTGAAGATTTTTCAGATATTGCATGTGTCTTTTTTCTGGTGTATGGGGCATTTTTTCAGAAAGAGCTTTGCAAAATTTAAGAAAAAATAAAAATAAGGTCAAGAAAACAGTAGAATTTTTTTTTTTATAAATAACTAAAATGTGAGGGGAAAATGTATGAAATGAAAGCAAATAACCATGTGTCATAATATAAAAAAAGTAGGGAATGACATAATGCCTGTCTTCAAGGACCTTACAATTTGAAGATATACTTTCACTATTCTCAAGTATGATATAAGGTAGAATGTGATACATATGAAGGAGAGATCCAAGTTAGGCCTTCAATGAAGAAAGGATTATCAGAAGCAAAAACAAGGAAATATTGTGTTGTAGGCATGAACTGAGGAAGAGAGAGTAGGAAAAGAACAAGAAACAGGAAAGAGGAATTTGGTTGGGGAATAAAGTGAGTGAAAAAGGAGAGGTACATAATAAGGTTGGAAAAATAAGTTAGAGCCCAGATAGTGTAGGGTTTTAGTGCCTGACTAACAAGTTTACAGGTTGTCCTGTTTTTCATAGGGAATCATAAAAGAATTTTGAGCAGAAGACTGATGTCCTTAGAACTAAGTATCACAATATTATTTTGCTGTGTTCACAAAGGATAGATTGGGAACAAGAGCCAGATAGGGCAGTGTGAATTTAGTTGAAAAAGAAAGTGGGGGGGAGGAGCCGAGATGGCGGAGTAGAAAGACTCACGTATGCTAGCTCCGAATCCACAGCCCATAAATTTCCTGTAAGAAGAACTCCCCACAAATTCTGGAGCACTGCAAGGCGCGCAGAAACACAGTGGAAGAGATTTCCGTTCCACAGAGCCCTGGAAAGCCATCCCCAGGGGTCCGTCGCACCACGGAAAGCAGAGCCCACCCCAGCGCTGCCCTGGCCACGGCCCCAGAGGAGCACATCCGAGCAGGCTTCAGGGACGGAACCTCTGGTGGCCAGGAAAGTCCCTCCGCCCATAGATGCTACAGGTCAGTGAGAGAGACATCTGAGCTAGCCGAGAGGGGAGCGGGGTGTCTCTGTGACTCGGGCCCCCTAGGGAGGAAGTGGTGGAGGGAGCGGCAGAGGCAGTGGCAGCAGAGGCAGCGGAAGAGGGAGGCAGAGGGAGTGGTGGCAGCCCAGGACAGCAGGCAGCAGCAGGCAGAAGTTCAGGTCTCTGCATAAACCCCCTGAGGGAGCTGAGCCTGGGAGGCGACCCTGCCCCCACCTGAGCAGCAGAACTTAAACTCATATTGAATAGCAGCCGCGTATGTTGCAGAAAGCCCCGAGGCTGGGAAGCAGCATTTGAATCTCAGACCCCAAGCACTGGCTGGGAAGATCTAGGCAGGGGTGGAGAGGAATCTCAGAAGTCAGATAACTGGCTGGGAAAATGCCCAGAAAAAGGAAGCAGAATAAGACCATAGAGAGCTACTTTATTGGGGAAGAGATGTTCCTTCCCCCTTTCATTTCTAATGATGAAGTACAATGCCTGCCATCAGAGAAAGACGTGGAGGTCAGGGCCTCTGTATCCCAGACATCCCAGGGGGATGCCCGGTGGGCTCAGGCCATGGAAGAGCTCAAAAAGGATTTTGAAAATCAAGTTAGACAGGTGGAGGAAAAACTGGGAAGAGAAATGAGAGAGATGCAAGAAAAGCATGAAAAATGGGTCAGTACCATGCTAAAGGAGACCCAAAAAAATGCTGAAGAAAATAACACCTTGAAAAATAGGCTCACTCAATTGGCAAAAGAGGTTCAAAAAGCCAGTGAGGAGAAGAATGCTTTCAAAAGCAAAATTAGCCAAATGGAAAAAGAGGTTCAAAAGCTCACTGAAGAAAATAGTTCTGTCAAGATTAGAATGGAACAGATGGAGGCTAATGACTTTCTGAGAAACCAAGAAATCATAAAACAAAACCAAAACAATGAAAAACTGGAAGAGAATGTGAAATATCTCATTGGAAAAACAACTGACCTGGAAAAGAGATCCAGGAGAGACAATTTAAAAATTATGGGACTACCTGAAAGCCATGATCAAAACAAGAGCCTAGACATCATCTTTTATGAAATTATCAAGGAAAACTGCCCTGATATTCTAGACCCAGAGGGCAAAATAAGTATTGAAGGAATCCATCGATCACTGCCTGAAAGAGATCCAAAAAGAGAAGCTCCTAGGAACATTGTGGCCAAATTCCAGAGTTCCCAGGTCAAGGAGAAAATATTGCAAGCAGCTAGAAAGAAACAATTCCAGTATTGTGCAAATACAATAAGAGTAACTCAAGATCTAGTAGCTTATACATTAAGGGATCAAAGAGAGTGGAATAGGATAGTCCAGAAGTCAAAGGAACTAGGACTCAAACTAAGAATCACCTACCCAGCAAAACTGAGTATAATACTTCAGGGGAAAATATGGTCTTTCAATGAAACAGAGGACTTTCAAGCATTCTTGATGAAAAGACCAGAGCTGAAAAGAAAATTTGACTTTCAAACACAAGAATGAGAAGAAGCATAAAATAGTAGACAGCAAAGGGAAGTCATAAGGGACTTACCAAAAGTGAACTGTTTATATTCCTACATGGAAAGACAATATTTGAAACTCTTAAAACTTTTCAGTATCTGGGTAGTTGGTGGGACCACACATACATACACACACACACGTACACGTGTGCACGCACACACACATACACACATGCATGCACATACAGAAACAGAGAGCACAGGGTGAATTGAATAGGATGGGACCATATCTTAAAAGAAACTAAGGTAAATGGTGAGAGAGAAATGTAGTGGGAGGAGAGATAGTGAAATGGAATGGGGTAAATTATATCTCATTCAAGAGGCAAGCAGGAGACTTTTTAGTGGAGGGAAAAAGAGGAGAACTGAGAAAAAAACATGAAGTTTACCCTCATCACATTCGACTAAAGGAAGGAGTAAAATGCACACTCATTTTGGTATGAAAACCTATCTTACAGTACAGAAAAATGGGAAAGAAGGAGATAAGCAGGGAGGGAGGGATGATGCAAGGGAGGGCAATGGAAGAATGGAGCAATTTGAGGTCAACACTCTTGGGGAGGGACAAGATCAAAAGACAGAATAGAAACAATGGGGGGCAGAATAGGATGGAGGGAAATACAGTTAGTCTTATGCAACACGACTGTTATTAAAGTCATTTGCAAAACTACACAAATATGGCCTATATTGAATTGCCTGCCTTCCCAAAGGGAATGGGTGGGGAGGGAGGGATGGGAAGAATTTGGAACTCAAAGTTTTAGGAACAACTGTTGAGTATTGTTCTTGCTACTAGGAAATAAGAATACAGTTAATGGGGAATAGAAAGTCATCTGGCCCTACAGGACAAAAGAGAAGATGGGGACAAGAGGAGGGAGGGATGATAGAAGAGAGGGCGGATTGGTGATAGGGAAAATTAGAATGCTTGGTGTATTGGGGTGGGGGGAGGGGATAAATGGGGAGAAAATTTGGAACCCCAAATTTTGTGAAAATGAATGTAAAAAGTTAAATAAATAAATTTTAAAAAAAGAAAAAACTGAAAAAAAGAAAAAGAGAGTGAGGAAAGTGATTGGTGGAAGTGTTAATGGTATAGTAAATAAGGAGGGGGGAAGCAGTGTTACAGAAATTGAATCCAAAGCATTTAAAGTGATAAGGTAGCATTCAGTAAAAGAGAGGGAGTATAGTTCTCACTGAGATGTCATGCCGGGTTGACTGGGGAGAGAGTGGTGACATCAAAAGAAATAGGAAAGTTTGTAGGAGAGGCAGGTTTGAGGTATAAGGCAGTGAGTTCAGTTTTTGAACATGTTAAGTTTTGCATGCTTATGTGACAATCAATGACCTATGTATTAAAGGTTTGGAAGTTATTCTATGTATTATGCTATTTAAACCTGAGAGTAAACCAAAGATGTGGATGTTATTTTTAACCTCATTTTATTAATGAAACTGAGAAGTTAAGTGACTTGTCTCGGTAGAAATTGTTTGAGTGAGGAATTGAACTCGGATGCTCCTGACTCCAAAGCCACACTCTATCAGTTATGCCCCCTAGCTGTTTATAGGACTGAACATTGGTGCAAAGATTTAGGAGCCATCTACTTAGAGATGACATTAAAATCTATGTGAGACAATGAAATAATTATCCATTGGATTTTTTAACTGAAATATCCCCCCCACACACACACACACACTTAATAGTATTTTACTTCCTAAGATAACAAGAAATTTGAGATAGGTTATGTACATGCACAACTACATGAACCATATTTCCACATTATGAAAGAAACTCAGAACACAAGGAAAAAACCATGAGAAAGAAAAAGCAAAAATAAAAAAGTGAAAATACTATGCTTCAATCTGGCTTCAGACTCCATAGTTCTTTCTCTGGATATGGACAGCATTTTCCATCATGAGTCTTTTGAAATCGTCTTTATCCATTGGATTTAATAGATTGTTTTACTCTGCTTTTTTAAAAACATGTAAAATGGTTACTTATAAATCTACTTTTTCACTTAATATTATTTTTCCCAATTACATGTAGTTTTCAACATTCTTTTTTATAAGATTTTGAGTTCCATTTTTTTCTCCTTCCCTTAATCCTCTCCCCCATCCTCAAGACAGCAAACAATCTGATATAGGTTATACATACACAATCATGTCAAACATAAATATCTATCTTTTTTAATTAGAACCCTCTCCCCAATTTCCTTTTGTGAAATTTTTCTTGTTAATTCAGACTACTCAAGAAAAATGATCAGATTTCATCATTATGCTACTGAAATAATGTAAATTTACTTATAATTTTTCAGAACTTTTTATGCGAGTGTATGTTATCACAAACATATACACACGATCACACAATGTATTATATATATGCAAATATGTGTGCAAATGCATTGTGTTATACATGAATAATGCACATTTATACATAATATGTCATTATGTATACTTATTTATGCAGAGAGCAAAAGGGTAAATAGATAAGAATTTTAGACTTAATTCATCACTCACGTGATTGCTCCTGAGGAAGGTTCCTAACTTAGTTTTCTAAATTGGATCCTTATTCTTAAAACCTATACATTATTTTCTTTATTGGTATGATGAAAAGGAAAAAAAATACCAGGAGATAACAGAACATATACATATTATCACTGTTTCTTTAGAATTACGGTCAATGAAATACAACAAAAAATAAGAAGGGCTTCCATGTCTAAGACTTTGTCATTGGTTCTGGGAATGCAAAGATTAAAAACTACTCATAGAAGAATGTGAAAAAGATCCTCAGAAAATGACAGGAAAACTTTGGGTGAGCTGAATTATTCTGGGAGAAAACAGGGAAAGCTTTGTAGAGTAGCATTTGAACTAAAATTCTTGAAAGATTTCTATGAGCAGAGATGAGTAAGGAGGATATTCTGGGCATGGGAGACAACGTGTGAAAATGCATGGTGTCATGAAGTGCTGAACAAGATTGGGGAACATGTAATAATCTCACAATCCAGTGAATTACCTTTGCTTTTATTAATGTAACAACCTTTCCACTCTTTCTTAGCAATCCAATCATATTACAAAATTGTTGAAACTTCTTGGTCTGCCACTGACTCATAAATTCAAAGTGATGTTGAACCAGGACATAAATCTTACTGGATCCTTCCTGGAGCTCTTTAAAAATCCATTTATATCTAGTGACCTACACAGAGGACACTGTTAAACAAAACTTTCTACTGAAATTTTAATCTAGATACTAGACGCAGTCATCTACATCGTTTGGATTTCTAATGCTTTTAAATACCTGTCAGAAATTCAATTCAACTAAGCTGAAAACCTACTATGTGCAAAAAACAGAGTAAGTAAACATTAATAAGAGCCACAGTATGTTCAGAATGGTACAAAGTACTCTGAATATTGAATGAAACTGCGTTTTCCAAAAGATAAGGTTGTATAATTGGGGTAAGGGAAGAAACCTTTAGCCTAGGCAAATATGGAAACTTGAACAAAGCATGAAAATGGGAAAATGGGGCATGTTTCCAAGGGAATACCAAATTATCCATTTTGATTAAAATTGTGAATATATGAAAAGAAACAAGAAGAAAGAAGATTTGGCAAAACAGAGGTTTGGACTTGGAATATTTCATTCTCTATCATGTCAAAATGTTCTGTTGGTTTGCTTTTTTTTTTAAAGGTACACTAAATCATAGACTAAGGGTTAGAAGAGACCTTAGAGATCTTTCAGTCTATTGTTTTAAAATTTATTGGAAAGAAATGGAAAGCAAGAAAGTTTAAATGACATGTCCATCACACAGGCAGCAAGAACAGGGATTTAAATCCAGTTTTTCCCTTATGATCACCTTTCCACTACAGCAGTTTCAAAAATATGTAATAATATTTTTGCTTTTTTCTTCACATAACTATTTCTGAGATGCCATTACAATACTTTAAATTTATCTTTTCTTTTCATTTTATATTCCTTTCTTAATGTACTCCTCTTTTCTACCAAAAATGGCATTACTCTCTTTAATTTAAAAATCAAACTAATAAGCATATATTTTTCTCTCTTCCTCAAGCTGGCAGTTACAAAACTCTTGTAACAAGTGAAATAAGTTCCTACATCGATCATGTCCAAAAATGTATATATCCTTCTGTGGTTTGAGTATGTCACACTTCTAGCAGGAAATGGATTAGAGGTATTATCCGAGTTTCTCTAAAATCCTGGTTGGTCATTGCCTTGATCAGAGTTCTCAAGTCTTTCCAAGTTGTTTTTCTTTTCAACGTTGTTAAATTGTTTTCCTGAATCTGTTCCTTTCACTGTCTATCAACTCATGTTGATGAGTTGAATTCTTCTGAGGATTCTCTGAAATATCTCCTTTTGCCATTTAAAACATAACACTATTCCATTATATTAACATACCACACTTTGCTTGATCATTCCCCAAGTGATGGGCACTCCCACAGTTTCCAGTTCTTTGCCACACAATAAGATCTTCTTTAAATATTTTTATAATGATACTTTTACTGTTTCTTTGATATTTGAGTAAAGTCCTGAGTGGAATTATAAGATTTTATCAGATTTTGAGAGGGAAAATAGTGAGCAAAAAAAGTTGTTGATCAGCATATTGGCTGTGTCTAACAGGGTGTGCAGTATTCAAAACTTTATTCACCTCCTACTACAATGAAGGGAAGGAGACTCAGTTTTTACATCTGAGATCAAACCTGTTGAGACTCCAATAATTTCAGTTTTGTGTGAAAAAACATCATTGGGTTCTATTTATGTTTTGTTTTTCCCAAAAGCAGAAAAAAATTAAAGGTAAGACACATCCAGTTCTTGAGGATTTCACATACATTTAGGTCAACTATTCTTGATATGAGACATAATTTAAATATTTTGGTAGATTTTTTCAGTTAATATCTAGAAGAAATGCTAGTCTGACAGACTGGGCCAATTACTTCTTATTGCAAGAATACCAAACTTCACCTTAAAATATTCATCACTTCAAGTTTTCAAAAAATGATTCTGCTCTTTCATAATTATTGCTGATGTTTTGGTGGACTTTATCACATAGATTCATGGGACTCACTGTGCTTTACCTTGGTGGAAGGTGGGAGAAGTCCAGGTAATAAATGTTTGAAATAGGTTTGTGGGAATATAGCACATGTTTTGGGAAATGACTGATCAGTTGCAATACTAAATGCACAATGAGGCTGGCACAGCGGTACATCAGGGGGCCACAAGGATGAGTGGAATTTTGAGCCTAGGATTCCTTTTCAATTGTGCGTGTGCATGTGTGTGTGTGTGTGTAACTAGAGTAGAAAAGAAAGATTCATTCTGAGGGACAGCAGAGAGATGCACAGTCAACAAATTGAGTTGAAATTAGAGCACTAGGATCTTGTTATCTCCAATAAAAATAATAATATTAATTTTATTTTATTTAGCACTTCACTGTTGTTCATCTCTACACATATTATCTTATTTAATACTAAATACAAACTTGTCTGCTCAGTACTATTAGCTTTGCCACTGTAGAGGCTGAGGAGTTAAATAACTGATTCAGGGTAACAGCACTAGTAAATGTCTGAAGCAGAGTTTGAACTCAGATCTTTGGGGTAACAGGTCTAGCACTCTATTCACTACTATACCTAGCATAGCACCACTGCCTTACTTGGAAGAAGTACTCTGCTTAGCCTTTGAACTGGCCTAACAACCTGAGGAAGCCTTGCTTTTGTTAGAGGAATATTTTCAACTTCCTGGACTCAGAAATCCAGTACCTTCTCTGGATGGGCAAGAAAGGAGTTATGGAAAAAAGAGAGGGTCCAATGTCCTCCATGTCCTCAAAATTGTCTGTTTTGTGCCATGCAGTCCTGGCTAAGAGGAATTGAAATGACTCTTAGAGCAGAGCTCTGGCATACCTAGCTGGAGATACGAAGAAAGATGCTAGAAATTTCCAAATGTGGAAGGAAAAAATCAGTGGAACATAAACAATTCAAAATTACCATTCAAGGCTGAAGGTAAAGGTTTTATGTATTATAAAACATTTTATTTCACATACTGAAAATAAGAGGGAATATTTGCTTGGGACTGGTCCGCTAGCCCTTTTTTCTCTACTTAGCATTTCAGGCTTTCTTATTGGTTCATAAATCTTGATGGCACTTGTAAGTGTTTATGCCATCTTTTCATTAGCTGCACCATATCTGCAGCAGGGCCATCCATCAGAAGTAGAGGATAACTGTGCAGTTATACATTTAAACATCCGTGCGAAGCCAGGAAAGTAAAACACAAATAAATATCTGATGCCTAGGTTATATCGAGGCCCTTACATCAATGCAAGCTTTTAGAAGGAAACAGTTTATAATAATAATTCTAGTTTCCAATCAATGGGGAAAAAATCCTATCTACCACACTTGCTTATGGATATGAATTGTAAATCTGACTTTTACATTAAGGCTGCAGTGAACTGATGCTCTCTAAAGATGAACCTCAGTAATTCATTTCTTGGACCAGTCATAAAATCCTATATAACTTGACTGAATTTGAAATAACAACCCCTTGGCTGGTTGCCTGTTTTCAAAAGTTTGATGATGTATAGTGCTTTCTGAGTCTGATGGCCCTCTTAGTTCAGTAATTCTGTCTTTATATTTAACTAATAATAACTCTGAGAAATTGCTAGAAAACGGGCTTTCAAAACCAATATGAAGTAAATAGATGCAGGTTTTTTTCCGAGTCTCCTTGGGCATTTTCAGTCAAGAGCTATCAAAAGCCCTTCAATGCTTCTACATTCATGCTGATTAGTGTACACGTGTCAAGTTTTTCTTGCTTCTCTTCTTGTATTAATGACCATTTACTAATTTAATTTAAATACATTAACTCTTTTATATTCTTCTGCTGGTGGAATCGCTAGACAGATAGAAAAACCAATGGTTAACTCTCTATCTCTCTACATTTTCATTTAACCTGGACCTATATTTCTTTTCAGTAGGTAGAAATGTCCTGTGAGGGGATGCCCTCTATCATTACAGATCATCACATGCTCTGCTTCTTACAGACTAAGGGAGGCTACACATATATGAGATGTAACCTAAAGTAGTGGATAGAGAGCCTGCCTTGGAATTAGAAAGACCTAGGCTCAGATTTCTCTAAGATACCCACTGGTTATGTGACTCTGGACAAGTCCATTGATTTCCCTATGAGCCAAGTAGATACGTATACCTTTAAGTTGCAGATATCTTCTTTCATAGAG
The DNA here is from genome assembly GCA_023548195.1 of Bettongia penicillata ogilbyi. NCBI lineage: Eukaryota > Metazoa > Chordata > Mammalia > Diprotodontia > Potoroidae > Bettongia > Bettongia penicillata. The sequence goes on along the minus strand of JAJHZJ010000652.1, from coordinate 36,161 downwards.
TTAAGTTGCTACCAGGATTATCTTATGTTTGTTGTACCCTACCAGGTTTATACTCTTAACTACTGCTACCACTTTAGATAAGGTCCCTAGAGAGAAATGTCAGTTAGGAGTAAGCTGGAACTGTTGGGACTTCTGAAAATATAGCTCCTGAGCCTTCACAATCAATAATCAGAATCATCTGAACTGTGTTAGAGTTTACAAATGAGATTTCCTGAGACAGTATAGCAATAATAGGAAGTTTTAAAATACCCCTTGTTTCTATTATTGGGGTCAAACACTCAATGTATGGGTCTCTGCTGAGGGTGGATTCAACCAAAAAGCGTAGAGATACGAATACATGTAGAGAAGGTATATGTCAAAGGGGAACCTCCCAACACTTAGCCTAGGGAATCCACTTTTTCCCTCCATGGAGTCCACCTGAAATTTCATTTAGGTAGTGTTTTCTGAGGACTCTGAATATCATTGCCTTTCTATGACCCAGAGCCAGCCCTTAACCATTTAAGAGTCACTGCATTAAACTGCTACCAGCTTTGAATGATTTAATTTCCATATCCATCTGTAGATTATTCTTGTCATCAGCCACTATCACTTCAGTGGCCACTGATACAAACTCCAGTTAATTTTGTTACCAAGTCCGGGTGCCAGTAAGATGTCTGATAGCTTTCATAGATATCCTGAATTTGCAAAGTCATTGCATGGGTAATTCCATCACTGAATCCTCATTTACCTAATATTAAAGAACAAACACCAAAGAAAGAGAGGCATCGTGTTGAACAGGCAGGCAAATGATAGCTTGATGCCATGATCCAGAAGCTCAAAGCAATTCTTTCCTCTCACGCAGCCAGAGAGGAAAGAATGAAATCCCATTGCAGCCTCTAAAAAATTATCCCTCTCGTATGTGATAAATTAAGTCCAGCTCAGAGTCTAATGAGTCATTGACTCTTCTCATTCTACAGTCAATTAGAAGATATTTTGTCATCACACAGTACTGGTTCCTCAGTCAAATACGGATAGAAATAGATTTCCAATGTTCCATTTGTTGAAATAGAACTGGGCAAGAAATAACTGTGCATCTTTCATTTAACCCATATTTACCAAGAAGGATAAATCTGAATATTCTCTAAGGATTGCATACTCATAATCCAGTGCCCTCAATACACTTTGATGCAATATACTTAAATACAAACATATTTTGTCTGTCTCTGTAATTCTTTCTGTTTCTGTTTCTCTGCCGCTTTCCCTATCTTTGTCTCCCTCTTTTTCTATCTCCATCACTCTCTATCTCTGTCTCTCTCTGTCTCAGTTCCCATTTCTCTGTCTTTGTCTGTCTGCCTCTCTATCTCCCCCAGTCTTCTCACTGTTCTTCCAAATTTAAAATACTTATACTGTAAAGGATCATTAGCAGTTCCTTCAGGTGCCAGGTCTTTCCTATGGTCTTTGATGGTTTTCAGAAGGCTAGAGAGTTTTTTCAATGAAAAAATGACAATTTTTGGTTTCAATTTTCCTTTTAACCTCACTTTCCTTGCATTTTGCTATGACTGCTTCTGTTTCACTATGGTCTTGAATGCTTTTTGAGATTTTTCAACTTCCCACACCAGCAGCCTGTGCAATATCTTTTATAGTCATCTAAGTATACTTTTCAATAAGTACTTTTGCACATTTCTTTGTAATAATATCCATTTTTTAAATGACAGAATTAAAAGCAGAACAAAAGAGAGCAATTAAATAAATGTTTGTGATCTGAAATGTTCTAGACCCAATTGACAAAAAAAGCTAACTAAATGTGGGAAAACTAATTCAATTCAATGACATCTCATCAATCAGTTTTGAAATAGTCTAGTGTCAGGAGAGGCACATGTGCATGAACTTTAAATTAAAATATGAAAATTATTTATTACCCCAAATAAGGCCTGCACTTCTATATTTCCTAGGCATCCTCATTCTTGATGTCTATGGTTTAACCTCAAGTCTTTACTCTTACATTGCAATTTACCTCCTCTCTAAATATAAATCAATTGAAGATGTTCTATCCATTTTGACTGACTGATTGACACATCATTTCCATTTTTTGTATTATTTCTTTGCCAGTTTTCAAACAATAGGCCAATGCTTATATCTAAGACAGGATTAATTCTAAAGTACAATTACATGAGTTATTGTGCTAAATGGGACACCTACACAAGACATGTAATTATCTTCTACTGATCTTGAAATTTTGTCAAAAATGTTTCAATTAGCACAGCACACTTCCTCTCATTCCAGCTCTTGCTGTCTTTATTGCTTTAAATTACCTTTTTACTTCTAAATATTTAAAGATTTATAGTTTTATATTAATTCCATTATCCTACTACAAATTTAAATTGGACTTATTTGATAGTAAATGTCAGGAAACTCTACTCTTTGTCATTTTAAAGTTTAAAGAACTTTTCTTTCCTAATTAGATAAGACTAATTATTTTTTAACATGTTTAAATAAGGGCAAAAGCTAGATACCTATTGTAGTGACTTTCCAAGTACCTTTTCCTTTCTAAGTTTTAGGTTTTATAAAGCACTCACTAATTTGCAATTGCACAGAATTTATATTTCTTGTGAAAAGAGTTTAAGAATTGATCTAGATGTCTATCCATTTCAGAATTATGCTGGATCTTTGTTATCTATGGTCATGAATGGATCACCACTCTAACATAAAGAATTTTCAAGCTAGTTTCCAAAAAGTCTTGACAATATTAACATTACTGACTTCAAATTCACACCTATTTCATTTGATTCTCCCACAAGTGCTGTGAAATTGGTAGTAGGCAGGACGAAAATAAGAAGGTAATGTAGTACAGTCTGGAAAAAAAACAAAACAAAACAACACATAGGCATTAAGAGTTGAAGAAGGCCATCAAACTCTAGCCTTGCCAGTAACTAGTTCTGAGATCTTGGGTAAATCTTTTAACTTCCCTGGGTCTCTGGTTTGTTTGTTTTTGTTTCTGTTTGATTGTTTGGTTTTTTAAGTGAACAATGAGATTACTACACGCTGTAGTCCTGGTTTTAATTATCTCCCATCATTTTTATTTTACAGGTAAAGAAATAAGCACAAAAATAGGGTTAGTGACATGCTCAGAATGCTTCAATGTGACTGGAAATGTTAATGTTCTTGGTAGCTGCTAGGGAAGCTAGATGGCACAATGGATAGCGTGCTAGGCCTGGAGTCAGGAAGATTCCTTTTTCTGAGTTCAAATCTGGAGTCAGAGACTTACTAGCTGTGTGACCCTGGGCATGTCCCTTAACCCTGTTTGCCTCAAACTGATTATGTGCTGTAGTGGAAAGAGCACTGAACAAAGAGAGAGGAGGTTATGGCTTCTGTTCCCACTTCTATCACAGCCATGCTGAATCTTTCTAAGCCTGTTACTAAACCTATTTTTGTGCTTATTTCCTCACCAAAAAAAAAAATGAGCTGGAGAAGAAAAAATCGAACCACTTCACTATGTTTGCCAAGGTAACCTCAAATGAAGTCACAAAGAGTCAGACACAACCAAACAGCTGAACAGCAGCAATAGCTACTAAGCGAGGTAAAAATATCTCAGAATAAAAATCTGAGACTGCCTTTGATTTACTTTTAAGAGCCTGATTTTTGTATCTTACTGTCTTAGAAATGGGGGACTCACTTAGGAATACCTGGGCTCAAGTCCTAACTCCTGACAAATACTTCCTATGTGACCCTGGACAAGTCACTGAACCTAAGTATTTGGGAGATTCTAAAATTGGAAGTTGCAGAGACAGGTGACACCACTATATAGGTTTTCTATACCTATGAAAAGGAGCCAACTAAAAAAATAGTACATTCTAGGGTGCCAACAGAATAAAAGTTGAAGAGAGGACATAGATCTGCACTGGTAAAAAAAAGTTTCCTCACTAGTGTTTCCCTATAAAAATGGGTCTAATCTATTTTTTTTCAATTTTTCCCTAAGGGCAGTTAGGTAGATAGAGTACCAAATCTGGAATTAGGAAGACCTGAGTTGAAATCCTTCCTCAGACACTTACTACCTGTGTGACCCTGTGCAAGTACCATAACGCTGTTTGTCTCAGTTTCCTCATTGTAAAATGAGCTGGAGAATGAAATGGCAAACCACTATAACTAAATAATTTTTTTTTTCTAATTTTCTCCTTTGGAAAAAATATTTCCTATTCTTGTTCCCCTTCTGAATGATTATGATGTTAAATAATTGTCATGCCTTCCTTTTTCTAGGAGTTTTGGATGGAGCTCTCTAGCCCACGCATGCCCTCTTCCACAGAGCAAAATATTAAGGGATATTTTCCCTGATTTTAGTATTTAATGTGGTGCTTGGCATGTAGTAGGTCCTATATAAATACTTATTCCCTTCCTTTCCCTTCCACTCTCTTGTCATCCTAGATAGAATGAGAGGTTCTCCCAACAAAGCCTTCTTTTGAAATTGTGCCCCATGTATAGCTAACTCCTGCAGTCCTCAGGCCTAGATGTGATCTCTGAGTCAAAACCTTACCTACTGTTGTAGGTAGTCATGAAAGGGTATTAAGAGTCAGGGATCAATAAATTCTTCTGCTTGGGGAAACTGAAGCAAAGGTTCTATTCTCTATACCTTGCCCCTTGCAACAGAGAGGAAGATCAAGACCTCAGGGCTGTAGCAAAGTCAGAGCTTATGGCATGCCCATTTATCATTGTGCCTTATATAGAGAGGGAATGGGGAACAGATTTCCCTCTTCTCAGCTCTCTGGTTTGTTGATCTTTGCTTCAGCTGTGACTATTTTACATTGTTCTGGGAATGGTTTCAGATGGATTGTCGTCTTGGATGGAAAATTTAATATCACCATCTCTGCCAGAATTCATTTTGGCTATAGAAGGGCACGGGGCTTGTACCCATTCTTAATATTTAATCTTTAATGTTTTGTTTCATCTGTACTCCTTAAAAAATTCAGAGCATCTAATAGGTTATCCTAGTGATGCTCATAGGATGTATTTTTTCACCAATTTTTGAGGGGAACAAGATCACTACATTCTCTACAATTTGTCAGAAGTGCCAGGGAAAGGAATAAGAGACTTATGGAGGAGTGCCTTGTGTGGAATCCAAAAGCAGCGATTTTATGACCAAGTTACCACATAGAACAATGAACTATAATAGGAAAAAACACTAGCTTTGGAATAGGAAGATCTCTCAAATAATGACATTATGGTCGGATATCAATATATCACATAGAGTAAATGGTAATTAGGAGAAACAACATAGATCTTATTTCCATTTTATGGTGAATATGACTCTTATATTGCTGCCTATGCCAATGATATCAGAGCATTTTAAGTATAAGAACCCCAGAAACTGGTTTGCATAGCATGACACAATTAAGTATAGGAGCATTTAATAAATATTGTGCAGATCAACTTCTACTGACTTTGAGGGTCACCTAATCCAGTTAGTCTCAAACTATTTGGTTTCAGGAAGCTTTGTATTCTTAAAAAAATAATGATGATCTCTAAGAGCTTCTGTATTTGTGAATTTTATCTATTAATATAGATTAAAGTGCTTTAGTATTCTTGTGAAAATAATTTGACCTCAGACGTCAGGGTCTTCTGAAAGTGTGTCAGGGCTCTTAGGGGTCCTTGGAAATCATTTTGAGAACCACTGATGTAATCTGATCACTGCATTTTGGAGATGAGGAAACTGAATCTCATAAAGGGGTTTGCCTTAGGTTACACATGTGGAAGTAAGAGAGTTAGCTTTCAAACTCAAGTCATGAATTTAACTTCATTATTCTTTCCATTAAGCCAGCATTGATTTCTGGCACATAACCTTTCTAATTCCAATCATTTCACCAATACAATAGCGATAATGCTATTTTTACTACTTAATATCACATGGGATTATTATGGAGAACAAATAAAATTATGTAAGAAATTTTTATAACTATAAACATAATAAAATACAAAATATTGCTATGAAAAAGAAAAAATGTTCTAGATGATAAAAAATTTATTTTCTTTTTTGATTTCCTTCCTGGTGCAGCATGTATTAAAAATGCTGAGTGTTAGTCCTATGTCAGTTCATTCCCACCCCTGGCCTCCAAGTTTTCTGTCTAGAATTGAAACACAGGACCTTGAGTCAAGAAATCGTATTTCCAATTTCATCTCTGTCACTGATTTGTTATGTAAACTTGATAAGTCACTTGTTCTCAGATGAGTAACAATCACAGAGGATAAGATAATCTCTGCCACTCACTTTGACTCACTTTACCTTATAGAGAATGAAACATTAATGACTGCAAAGCACTTCACAAATATAAAGTAGTAGATCAATTTTTTATTTAAAAAAACATTGAATTGCACATTAGGCACTTGGAAATATTTGTTTGATTCAGTTATATTTTCAAGAGAATGGAATCTTTTTTCAGAGGAAAGAAAATATCATTGCAGAAGAAATAGTTAAAAGCTTCAGGCAAGAGTTGTCTTTTAATTCTTTTGTGTACAGAGTGTATGTGGTTGTCCAGCCTTTCTTTCAGTGATGTTCCTAATATTGACACATAAATGAAAGGACTTAGAGCTCATATCTTGTGCGTATTTGACAAGCTATAACAGAATTGTTTGCAAAATTTTATTGAAATTCCTGCTTTCATTTATCTTTGTTAGCACAAGCCACAGAAATCTGTGATATAAAATTCTTGTATAATTTAAAGTAACTGTTACAAAATTAAGCGTGCAGGCGTTCAGAGAATGGCATATTTTTCTAAGTAAATAAAACCTTTTGGGGGGGAAAATTGCATTATATTTTATTACTTTCTGAATTGAATATTCAATTGGTTTGACTTTTCTAAACACACACAATATGAAAGGGGATGAAGAATCACAATAACAAGTGTTCTATATTATCAATAATTTGTTTAATATTATCTTTAAGTATATTAACTGGTAAGCAAACTAAAGGTGCATTATAAAGAACTAATAAGTGTTTTAGATTACAGCAGCCTCCACGTTGTCTGAAAAGGCATTTTATATTTAATAAAAATTCATGCACATTAAAAAAATTGAATCAAAGCCTTCTTATATTGTTTCCTTTTCCCTGAAATATACCTCGATTGTCCTTTAAAAAATAAGAAAACACAATTTACAGAGTATAGCAAAGGTTAGGAATCATAGTGCTTTTAAGGTAGCTCAAGGGGTCATCTATTCTTCCTACCTGTCTTGGGGCTGGTCCTTTTGTAAGTTACACTGGACAAATGAGCTTAGATCCCATTCTGAAGGACTCCAGGGAAGGAAATTCACAACCTACCATTATTGTGTTGAGCAGTCCACATTGGTTGAGTACTCTTCCTTTTAGCTAACCTGCATCCAGTATACATCATTTCAAGCTCACTGACTTGTTCTCTCAGTGGGGACAGAAAGCTTATCACCATACTTTATAAAATCACTGTTCCTGTACTGAATGCTTGCTTGCTCCTCTGTCTTTTTTCCAAGTCTAACATGACTCCCTTCAACTTATCCCTGTAGACATATGAATCATCTTTATTTCTCTGTCCTGAACTTTCTTCAAGATTTTGAAGGTTCTTTTAAGTTTTCGATTATAGAAACTGTACCACTGATGAACTTGTGAGAATTATTTCATGACTTCCACACCGTGTATTTATATAAGGTATACTTGTAGTACATCTACATTTACAGTAATAGTATTACATTGCTAATTCATATATATTTTGACCTCAAATCTCTAAATTAAGAAGACCAAGATTCAAATGACTTTGGGCAAGTCTTTAATCTCTCAGCTCCCCCAAGCAATTCCCTAATATAATCATGTGCAGATCAGTCGGTAAACTGCTCCCCTTTGGGAACTCCTGATATCGATGAAATCACAAGTCTAAATGAATATGGGCAATATAAAATATTTCTAATATTTACCACTAATATTAACTATTATTAACCTAATTAGATTTTATTATTAACCCTAATTAGGGTTATTGTGAGGAAACTTTAAGGGTCATATGTCCACCTTGTAATATGAATTCAAAGTGTATTGTTAAAAATGTATATATATGATCATAGATATATTTGAGCCACAGTTCTGCTGTTTCTTACCTGTTTGTCATGGCGCAACACTTAAGCTCAGTAGGCCTCAGTTTCTCATCCAAAGAAGAAGAAACTATACTAGATGGATTCTAAAGTCCCTTCCTGCTTTGTCTATAATCCTTTGATCCTGTGGTCTTTTATTTTTTTCAGGTTACCACCACATCTGCATTTCCCAATCTTTGTTCAGATTGCTTTTACTCCTTGGGTATCTTACTCATAATTTACATTTAGACAGCTCTTTAAAGTTTACAGGCTTTGATGATTCCTCACAACAAATCAGTGAGGTAAATAGTGTAATAGTGATTAACTCCATTTTAAAGATGAAGAACCCAAATTTCAGAAACCAAATTGACTTGCCCCAGTTTACCCAGCTTGTACATAGCTAGGCAGCACAGTAGATAGAAAGCTAGACTTGGAGTGAGGGAGACCTGAGTTCATATGTGTCCTCATTCACTTAGTAGCTTTGTGAACCTGGACAATTCACTAAACCTCTATTTAACTTAGTTTCTTTACATTTTAAAAGGGGATGATAATAGCACCTACCTCCAAGGATTGTGGTGAGGATAAAACGAGATAATATTTGTAAACCATCATACATATCTTAAAGTGCTGCATAAATATTAGATATTAGTAGTAATATTAATAAATAACAGGGTTAACATATGAAACCAAATTTTAGACTCAAAGAATAATACTTTTACATTATGCAGGGATGAAACTAATACATACATATACATACACTTACATATCCTTAAATAAACATACATATAGATACTTATATGCGTGTATGTATTTGTATGCATTGTGTATGTATATGTGTGCATATGCAGATATATATGAAGTGTGTGTGTACATGTGCCATTTTTTATCTTTGTCATCTCTGTCAAGTTGCCTCAACTCTGTGAAAAGAAAGCGTTGGACTAGATCAAGGGTCCTTAAATTTTCTGTGCGTCAGGGACCCCTTTGGCAGTCTGGTGAAGCCCACAGAATCCAGAGTCTGCCTACTCATCATTTCTTATAGCACAATAATATTCCATTACATTCATATACCACAACTTGTTTAGCCATTGATGGGGAATTTAAAATTTCTTAATGTACAAAATAAAACACATAGAGTTAAAAGGGAAATAAAATGTAATGAAATAAAGTTATCAAACTATTTTTAATCATGAAAGAAAGAAGAAAAAGCATTTGTTAAATGCTCTACAAATATCTAATTTGGTTTTCACAACAACCTGGAGATGTAGGTACTATTATTAACCCCTATTTTATACTTGAGGAAAATGAGGTAAAGAGAGGTTAAATGGCTTGTCCAGAGTCACAGCCCCACAGGTATTAAGTATCTGTGGTCAATCTCTAATCTTCCTGAATTGGGGCCAGGCTCTCAATGCCCTATGGTACCTATCTGTGTCATTTACCCAAGGTTATGAATCCCTGGAATAATTAACACATACCAAGCATCAGTGTCAGGAAGATTTGGGTTTAAGTCCTGACTGTGAAACATACTGGCATGCAGTCCTGGGCATAATAATCTCATATTATTAACCCCAGGATAATAACCCCTGGATAATATGATCTCCAAATTGTCTTTCTCTCTAAATTTATGATCTTTTGATGTGTAAGATTACTTAACTTTTGTGTGATTTCTACTTCAGTGAAGGCTGCCTAATGAAGAACTTTGATAGATCACCTAAGGGAGGGAGAGATGATTTCCAAGAGATTATTACTGACAAACTACCATATAGATATTAAGACCTCTAAACCTCATTTTAAGATACTAAAGGAGCTGATATTTACCTATTTATTTTTTAACTCTTTGTCCTTAAATGAGCTGATATTTTGTTTTGTTTAAAGGAACAGAACAACTATGGAATTTTTGTATTCTGTAGATTCACTGTATCAGTCTTATAGTTGGAAGTTTAGAGGCCATAAATATTTCAGCCTATGAGTGAGCAAGGATCCTATCTACAATATCGCAAGTATTTGATTATCCAGAGTCTCTATTTGAAGGCCTTCCTTCAGGGAAGTTCAAGCTACTACTTCCCAAAAATTCTCTTTCCAAATTTTCTGCTTCTATACTTTATGTAATTTTACTTCAGTGATAATGATTTGCTTTGAAATTCTTGGTTTAGAAGTTAGGAAGTAAGGAACAGGATTGGGAGGAGAATGAAGGCTGTCCTGGGCTCCTCCATAAAATGAAGCTTCAGGGGAGACTCAAAAAACAGACTTACAAAAGGATATTCAGGGTTTAAAAGGCATCAGAGGTGTTTAGATCTTTCAGGACAAGAAAGTCCCAGGTGCTGAGGAGAGTTTCAGGATGAGAGAGTATTGAAGACATGTTTTGAAATATAGAAATCTGGAAAAGGGATAGAAGGGTCATAGACTAAAATGCTTGTAATATCTAAGAACAAAAATTCTTAAATACAGCACCATATTTTAGACTATAATGGAAAAGTTTCTGAACTTGAGTCTTCATTTCTCTTATCTCCTAACACTGAGAATGCCTAGGGAAATTGAAAGCAAGTTCCAAACTCATGCATACTTTGTTAGGTGGCTCTAATCTGAGATAAATTGACTAATCTTTCTTTAGACACCAACGAGAGTACAGTGGCAGAAAATTGGGGTGCCTAGCTATCTTGAAGACTAATTGAGAGGGGCCTGTTGTAGGAGGGTTATCCAATCATTTTCTCAAGAAATGAGAACATTAGCAAGGGAATGAACTTTTAGGTTGCAAATTGGAGGAAGAGGAGATTCAGCTGAGTCATATTTAAGCAATTGTATAGTCCTTTCAATCATCCCAAGGTATTGGCTGCAGTAAAAGCCTATCCCTACAGCACTACAAATGTAATTAATAGAATGCCATAATGTCAGAAAATCAAAGTGTTAAGTAACCCAAAGTGGAAAGGGAAAATGACTGGTGAGTGAGTATAAGACTGTACTATATAGTGAACGATTAGAAGTAGTGAGGAAGTCAATGTTACATGTAAAACTGGTTATATTAGTTATGTAGCTATATATATATATACATATATATAATGTTATATGCATATATTATATATTAGAATAACAGTATGTGTAGGTATAAGCATGGTGCTAATGTTCATAATTAAAAGGAGAATTACATTGGTAGGAGCAAAGATTCATCAAGGATCTGTAACAGTCAATGTCTTTCCTATGAATGGGTAAATGATAGTGGATCTCCAAAGAAGAGAGGGTACACCATTTTTAGGGTAATAGTTCTAGAGCTGTAATTTCTACTGTAAAGAGCTCACTTCTGCTGTCAGACAATTATGGAAAATCACAGCCTTCCCTTATACTAGTCAAGATGATTCATTAGCTGAAGGCAATAGAAGACAATGAAATAGAGAACAAGTTAACACTGCATTTGGTCTAGTACCTATTGCAAAGTAGGTATTTAATAAATGTTAAATGCTTAGTCAGAGACCAATAGAGCAGATAGCAAAGTACGTGCTGTGGAGGGTTCTGGCCCTTGATATTCACACTGAAAGTATGATACCTTCTTTTAATTCTGTTGGAATTGTAACGACTGTTTCATTGTAGAATTTTTGGCCTTAATTCTTGTTAATTTTTTTTTCCTTTTAACACAACTATGATTTGATATATCCCATTACTAAGTTCTTCTCTGATATCTTTTTATTTTTTTATATGCTATTTCTCGAAAATTAGGACAGCACACTCTGTCTGGTACTACCAAGCTGCAATGATTTTTGAGGACCTCTCTACTAAGTTGAAGATGGTTTGGGGATGGAATTGCTATGCTTGAAGTAGTCCATAATGATGAAATAACAGAGACTGCTCATTATCCCACGTTCTGGTTCTGTGCAATAATAATGCAGCAACGATGCCCAGTATTTGGTATGAAAAAGGATAAGAACTGAAGCTGTTATTTTATTCATCTATTTCCCTAGGCAAGGAAATCTCTTTTACCTAAGGAAATTGGCATCCTCTCTGCAATTTACTGTCTTGGAGAGGGCCTAAGATACTGAGAGGTTAAATGACTTCCCCAGAACTATGTCCAAAGGTCTATAAAAATGTGCATATCTTTTAACTCAGCAATACCACTTCTAGGGCTGAACTCTAAAGAGATCATCCAAATGGGAAAAAGGACTCACATGTACAAAAATATTTATAGCAGCTCTTTTTGTGGTGGCAATGCATTGGAAATTGAATGTATGTCCATCAATTGGGGAATGGCTGAACAAGTTGTGGTATATGAATGTAATGGAATACCCTTGTGCTATAAGAAATGATGAGCAGGCAGACTTCAGAAAAACCTGAATAGACATATATGAACTGATGATAAGTGAGGGGAATAGAACCAGGAAAACATTGTACACAGCTACAGTGACACTGTGCTATGACTAATTTTGACAGACTTGGCTCTTCTCAGCAAAGCAAGGTTCTAAGACAACTCCAAAAGACTTATGATGGAAAATGTTATCCACATCCAGAGAAATAATTACAGAGTCTGAATACAGATCATAGCATACTATTTGCTCTTTCCCTTTTCTGTTGCATTTCTTCTTTCTTGTGGTTCATTCCATAGGTTATAATTCTTCTTTGCAGCATGATTAATGTGAAAATGATTAATGTGAATATATACGTAAAGCCTATATTGGATTACATGCCATCTTGCGGGGAGGGAGAAAATGTGGAATTCAAAAGCTTTTGGAACTGAATATTGTAAACTAAAAATAAATAAAGAAATTTAAAAAGAAAATTAAAAAAAATGACTTCCCCAGAATATACTAGGATAGAACTTGAACCAGGTCTTCCTGTATTAGAGGACAGGTTTCCTATGGCCTCAGGCTAACTTTCGGCACATAGTAAATATTCATTAACTGCTTCTTTATTGATTTGATTAATGAAATATGACTCAAATTGTGCTAAGTGTTGGAGACAGTTGTCAAAGAGATGAAATAAAATGGCAGGGGTACATGAAGAAATGGAGAATACTTTGTGAGTGACTTGATATGGTAGGGAGAAAGCTACAGAAGGAGAAGGAAATAAGCACCTATATGGTACCTACTATGTGCCACACATTATATTAAGTTGTTGATAAATATTTTCTCATTTGATCCTGAAAACAAACCTGAGATGTAGGTGTTGCTTTTTGTCCTCATTACAGCTGAAGAAATTGAGGTCAAGTGACTTGCCCGGGTTACTCACACAGCTAATAAATACCTTATGTGGGATTTGAACTCAGGTTATCCTGAGTTCCAGTTTGACATCAGGCATTTACTAGATTTATAACCCTGGGCATGTCACCTAATCCTGCTTGCCTCAGTTTCCTCATTTGTAAAATGAACTGGAGAAGGAAATGGTAAACCACTCCAGTGTCTTTGTCAGTAAAATCCCAAATGGGGTTACAAAGAATCAGACATGACCGAAAAATTCCACAACTTTCTGACTCCAGGTTCAATGCTCTATCCACTGTACCACCTAGCTGTCTCAGGGTAACTGTTAAAAAAGACAACTCCAAAATTTCAACTCTGCATCGCTTAATCAAACAGGATACAGAAACTTCTGTAGCATACTAAATATGAAAGATGCAGTATGCCTATAATATCCTTTGTAGGTTTCTGTCTATTCATTTATTCTCAAAGCCCACAACTCACTTCTACCCATATGTCAAATTTCCTACTGAGACATGTACTTTCATTCAGAAGAAATATTTGTTACTGAGCAACTTAAGTATTCAAAGGCCAGCAGGACTTTTATTTTACATGATTTAACATGTGTTTCTTATAATATTTATAAGTACATTCATTTCAAATGCAGTATACCATTACAGGGAATGATTGATCATTATACTTTTGCATAGAAAATGAAGGAAATGTGTGAAATATTTATCCAAAGGTTGATCATTCCAAATGTGAATTCCAAAGTAAGAGACTTTCTACTTCTGTACAACAGTGAGAGAACTAACATAGAAACCAGGCCACTGCTGAGACTGATACAAAATAACCTGTTAGATAAATTGTTCCAATAGACTTTATGGATTTATTGGATGATATCTGGTCAGAATAATCATTCTGTGAAATGAAATGAATGAGATTACATTTATATACTAATAAGGATATGATTAGTAGTAATATCTGAGTATAGTTTTGTTATATAATCAGAGACCCAGGGCTACAAGGGACCTCAGAGGGCATCTAGTGCTACACCTTCGTTTTACAAATGAGGGAACTCAGGTCAAGGAGGTTTAGTGAACTAATTGTCCAAGGTCAAATAGGTGCATCATAATAGGTTGGTGAATCTATGTGATTTCCATGACATTATGCTTAACTATATACTTATTTCCATTCTCTCAAAAGTTATTTGATATTTTATGTCAGTCAATTGATAATGTTGAAGAGACCATAAGCAGCATCATCTCCAAAATGTGTGTATCTGTTTTGATGGGGAAAAACAAAAAGAATGGTAGGCAGCGAATTTATATGTCATCTGCACATTGCTGAGAGGATCACATTCCAGATATATATGGGCAAGAAAATAAAAGTATTTTGACTACTTGGGCATACATAGGGTTTGGGTCAGGGTCATGGAGAGAGAGAAAGAGAGATTATGGGTATGGAACATTTGATGTACAATCAGACTCACTTAATATATCACCTAGTTTTGTTTAACGGTTTTATTTTCTTTTTTTCTTCTTTATTTTAAGGGATGGCACTATCGGTAGAGGAGAAGGGAAGGATATATTTGTAAATAAAAGAGGCATAAAAACAAAAATATTAAGAAAAATTCCTAAATTGAATAATCCTTAAGCTTTACTAAAAACAAGTAAAGGAGATTACCTATTTGTCATCCACTGTACCACCTAGCTGGGAGAGAGGAGAAAGAAAAAAGAGAGAGAAAAAGCAGATTACCATTTCAAAGAAAAAAAAATAGGTAAAGTAAATGTTAGACTCCAGGACTGTAGGTAGTTCTATTTTTAGATTAGGCTTAACCTAATATCTGATTGTTACATCATTAAATGAAGCACCCACATCAATAAGCTCACAGGTCCAGCACAGGATCAAAAATAATTATTGCTCCAACAATAAATGTCATCTTTAAACATGCCCATAATATAAGAAATAAATTTTGAAAAATTCATTAGTATCTATTACACTATACTACCCTGCTCATGTGCCTTTTGACAAATACGTGGCTATGCATTTACCCGTTTTTGTCCAGTAGTCTTTGGGTTTCTGCTAATACCCTAATAGTAAAAGCAACATCGAAACCAACAATCATGGTTAATATTTATACAGCATTTTTCTCATTTTACCCTTTTAATACCCTGAGAAACATAAAGATCTCATATAGATTATTCAACCAAAGCTCAAGACATGGAAATTTCTTAAAGTAATTTTCAAAAATCATAATAGCCACAACAATTCCTCTCACATATCTTAATGATTCTGCAATTTAAAATATTACTTGAATAAATTATAGAAACTGAATGGAATTATGTCTGTAGCATTGATAAAAATGGATATTAAAAAGAAATTTTGTATTATCTTGTCACAGAAGGCACAACTGACATGAACCCATTTGATTATAAATTGAGTTAAAGGATATTGTAGGATATTGCTTCTGCGTGAAGTTATTTCTCCCTGATTTTTGGCAGTGAAGTACATGTGTTTTCTCTAACCATATGTTATGTGACAGTCACAAAAATAAGCTCTGGTCCATGTGCCCAGTATCTAAAATAAATCTGGGTGGGCCTAATGAAAGTCAGGCAGCTGGCCCAAAAGACATTTACTATAAACTTACCTCCCCCCACGCTTTTTTCTAGCTCCTTCTAATTCGGTTTCCATGGAAATCTTCAGTTCTGTCTACATAACAGCCTGAAAATGTTTTGAATGTGGGGAAAAATATATAGTTGAGTTAATGGTTGAATGCCAAGAATGTTCACTTTCAGCCTTGACCAGATCCAAAGATTTCATTGCTTTTAGGCAAAACAATCTAACCAAGTATTTTCTCCTTTACTTTATATTTCTGGGATAGTCATCTGTTGTTTAGGGTTTGGAGTTGATTGACAGATGCTGAATGTAGATCATGTAGATTCTCTATCTCAGTCCCTCTGTAAGAGGAAATAATGGTTCTACAAAAGCAGTACTTGTATAGTACTAAGTGATTAAGTACTTTCAAGCTACTTCACACTTTAATCAGAAACCAAAATGACAAGACCATTAACTTAAGTTCATTCAGCATGTTTTCCTTGCAAATATACACATACATGTCTATATGTATATGAATATGCATATGTGTATACATATATATTATTTGATGAAAACAATTTGTTATGGGCACTTTTTATCCTCAGCAGTTTCCTTTGCTACAAGGCACTAGAAGGGGCTTTAAAACATGTGAATATCTAAGAATTTAATCCATTAGATCAACTGAGGAAAATTCCTACCAGAGGTCACCAATCTCTAGTAAGTAAATCTGTTCAGGACTCACCACTGTTCCCAAACACCTCCAGTTTCCCCTTTTGACCCCCCCAAAAGAAACCAAAAACCAAACATACACACTGAGAGAACCTGAAAAGGATCATGATTTCTGAAAGACCCCTATCTCCTGATACTAAATGTTGACCCAGGAAGAAATTAGAGAGGGGAAGTGATTCTGACTAGTAAATGCTACAGGATAGAACTTCACAAACATTTGATCTAAATATGAGTTTTACAAGTCTGTATTCCCCCAGAATCCTAGTTCTCTATTTTCTTAAAAAAGAATGTTTCTGAGTGCATCTCACCATATGTTCAGATTTCTCATTTATTTCTTATTTACATTTATCTTTTGGCCTTTCTCGTTTATTTCTTATTTACATTCATCTTTTGGCCTTTCTCATAAAAATTGCAACATCCATTTCATTTCAATAAGCTTGCCTCTTTCATCTGGTTCATTTGGTAGCATCAGGACAAGGAAGTAAGGAAGCGTAAATTGGTCTTAATAGATAAAATTCTTTGATTTTGTACGGAAGTGTTGCTTTTCACCCTCAGATTAGAAATATACATATACTATAGTTGGATGATAATTAAAGAGTTTGACAGATAGCCTTTCAATTCATTTCTGCAATCACACTCATGTTCAAGGCATTTTGCTAGGCTCTAGTCCAGGTTTGGGGAACCAACTGCTTTGAAGTCTCATGTGGCTTCTAGTCTTTGGGTGTGGCCTCTTAACTGAGTTCAAGTTTCCAAAACAAAAAAAAAAGCTCTTTTATTAAGTGTATTTGTTCCACCAAGTTTGGATTCAGTTAAAGGGCCACACTTGAGAAACTAAAGGGCCACATGTGGCCTCAAGGTCCTACTTTCCCCACCCCTGCTTTAGGCATATAAAGGCAAAAAGTCAAAAGTCTCTGCATTCACAAGCTTATACTTTAAAGGAAAAATTAAAATTGTACATATAAGCAAATATAATTATAACCAAATAATTTATATGCATATTAATACCATGTGATTAAGAAGGATATAACAATAACTTGGGGGAGGGGGAATCCAGAAAGTCTGATATAAAAGGAATGCTTTGAAGGAAGCTAGGAATTCTAGGAGGCAGAGGTAGGAGACTGAGCCCTAAATGTGAGAAAATATGTTTGTACAAGGACAGAGGTAGAAGGTAAAATACAGGAGTAAAATAGCTAGGAGGCTATTTTCACTAGCATGGAGGTTACATCAAAAGAAATAGCAAGAAATAAGGCTGGAAAAGTACATGTGAGGGGGGTGCAACTCATATTGTAAAGAGCTCCATATACTGGGCGAAGAAATTTATATTTTATCTTCAAAGAATTAGGGTGACATTGACTATTTTCAAATATGAGAGTTCCCTAGTCAGATCTGCTTTAGGAATATCATTTTCAAAGTTGAGAGAAGGATGTATTAAAAACAGAATACATGAGACCAGTCTGGAAGGTACTGCAATAGTGTAGGCCCAAGGGGATGAGGGTGTGTACTGAGTAGTAACAGTGTGAGTGGAGATAAAGATGTTATGAAGATAGAAATAATATAATTGGAAATCTTGATGATAAGTGAGAATAAAGAGTCAAAGGTGACTCCAAAGATTGAATTAAATAAAGACAGCAAAGCAGGAGCTTGGTGCAGTGATAGAGGAAAAATGAGCAAAGGCAGGAAAATAAGAAAATGTTATGAAAAGATATGTTTGAGGATATAGATTTTTTATTTTATTTTATCTTTATTTTGCCTGGAACATAAAATACGAGGTAGAATATTTCGGATAAGAATAGAAAGTTAACATGCAACCAGATTTTGGAAAGCTTTGAATTCATGGCAAAAGAGTTTGAAATTTTCTCAGTAAATAATGGGGATCTACTAAAGATTATTAAGCAGATGAGTGGTATAAATAATCCCTAAAAATTAGGAGATTAGCCTGGAAGCAGTCTAAAGGACAAATGAAAATCCACATGAATGATAAGTAGATTATACTCCATTAAAAAGAGAGAACTTCAAAAAAAGTAGAAGAGACAGGATTTTTTGCAATTTAGATATGAAATGGAAAATGGAAGAGTCCTAGTTACTATTAAGGTCACCAACATGGGAGACTGGGTGAATTTAGTTGGAATATGTTTCTTGGGAAATTTCATAATCCCAAATTGGAGCATTTTGAGATTTTCTTAGTATATCTAGGTAGATGGGAGAATGTAGTGCTCAAAAAGGGATATCACAGATAAAAAGATATGGATATATCTATATATAGATAGCCATATATCTATAAAATATATGTAGATATAGATATAGATGTTTGTGAGTCATTATCTGTTAATTGTTCAAGACTTCGCAAGTGAATGAGATTGCTGAGGACAAGAGTACAGAGCAAGACTATTTAATTTTGTGCATGTGATGAACCTCTTTGGAAGTTAGGTGAAGCCAAAGTCATTTTTCAAAATAATACTTTAAATATACAAAGTAAAATAGCTCACTTATAATATAAATTGATTACAATGAAAGAAGCAGGGGAGAAGGGAAAGGGAGAAGGGAATAATCATTTATATAGCATCTACTATGTACAGGCACTGTGTTAAGTGCTTTGAAATTATTACCTCATTTGATAAGATTTATAACTAATAGATTTTTAACTATAAATTAGGTGTCATAATGGACAGAGCGTTGGATATGGAGTCAGGGAGATCTGAGTTCAAATATGATATCAAACACTTACTAGCTATGTAACCTTGGGCAACTCATTTAACTTCTGTCTGCCTCAATTTTGTTTTTATTTTTTTAATCTGTCAAGTGGGACTTCTAAGAGCACTTACCTTCCAGAAATGTAAAGGCAAAATAAGATAATATCTGTAAAGAACTTTGCTTTCTAGCACTGTATAAATGCTAGTCAGTTATCATCATCATCATCATTATTATTATTAATATTATTAGCTATTAAATACAGTTATTGAAAGATCTGAAAAGTTTGCAGACCCCGTGTTAAAAAATTCTGGTATGTAGAGTACCAAGTACCCTGGGGAACACCCACCATTATGAGTTTGGGTAAAGGATGCAGAGCTTTTGGAAACAAATTTTAAGACAAATAGCAACATATTATTTGTCTTTTAACAAGCGTGAGCCTGTAGATGTTAAAAAGAGGCTGATAAACATAAGGCTAATAATCAGGTCATTTTTTTTTTGCTAGAGTGTTTCATGGAGGTCATGCTTCTAAAGGGGTACAGTGTTCGGGATAGGAATGACATCTTATATAAACTCTACTTTATCCCCTACCACAGTGCTCTGTAATGCTTAATAAATGTTTATTGTATTATAGTGTAATGTAGCCTATCATGCATTGCATCTCATCTGTGTTGGTGGAAGGAGTATTCATATCAGTGAAATCACAGATTTTTTTATGTATTGATGTTGGAGGAGAAGACCATCAGCTGATTCTTGAATTAACAAGAAGGATCAGCCTGTGTTTCCATCTCTCTCATCTTCAAAAACTCAACCCTTCTAGATTAATCACATTTTACAACTGCTTCTTCATTTCATTGACACTATCCCCCTCTTGCTCAAAACAAGTCATCTCTTCTGAATAGGTATCTACCACGTTTTTCTGTGTGGTGCTGCTGTTGTGTATCAAGCAGCAGCCATGATTTATCACTTAAAGATTTTCATTCTTTTTCTTACCTCATCCCAGCCTCATCACTACTGAGTCATTCTTCCCTACATCCTCTGCACACCTTTCTTATGGTTTCTCCATTCTAAGTTCCTCACATAGCTGCTGAAAAAACCACCTTGATTTTTTAACAGTGATATGCGATACAGTCTGTTCTTTCCCATAATGGCGTGCATTTCACTTATAGCCAAAAGCGGTCTGTCATCTGGTTTCCCCAAAGATATACTGATTTTCTTGATGATCTTGATACATTATCTATCATTACAGAGAAGGAAATTATCTTTTCTTCTTAAAATCCCTTGCTTTTGCTTACTTTTTCCCCAGTTTTATTCTGAACTTAAACATCAGCTGAAATGAACACTTCCATATACAGAGTAGAAGAGAGATGCACATAAAACTGCAAATCTCTATTTTGTAGAGCTTGCTTTTCTTTTTACTACTCACGTATTGACAATGAAAATTTTGCTGGGAATGCATGCCTTCCTCAGGTTGGAGCATGGCATCCTTGTTATTTAGGCGGATGGTCCATAATTCTGCGCTGTCTCTGCAAAATAGTCTCACAAGTTTTTTGAATAGGTGTACTCTTTTCAAAACAAAGTTACCAGCATAGCATATAGCTTTTCCCGACTGACTTCCAGAGGTGCCTCTGAGAGTATTCTGAGCATTTCAATAGGATTTTCATAGGCATCTGGTTACAACAGAACTTCCAGATTCCATGTGTTTCAAACAATATCGGGGAGATTAAAATGAGCTTACTATGTAGATTTGCTTCATTCCTTTGGTTTGAGAATAACTCAGACCCAGGAACTACAAGGACTCCAAGAACCACAATTAAATTTTTTATCCCTGGAGCTCTAGTTTTCACCTGTTGTATGATATCCTTGACACAGTAGCTCAGATCATACTTTCCCTGCTTGTTCCTTAGACTATGTCATACGTCTGTTTACACAACATAAATATTTTTATCACCAAATGGGTCATACAGTGAGGCTTTTCCTTTCTCAATTAATCAATGAATTAGACATTTATTAATTCCTTACAATGTGAAGAGCTCTATACTAGGTATTGGGAGTAAGATTCTGTTGTTTAATTTTTTTAATCTTTGCTTCTGGACTAAATCTTTCATTTCATTGGTATAGGGAATTCCTGATGAAAAAAAAATCCCTCTAAAAATTCAAGTCAGCACCTACTCTACAACTTACAGTTTTGGATGGTATTTGGGTCACTGAGACAGATTGTCATTCATCCAGGGTCACACAAGCCAGAGGCAGGACTTACTCAGTCTTTCTGATTCCAAACTCATCTCTATCTACTCTTAGGTTATTTCTCACCAGGGAACATAATTAAATTTAAATAATATCCAGTCTCTGAGTTCATTTAATGTATAGACTAGTGGGAAAATAAGTAGTAACAAATTCACGTCATTAGATCCATACGCAAACAGATTCTTTTTGTGGTCATCAAGGGTTGGGAGGAGAGGAATAGGAGTTTAACATTACCATGACCTCACATATAAGTAGGAACATACAGAACATGCCACCCCATATAAGGTTTATCTTTTCTAGGAAGTTTGCCTCAAGGACTGATCTATGTTAGATCTAAAGGTTACCAATTATAGCATATTATTATATTTTATCTTATAAAACAAGGACCTTTTAATGCTTTTTATTTGTTTACTTTTTTGCTTGGGTAGTATGTATGAGCATGTGTTTGTGTGTGTATGTATGTATGTGTGCGTGTGTGTGAGAGAGAGAGAGTGAGAGAGATGCTAAATCTCTTCCCAAAATGATGTTTTTAACATATAAAATAAAATGTATGGTATTTTTAAGAGAGCTAATTTATTGAAATAAATATATAAATTTTCCCAACAAGTTCACAAATCCCAAGATATATATTGGTAGAGCTTTTAGGGGTTCATAGACCCCAGGTTAAGCATCTCTTTTCTAGTAGACATGATTATGGTGCCTTTCTTTGTCATGGAAAATCTTAGCAGGATATATATCTGCCTCTCCCCTTCCTCCTCGACTTGAATCAAAAGCAGAAAAAATATCTCTCACCCTTTTAAAGGGTCAAAAGATCTTCCCAAATTTCTTTCTACCACATTATTAATCACTCAAACAAGGATATAGACAATCTATTGATATTTCATTCATGAGACACATGGGCAAAGGGGTTAGAATCAGGAAGTAAACATTGTAAGTGCTAGATGCACTTGGTTAACAGGATAGTCCTGTCTCTCTTTCCCCTAATAAAGTAAGAAGTTAAATAGGGCCATATTGAAGAACCCACAGTTCAGCTGAGAAACTGATAGCTTTGAGCTAAAAATCCTCTTGGACAGCAAGAAATACATTGTCAGAAAGCACCTAGCAGTTCAAATTTCACCAGAACACAAACTCTCATCAATCCTTGCCCATCTCATTAGCCCCAATTACCACTTTTCCTAAAACTATAGCCATAAGAGTTCCAGAGTTTAGGGGGTACAGAAAGGTAGAACAGCACTCTCTCCATACTTGAAAGTGCCCCTTTACAATGCCAAACAACCCTATATTTCCATGTGATACTCAAGATCGAATTTTATGAAAAATGCCAATTTTACAGAGCACCCATAGCAAATAGTACAAAAATAGTAAATAAACCACTTTATCCCACCAAACAGTCAACAGAAATCAGAGCAATTATGCAGATGGGAATATATACTGGACAAATATGCAGACTAAATAAGCTCTCTCATTGAGAGTGAGATAGCTCAACAAAGGGAAAGAATTGCAGCTCTCGCTCTGGCACTTCCCTAGAGTCTCTTGTGAAGCCAGCTAGTAACAAAGACATGAATCAGGTGCTGGCTCATCTGTGTAGCAGTTTCTTCTTTCATCAAGGACTTCACAAGAGTCAGGAATGATGTGTCTACTTTTAAAGTTTGAAGCCAGCAACTCAGGGCCTCCACAAAGCTCTCACAAACTCCATTCATCACACAGGCAAAGATCGTTAAATAATCAATATCCACCAATGAAAAGAATCTTTTACAAATGGGTTTTGAGTAGTAGGTTAGAGATGAACTCTTCTCTTTACACTAAAAATCTACTAACAATTTGACAAAATCCAAAGCTCCAAGGCAATCAAATCCTGAAGTTATGGCATATGTATGCCACAGAGAGTATTATAGATTCAAGAAAATGAAAGTTACTGTTTCATTATAGCAAATCAAACAGATGGAATTTATTTCTCCACTTAAAAGGAAACTTCTTTTGTCCTTTGGGATTTTCATGTAGCCTACCCTCCTCTTCAAAGCTTAATTCAGCAAAATTTATTCAACAGACATTTATAAAATGCCTAGTCTATTCAAAGGACTGTGCTATGTCCTAATGATAAAAATGACCATCAACAAAAATGGATACAGAAGCTGAAAAAGTATTTGTCAAAAATGCTGCCGCTACTTTATGTATTATTTATGAGTATTGTGTTATTTGAAGAATACATAGCACCAAATTTAATAACATATACTAAGAACACAGTTAATCAAGAGTTTTATACTAACTGTATGACCTTAAATACCTCACTTACTCTTTAAGTGTTTTAGCAGGTATTGAAAATCCTGACTTGAATTGATATAGGGAGTTCTCACATCTAGGAACTTTCTGTGCCAACAAGTACAGTCCATATTCCGTTACTTAAAAGGTAACTTCTCTTCAAATATGGTGGGGAAAGTGGTGGAAAATGTGTTGAAAAATATCATTCAGAAGTAAGGTATTAGATCAATGCCATAGATTATACCAAGAAAAAACATCATTGTATTATGGGTATTTTCAGAAAAGAACTGAGTGAAATAGAAATGGTGACCACCATAAAGCATTTTATATAGATTGTATTTTAATAGACAAGAAACTGCTTGTTATTTATATGGGAATCATTTCCAAATATGATAATTTTGTATTATCAGATTACCAATTTATTAGAGCAAAGATCAAAATCAATACCAGATGAGAAGGAAGCATAAAAACGTGAAGACACGGTGCATTATTGAGTGAACTCTAACCCCAGCCTTCTCAATGAGATATTGATGTTTAAAACTGGGAAGCAGATCTCTTCCACTTGCCACAAAAGGCATTGAAAGCACTGTTTTCCAAATTTACACTAAAGTAAATCAATGTCACTTAGACCAAAATAGTCTAGAAATCACCTCATGCTGAAAAAGGTTGACCCACTTGAAGGATAGAGAAATACAGAGGCCAAGGACAGGGAGAGTTTGGAATATAAACTTGCTTATAAAATCTTATAGAGGTAGACAGTAACCAATTATAGATATAATTCCCATCTAAAATAACAAAAAGTAGGAGAGGAAGGCAAAATTTAAAAAAAAATTTAGTGAGATCTCCACTGATGAAAGTCATCTTGAGGGAATTCAAAAATAGAACTATAGAGAGGACAACAGATAAGCAGGAATCTGTAAAGATTTAATAACATGTTTTTTCTCCATCAATTAAAGTGGATATACCACATTTGGATTCTATATTATGTTTTCAGTGTAATGAATAAGTAAGTCAAAATGGTGCCAAATAAATCAAAGATAAGAGCAACTGAGTTAGGCCAAGTATATAAGAGTTCTGGGATTGATGCGGTACAGCTTTGAGTGTAATGGATTACTTCTCAATCAATGAGAAAGAGACAATATTAAAGTCTTAAGAAAGGTATTGTTCTTTGTGGTTACTGGGAATAGATTTATATCACACATATAAATTTGCACATGCACACCCATGCATATGTGTACATATACTTACTTATTTGATATGCGGTCATTATTGCTTTTCAAAAAAATACATATTTATTGTTCCTTTGTTTTCTGTGAACCTCATTTCCCAACATATCCTTTATTTTCCTCCCAAAGAGATGTCCCCAAAAGGAAAATAATAGTAAAGACAAAACAAACTTCTTCAAAATAAAATAACATTTAGTGAAGTCTGACACATTCATTGTTCCATACCTCTGGAAATTCACTACTGCAAAGAAGCAGAGGTAAAAGTTTTCTCATATCACTTCTCTCTATCCATTCTAATTTGGGGACAATCACTTTCCATAATTTTGTTTTTTTGCAGTCAATGTATGTAGGCTTTTCCTGTTTCGATTTGCCTCACTTTATATCACTCTATATATGTCTTCAATGCTTCTCTATATTCATCATATTAATCATTAGTTATAGAACAGCAATGTTCTGTTGCATTCATATACCACAATTTTTTAAGCCACTGCTCAGTTGACAGGTATCTACAGTCAATTCTGCTGTAATGCAACATATACATTTGTAAAAATCATTATTCTCTGAAAACTCACAATTATAATCACAGAGAAAAATGGGGTGGACACAACATTTTAAAATTTCATCAATGACATAAACAAAGAAACTTCATAAAAGTGGCAATTTCATCATGTTATGAAACACATAAATGCTAACATAAATAATGGTAGTGGGAAAAGACTTAGGTCAGTACCATGTGACCAAATATGGCAAATTAGAGAATTACAAGCTAGAGGATGGCCTTACCTCAAGCAAATCTAGGACTCAGGGCAAGGCTAGCGGCCTCAGTCAAGGTATCAACTATATATGCGTGGAGGAGAATGGGTGTATGGAATACATGGGTGTGAATCGACCAGCTTCAAACCAACTATTTAATGTATCAGAAGATATATAAGGCATATGGCAGTTAACCTGAAAAAAGAACTGAAGTTTACTTGTGGAAATAAGTATAGGAAGGGTGACTTTTTTGAGTAATTGTCTAGTGGTACAGTTTTCTGCAATCTCACTATTTCTTATAAAATTGTGCTTAAACAAACACAAATTTTACATTATGCTCAAAGTGTTTATATCAATTGTATTGGAAGAAATTCCTCTTTTCAGTAAAAGCATTGTATCAGAACTGAGTATACTTTGTTTTGAATTGCTTGCTATTTTGAAAAATGCTGCTATTAATTTTGTGGTGTATATAAAGCTGTCTTTTGCTTTTGACCCCATATGCCTTGAAGAGGTGATTTCTAGGTAAAAGGAATATTAATATTTTAAGTTTATGTAATTCATACAATTCCAAAACACTTTTCAGAGTAGTTCTGCCAATTCATAGTTCCACCAACAATGAATTCTCTTTCTACAATCACTCCAATTCTGATGATTCTCTTATATTACCATCTTTGACAATTTATTTTGTCTAGGGTAAAATCAGAGAGTTGTTTTTATTTTAAATCATCTTATATATTATAAATTTGGAGCATTTTTAACATGATTGTTAATCATTTATAACTTGCTTTTAGAAAACTTTTTTTAATTCCTTTGACCATTTATCAATTCAGTAATGATTTTATTTATATATAATTGCCTATGTATCTTTTTTGTCTCTGATTTTATTTTTCTTCAATTGAATTTTTACAATGTAACATTCTTTTCTGTTCTGAGTTCCTAATTATCTCCCTCTCTTCCTTCCTCTACACTCCTTGAGAAAGCAAGCAATTTAATATACATGTAAAGGCATGAAAAATTATTTCTATATCAGCCATGCTGCAAAATAAAATAGACACAAAACAAGAAAAACAAAGAAAATTTTAAAGTTGTTCTTTGAGTGAATATACTGCAAGTGGATAGCACTTTTCTCCATAAGTTCTTCAGAACCGCCTAGGATCATTGTATTGCTCAGAATAACTAAGTCATTTACAGTTGATCACCATAAAATATTGCTATTACTGTGTATAATAGTCTCCCAATTCTGTTTGCCTCATTCTCCATCAGTTCATATAAGTCTTACCAGGTTTTTCTGAAATTGTCTTAATCATTTCTTATAGCACAATAGTATTCCATCACAATTATATACCACAGGATCAGCCATTCTCCATATAATGGGCATCCCCTCAACTTCCAATTCTTTGCCACCATAAAAAGAGCTGCTCTCTCTCTGTCTCTATCTCTGTCTCTCTGTCTCTCTCTCTCTCTCCATATAGATGTACATATATATGTATACGTATGTATATGTGTATACATACACATACACGCATACATATATACGGGAAAAGGAAAGGGAAATTGTGTGTGTGTGTGTGTGTGTGTGTGTGTGTAATTTCCTTTTCTTTTTCTTTGATTTCTTTGGGATGCTGACCTAAAAATGGTATTGGTGGGTAAGAGGGTATGTACAATTTTATAGCTCTTTGGACACAGTGCCATAGAATATTTAGATTGGACTATTCGTTAGAAGGCCAGATACTGAAACCAAAGCTTAAACAGTTTGACTACACAATAAGAAGATAGGACTCATTAGAAAAACTCCTGATTTAGGGAAGATGGAAGGCAAACGGAGAAGGGTATGGCAGAGGATGAGATGAATGGTGTCGTGAAAGCAGTGAACCTGAGCTTGCCAAGACTTTGAGAGGTAGTGGAAGACAGAAACTACCTGGAGTGCTATGGTTTAGGAAGTCACAAAGAGCAGGGCATGCCTGAACTGAAAAGCAACACCATGATCAGATCAGTTCACAATTCATCAACAGTATTACCCATAAAACTTGAATAAAATGCTTTTTGATAAATATCTAACTTTCTACAGTGTATGGCATCTTTGCTATGCTAGTTCTGTTAACTAATTATGGCAAAAAAGGTTTTCCATTTTTATGCACTATAATCACCAATTCCAACCCCCCCCTTATATTTAGTTAAGAAATTACACTATAGTCATAGCCATAGCTGTGAAATCATATCTCATTCTCTTGTTTATATTTTTGTGGAATGATTTTCAATATACAAGTTTTGTCCATTTTGAATTTATTGTAAATATAGATCATAACACGTGTTTAAATATAGTATCTGTCAGATGCTTTTTATCAATTTTCCTAAAAACTCTTATAAATTGAGAATCATTTTTTCCTTACCTGTTTTTTCTTTTTTAGGTTTATCAGACACTTAACTATTGATTTTCTCTCACCTCTACAGGGACCAGAAAGGATAAATACAAAATTCTCAAAAATCATACAAAATTATCTTAATGAATATCAAAAGAAATGGAAATTTAACCAATGACTGATTTTAAAAAATAAAAGAGAATCCAGTGAACTCTCAAGAAAACATGGGATAAAAAGAAAAATTAGAATGATTTAAAAGAAAATTGACAAATGCAAAAAAAATGGAAATACACATAGGTCAGAACTTGGAGTTTTCAAAGCAATTTTTAAAAGCTTTAATTTAATTTTCAAATTCAGGGTGGTGATTCCAAGATATGCTGTTGTTTAATTTAAAGAACTGTGAAATTAGTAGATTTGGAATGCACACATACAAACACTGAAATAGAGGAAAATATGGTGAGAAAGAAACAAAAGGCCTTCACATTATAAAAATACGGAACTGTGAAAGACAAAGTGATGCTTTTTGATGGAACAACATATACAGATAAGAATGGACAAGATTCTCCTAAAAGAACATGGAAAATTTGGGGAAAAAACCAACACTGTAATGCAACAACATTTTCGATTCTGGTACTGAAAACAGAACACCGGTCAAGAAATTCATAGAACACCGGTCAAGAAATTCATAGATTGTGCCTAAGAAAAACAAAGTTTTGTGCCCAATTCTTTTTTTTTTTAAATTTCATTTACTAATTCCATAACCTTGGAAATGCCTCCTAGCCACTATAAGTCAATTTCCTCATTTGTGTAATGGAAGTAATAATTGAAAAAATAAGAATATAAAATTGCTGATAAGGTGCCAGTCTTTGTCACTGAAAGAACACCACACCAGGAATTTCCTATATTGACCAATTGACCCTTTACGACAGTCTACAAATTTAAATAGCACTATTAGCTATAGTTTTATCTCAATTGAATTGATCTCTGTACAAATATTTGTGAAGAAAGTACTTTACAAATCTTGAAGTGTTATATAAATTTATCATCTTCATCATCATCATCACCATCATACTGCTATAAACTGTACATATCTAAAGATAAAAGAATATTTTGGTCTGCAACAGAAAATCAAAAGTTTGCTGTTGTTATTGTTTCTCCTTTAGCATGAAGAATCAAACACTGATATGCATCACTGGTGTTACTATAAATCACAATGACTTCCACAAAGGAAGTTAAAGGTAAAGAAAGGTTAATGTAATTATACTCTTCTGTACAGTTTTGCAGAAAAGAAAGAAAAGCAGATTGCTAAGATGCAAGATAAAAAAATAATGTGTATTGAAAAATGTAAGATTACAGATTTAGAGCCCAACCTTCATATTTTTGCGGGGAAGAAACTGAGGCCCTAATATCATTAGTCACTTTCCCATTATCCCACAGGGTACTGAAATATGCACACAACACCCTATCTATAGTTAGCACATATATTAGTAGCAAGACACACTAAGTAAAAAGTGAATCTTAGAGTCAGAGAAATATCATGTTTACATTGACTAGCTGTTACCCTGGGGAACGTCACAACATAAATGTATCTTAAACAACTCTTTAGGAATTATGAGTCAAAAATTTTGGAGAGTTTAGAAATTGAACTGGTTGAAGGAATTCCCATGCTGGACGTATTTAGTGTGTACACTTACTCCAAAATACTTGTGTTCCTGTAAGGGTTGCTTTCAGGCAGTCTGGAGGTTTGGGTGAAAAATAAAAGTGAAAGATAAAAGCATATAATTTCTCTTTACTGTCAAATTTTAACCTGCCCCCCCAGACAGGAATGTCCAATTGTTCCAGAGCATATCTTCCTCCTCCTAATAGGTAGCCCAGAAGGCATATATAGCCTTACTTAACCTCTACCTACATTATTTATTCTTGTTTTGAAGGACTACATTTGACTGAAATGCTTGTGTTTAAAGTTACCTGAATTTAGTTAAAAATAAGGCATTTGCCTAAATAGTAGAACACACTCAATATTTCACCTGGTTAGTGTACCTCCCCTCAGGACCTGATCTTCTGATTGTTAAGTCACAAGCTTGTATAGCCATTCCTTGAGGGTATCTAACTATTCATTCCCTTAAAAAGTGTTTTTTGGGAAGGGAGGCAAGATGGTGGAGTAGAAAGACTCATATACTCTAGCTCTTCCCCCACAACCCATAAAATACCTGTAAAAAATGACTCTCAACAAATTCTAGAGCAGCAGGAGCCACAGAACAACAGAGCCAAAGAGATTTCCAGCCCAAGGTAACCTGGAAGATCAACAGGAAAGGTCTATTGCATGGGGCATGGAACAGAGCACAGCCCAGCATTGGCCACACAGGACCAGAAGGAACAGGACCAGAACAGGCCTCAGGAGTGAGTCCTCAGCAGCTCCAGAGGTTCTCAGATCCCTCAACCCACAAAATGCCAAAGACAACTTCAAAGGTCAGTGAGAGGGTGTTTCAGTTGAGTGAGAAGGCAGCAGAGTCCTCACCTAGGCCCTGCTGGGTCCACAGCAGAGGCAGCAGCAGCAGCAGCAGCATCCACTTTGGAAGCCTTTTCCCTAAAGTCCCTAGGGGAATTAAACAACTGATCTGAATCTCAGCCTTGAGCATCGTCCTGGGGTATCACTGAGCTGGAGGCAGTTGTGGAGAGGGAATTCTACTATTTGCAGATTTAGGGCAGAAAAGTTTTTGGTTGCTCCCACAGTGGTACACAGGTCAGGAGAGGAGTACACTCCTCTCCCTTGATTGTGCCACCTTGGAGAAACTGAGAACTTGCTGGTCCCCAGAATATACCCTCCTCTTGACAAAGGACTCAAAAGTCAATTAACTGACTGGGAAAATGTCCAAAAAAGGGGGGAAAATACGACTATAGAAGGGTACTTTCTTGGTGAACAGTTATTTTCCTCCATCCATTTGGATGAGGAGGAGCAATGCTTACCATCAGAGGCCTCCTAAAAGAGACCCCCAAAAGAAAAACTCCTAGGAATATTGTAGCCAAATTCCAGAGTTCCCAAGTCAAGGAGAAAATATTACAAGTAAACAGAAAGAAACAATTCAAATATTGTGAAAATACAATCAGGATAACACAGGATTTAATAGCTTCTGCACTAAGGGACCGAAGGGCTTGAAATGTGATATTCCAGAGGTCAAAGGAGATAGAAATAAAATCAAGAATCACCTACCCAGCAAAACCGAGTAAAATACTTCATAGGAAAAAATGAAATTTCAATGAAATAGTGGACTGCCAAGCATTCTTGTTGAAAAGACAAGAGCTGAATAGAAAATTTGACTTTCAAACACAAGAATCAATTGAAGCATGAAAAGGTAAACAGGAAATAAAAAGTCATAAGGGGATTATTAAAGTTGAACTGTTTACACTTCTATGAGGAAAGAATGTTAATTTGTATACTTGACAACCCTTTTTCAATATTAGTGTAATTAGAGGGTATATACACACACACACACACACATATAATGTATAATATATACATTATATTTTTGTAGGTATGTATGGGTTTCTACGTATGTGTATGTTATATGTGTAAGTCTGCATATGTACATGTGTGTAAGTCTGTGTATGTGTGTGTGTCTGTGTGTGTGTATGTGTATATACATATATATACATATATATATATGGAGAATACCTAAAAAATTAAATTTACTGTTGAATGGAATGTACTAGGAGTAAGAGAAAGGAAGAGGTAAAATGTAGCAAAACATCTCACATACAAGAGGGAAGAAAGAGCTTCTACAATGGAGGGGAAGAGGGGGGAGAAGAAAGGATAGAATTGAGCCTTAGTCTCATGGGATTTGGCTTGAGGATGGAATAACACACACTCAATTGGATATGGAAACCTATTTTATCCTGCAGGAAGGCAAGGGGGAAGGGGATAGGAGAGGGAAGATAATTGGGGAAAGGGATAATCAGAAGGAAACACTATTGTGGGAGGACAGTTCAAGGAAGAGAATGGTATAAATTAAGGGCAGGATAGGAGACAGGAAAATATGGTTAGTCTTTTACCACATAAATATTATGGAAGTGCTTTGCATTGTTATACATGTATAACCTATACTGAATTGTTTTTTTCTTTTTCCTCAATGAAGGTGGGTTGAGAGGGAGAGAGAGAATATGGAACTCAAAGCTTAAAGAATGAACGTTAAAAATTGTTTGAACATGAAGCTGAAAATTAAGCTGTACTGGCAATGGAGTATAGAAATCTATTTTGCCCTACAGGACAATAGAGGGGAAGGGGGATGGAAGAACACTGAGTAATAGAAGAAAGACCAGACTGGATGAAGGGGTTTACTGGGTGCATGAAGTGAATGTTAAAAACTGAAAAATAAGTAAATTGTATATTTTTTAAAAAGGTAGAATTAATAAAATGGAAAAGGGGGTACAAAAACTAACTGAAGAAAAGTAATACCTTAAAAATTAGAATTGAGCAAGTAAAAGCTAACAACTCTATGAGACATCAAGAATCAGTCAAACAATATCAAAAGAAAGAAAAAAACAGAAGGAAATGTAAAAAAGTTTCACTGGAAAAATGACTGACCTGAGATATAAATTGAGGCAAGGTAATAAGAATTATTGGACTGCCTGAAAGCAATGATCGAAATAAAAGAAGAGTCTGACCAACGTCTTTCAAGAGATTATAGAAGAATATTGCCCTGAAATCATAGAACTAAAATGCAAAATAATCCCTGAAAGAATTCACTGATCACCTCCTGAAAGACATCCCAAATGGAAAACTACAAAGATTATTGTAGCCAAATTTCAGAATCATCATGTCAAGGAGAAAATGCTGCAATCAACCAGAAAGAAACAATTTAAACATCATGGAGCCACAGTCAGGATTACACAGGACTTAGTAGCTTCTACGTTAAAGGACTGCAGGGCTGGGAATATGATATCCCAGAAAGCAAAAGAGCTTGAAATACAACCAAGAATGAACTAGGAACTAGCAAAATTGAGGATAACCTCTTAGGGGAAAAGAGAAACATTCAACTAAATAAGAGACTTTCAATTTTCCTAATGAAAAGGAAAGAGCTGAACAGAAAATTTGATCTTCAAATACAAGACTCGAAAAGGAAAAAAAGAAAAAGAAAAAAGACAAACAGGAAAAACAGGAAACAGAAAAACAAATACGTGATTCAGTAAGTTTAAGCTGTTTATATCCCTACATTTGAAGATGATGCTTGTAATTCTTAAGAGTGTTTTTGTTAAGGTAGTTAGGGGGAATACACTTAGACAGAGGGTGTGGCTATAAGTTGATTTTGATGAGATAAAACAAATGGTAATAAAAATTGTACTGGAAAAAGAAGAAAGGGTGAGGCTGAATGGGGATAAATTATACCACATGAAGAGGAAAGAAAGACCTATTAGAGAACAGGAAAAGAAGAGAGGGGGCAAGTATTGTTTGAACCTTACTCTCATCAGATTTTTCTCAAAGAAAGAATAACATATACACATAGTTGGTTGTAGAAATCTATCTCAACCTATATGGAAATAGGAAGGGAAGGGGAAAAAGAAAGGAGGGTAATAGAAGGGAGGGCAGATTGAGGGTTGTTGTGGTCAGAAGTAAAACACTGATAAGGAGGGACACGGTGAAAGGAGAAAGAAAAAAGTATAAACTGGGGTAAAATGGATGGATTGAAATATATAGTTAGTAATCATAACTATGAATGTGAATGTAATGAGCCTCTTATAGTGGAAGTAGATAGCAGAGTTCATTAAAAACGACAATCCTACAATATGTTGTTTACAGGAGACATATTTGAAACAAGGAGGCATTCAAAAAGTAAAGGTAAAAAGGCTGGAGCAGAACATATTAGAAGTAAAAACTAAAGTTAAGAAAAGTCATTAAAAATGTAAAATAAAAGGCAGGGGTAACAATGCTAATCTCACATAAAGCAAAAGCAAAAATAAATCTAATTAAAAGAGATTAGGAAGGAAATTGCCTCTTGCTAAAAGGTACCATAGACAATGAAGTCATATCAATATTAAACACATATACAGTGAGTGATATAGCATCCAAATTCTTAAAAGAGTACTTAAGTGAGTTACAAGAAGACATGTAAGGCAAAACTATACTATCAAGGAATTTCAATCTCCCCCTTTCAAAGTTAAATAAAGCCCACCCCAAATGAAGCAAGAAAGAAGCTATGGGGCTGAATAGAATTTTAGAAAAGTTAGATATGGACCATCTATTAGGGCATAAATACCTCACAATCAAATGCAGAAAAGCAGAAAAATTAAATAGATCTTTTTCAGATCATGATACAATAAAAATATATGTAATGAAGGACCATGGAAAGAAAAATTACAAATTAATTTGAAACTCAATGATTTAATCATCAAGAATAAGTGAGTCTAGCAACAATTACAGAAATAATTTCATCAGAGAATGAAAATGATACCAAATGACAGAGAATGAGAACACACCAAAATTTATAAGATGTAGTCAAAGCATCACTTATTTCATATCTCTAAATGATTACATGTATAAAATAGAGAAAGAGGAGATCAATGAAATGAGTATGCAATTAAAAAAGCAAAAAAAAAAAAAAATTAAAAGTCTCCAATCAGGGGAGGGGCCAAGATGGTGGAGTTGAAAGACTCATGTATGCTAGCTCCGAACCCACAGCCCATAAATTTTCTGTAAAAAGAACTCCCCACAAATTCTGGAGCAGAGCAAGCCATGCAGAAACGCAGTGGAAGAGATTTCTCTTCCAGAGAGACCTGGAAAGCCGTCCCCAGGGGTCTGTCACGCACCAGACAGCAGAGTCTACCCTGGCCCTGCCCTGCCCTGGCTGCGCGGCCCCAAGAGGACCAGATCCGAGCAGGCTTCAGGGACGGAATCTCTAGCAGCCACGAAGGTCCCTCCACCCACAGGCGCTACAGGTCAGTGAGAGAGAATTCTGGGCTGGCCAAGAGGGGAGCAGGGTGTCTCCGTGACTCAGGCCCCCTTGGGAGGCAGCCATGGAGACAGGAACAGCAGCAGATCCAGGCTCCCAGAGCAGGCAGGAGCTCCACTCCATTACTGAAGGTCTCCACATAAATCCCCTGAAGGAACTGAGCCTGGGAGGCCACCCTGCCCCCACCTGTAGCAGTTTCCAGATTTCTTTGGCCCACAAACACCAAAGCAGGATTCTCTAGCCTTGCCTTGCTTGGATCTGAGTTGCAGTCCTGGGTGATGGTTCTGGGGCAAGGAGGAGAGCTGTTGTGAATCTTGTTGCGCAGTGGAGAGGGAATCCTCCTCAATGTTCCCAGGCAGAAAAGAGTACTCACAGACTGGAGCAGAGTCCAGGAAAGGAGTAAACACCCCTCCTTTGATAAAATCTCCTTGGAAGAACTGAAAATTTACAAGCGACTAGCAGTAGCTCTGAAGACACATGCACAAAATCCCTGAAGTTTGGGACAGTGCACCATCCCTCCCCACTGGAAGCAGAGTACTACCTTGACAAAGAGTTGGAAAGTCAGGTATTTGACTGCGAAAATGAGTAGACAGTGTGAAAAAACAAAAACAAAAAAGTAACTCAGTGTATAGAATCTTAACTTTGGGAACAAAGAATATCAAAACTTACAACCAGAAGAAGACAACAAAGTCAAAGCTCCTGCATCTAAAACCTCCAAGAAGAAAATGAATTGGTCTCAGGCCATGAAAGAGCTCAAAAAGGATTTTGAAAATCAAATTTGGAAATGAATGATGACTAAAAATTTAAAAATAACAAAAGAAGGAAAAAATAAAACAAGACAGAAAAAGAAAATTTTAGATCATTCTCCTAATGAATATTGATGTAAAGGACTTGGTGAAAACCTGGAAACAAGGCTACAGAAGGGAGAATCTAGAGACTTGTAAAGATGTTTAAAAAACTAGAAGCATTCCCAGTAAGATTGGAGATGAAATAAGGATGTTCATTATCATCACTATTATTCAATATTGTATTAGATATGTTAGTGTTAGCAGGAAGAGAATAAAAAGAAACAGAAGGAATTAGAATACACAAAGAGGAAACCAAACTGTCACTCTAGGCAGATGATATGATGATGTACTTAGCAAATCC
>JAJHZJ010000651.1:0-108045 GCA_023548195.1 Bettongia penicillata ogilbyi | reverse complement strand
TCAAATTGAGCAAGCTGCTGGATACTACCAACCCCTGGAATCACTTTATTTAGTTGCCCTTAATGCTTGCTTCAGAGGCAGCTAGGTGGTGCCTTGTGTCAGGACAATCTGAGTTCACATCTAGCCTCAGACACTTCCTTAGCTCTGTGACCCTAAGCAAGTCATTTGACCCTGTTTTGCCCAGTTTCTTTATCTGTAAATGAAACTGGAGAATGAAATGGCAAATAACCTCAGTATCTTTGTCAAGAAAACCCCAAATGAGGTCACAAAGGATCAGACATGACAGTTGATAAAAAAAAAAAAAAAAGAAAAAAAACTAGATGTAGGCATAGTTAGTTGTATAAATTTGGTTAAAGGATTTACAGGGAGGATAATTATTCTCAAGTCTACTTCCACATCATAAAACAAACATTTCCAACGAAGTTTTCACCTCCTGAAAGAACCCTAGAACTAATCTATTGTTTTACCTGGACGAAGAATGACTAAAAGAGGCAGCTAGATGGCACAGTGAGTGCAACGCTGGCCTCTACTGACTCTACAATGAGTAGAGTCCAGAGGACCTGAGCTGATTTCTGACCTCAGATACTTGACACACTTACCAACTTTGTGATCTTGGGTAAGTCACTTAGACCCAAATTGCATTGCCTTCCCCCTCAATAAAAAAAAATGATTAATGTTCTTTAGCCAACTAGATCTCAGAAGCAAAGAGTTAGAGTTCAAATGACCTTCAAAGTCTTGAATCTGACACTCTCATTTTGCATGGAAAAGAAAGAAATGGCCCAAAGAAGCTAAGGGACTTGCCTGGGGTCACACTGCTATTAAGACTGCAAGGAATAATTCAGTCTCAGGGATTCCTGATTCTAAGTAAATCACTCTATCCACTACCCGACACATATCCCATAAACTTGTATTAGCCCAATTCAAATTCCCAAAACCATTTCAGAAATTGGAGTGAATCCAAAAATATCAAGTTCTGAGATGCTAAGCAAGTCCCAGTCACATCGCAACCTAGTGGTACTGTTAGTAATGAAAAGGTATTTACATCATACATAACTCCAAAGACCTTTGTGTTCATTGCTTCCTCTGATCTTCTGGACCATCCAGAGAGTGGGCAGAGCCGACACTATGTTCGTTTTAAAATTCCACCTTGTGAAAGAATCCTTTCCTGATCCCCTTTAATACCAGAATCTGGAGA
Source organism: Bettongia penicillata ogilbyi (assembly GCA_023548195.1). Lineage (NCBI taxonomy): Eukaryota > Metazoa > Chordata > Mammalia > Diprotodontia > Potoroidae > Bettongia > Bettongia penicillata. Next base: position 106,850 of record JAJHZJ010000651.1, on the reverse strand, counting down.
TTACCTCCAATTTATCTTGTATATATTCTGTTTGTACAACATTGCTTACATGTTGTCTCCCCTGTTAGACTGTATTCTTTAAAACAGGGAATGTTCCTAACTAATACATACATACATCTACATGTATGCATATATGTGCATATGTACATGGGTATGTCTATATGCCTACATATATACACATATATGTATATACTTAATACAGTGCCTGACACATAGTAGGCTTTTAATAAATGCGTGTTGACTTGAAACAGGTCTCCCAATTATCAGTCAAACACTCTTTCTACCATACCATGCTGCTTCTCACTAATGGAATTGGCATCAACTTCCAGAGGTATCTCATGACCATGTCAAAATTTAATAGGTTCCACACCACAATTAAAGAGCACTGAGACATTTCAGCATTGCCTGGAGGACACCCAAAGCTTGGATTGCAGAAACACAGACCTTGGATCTAATTTCTATGTCCTGGCTCCAATCCTTGGCTCCAGTCAGAATAATCAGCTTCTTCCACTGTGGCAAACTCATTTGAGGAAAGAAAAAAAGTGGAAAAATGTAGGATTCTCCTCCTTCCTTTCCCCTCTAAGGACTTCCTCTTCCTTTCTCTTTTCCAAATAATAGAAAACAATCTTTATCTTGCCATAATACACTTTGGAGAAAATTGGCTTTTCCTTCTTTTTGCCCTATTGTCCCTATGTGTTACAGGTTCTGAATTTTCCATTTGAGGTTTTGTTTTTTTTCCCTATAATATTTTTTCAGTATTTCAGGCAGGTAGGTGTTCTTTTTTGTGTGTTATGGGTCTCTTAGGCAGTCTGGTGAAGTCTAAGGACCACAGTAGATAGAGTGATAGGTCTAAAGTCAGGGAGACCTGAGTTCAAATCCAGATTCACTCACCTGAACAAAAGTCACTCAATTTCTCTTTGCGTTTGTTTCCTCAGGTGTAAATTGGGGATCATAATAGCATCTAAAATTATTGTAAGGCTCAAATGAGATAATATTTGTAAAAAATGCCTAGTACCATGTCTGGTACATTGTAGAGACTACTATATAAATGCTTATCACGAAATGCATAAAATAAAATGCATGAGATTTCCAAGGAAACCAATTATATTGAAATGTAGTTTTCAAATTACTTTTAAAATAGAAACAAATTTAAAGACTTGAGCTTAAGCACACCAGATTAAGGTGTTTCTGTATCACTGAAATTATAGATTCAGTCCCTGTCACTGTCCTAAGGGACTCCTCTACTATCCAGTCCTGTGGTCTTCCAAGGGGTTTAAAATAATGTGTTGAAAAATAAAGATAAAGTAGTATTTCACTTCAATGTTGATATTTTTAGATTCTGAAAAGTGTGTGCATATATATAGACACACATGTATGTACATGTATGTGTGTATATATACATATTTATGTATATGTGTGTGTAATGAGAGAGATGTAAAGATATAAATGTAGATCTACTTATATTTACCTATGGGGAAAGAAAACTTAAGTACTTTAAATAATGAAGTAAGAATATTTAATACTTTAAAAGAATTTACAGAGGAGGAGACCACGGAGGAGGAACTGTGGGGTTTGGAAGTAAGCTTTGAGTCAAGATGAAAGAGGACTTGACTTGGACACTTGATCATGATTGACAAGATTGTTCTTGGAGTGACCTAGGGGTGAGTGGTGTGGTATTTTCTGCTACCACTTAAAGACACATTATGCTAGAAAGACCCTAGCCTGGGCCCTCCTGACTTTGGGGATGCAAAGATGGGTGTTACATAATCCTATGCATTTTATTTTTTTTAACATTTAAATTCATTACGTATTCTGAGGAGTCCATAGCCTTTACCAGATTGATAAAAGAGTTTATGACACAGAAAAGGTTAAGAAACAAACCTACTATTAGAGAGTTGCTTGACAATGTAGGATGTCAAACAAATTGAATACTTTACAATTTACTTGTATGCACTAGAGAAAAGATTTGAATCTACAACTTACTCACTTGGAGGCCAGCTCTCTGTCTATTATGATTCTTTAAAACCTCTTAAAATAGGATTGAAAAAAGAGTAAATGGGATGAATAAAAGGAAATGAAAGGATCAGACATGTGATTCACTTTTCACTAACAACTACTTCAGAATGTCTGAGTATGGAATATTCATCACAATAGATAGTACAGAATTTTGAAAGGTGAAGAACAGGGAAAGAAATGGAAAAGTATAAACAAGGACCTCTTTATCCAAACAGACTATTTGTGAATAGCATGCTTTCTAGAGAAATTTTCAAAGGACAAATAGGAAATCATTGAAAAAATTTATTAAGTCTAAGGCAAATGTATAGTGAATTTGATCAAGTTATTTCGCGACTTTTTTCCCATTGTGTTTAGAAGAAGCTAAGTAGCATAGAGCACTGGATCAAGAGTCAGGAAGATCCAAGTTCAAATCTAGTCTCAGAAACTTACTAACTGGGTAACATACTTATCTTCTGTCCACTTAATTTTCCTCATTTGTAAAATTTTTTTTTGTAATTTGTAAAATTCCCTCTTAGAATTGTTGCAAGGATAAGAGTAGATAATATTTTTTAAAAGTGCCTTGTAAACCTTAAAATGCTTTATAAATATCAGCTCATGGTTTTCTCTTGCTATCTCCCTGAACACACCAGTGAAGTCAATCTTTCTTTCACACAAACTGTGAAATCTCTTTTAAAAAAAGAGTAAAGTTTTGTTAAGGATTTGAGTTTTATAGTATATGCAATCTAATATCTTGAATGGCTGTTATGGGGAAGATGGATTAGACTTACTCGGTTTGATCCCAGACAGAAAAAAAAAGAAGAAAATGGTAGAATTGACAGTGTAAAAAATTTAGACTTCATTTAAGGAAAGTATTTTCAGCAAATAGAGTTATTGAAGAGTAGAATGAGTGATCTTTGGAGTTAGGGAGTTCCCTTTCATTAGAAGTATCGAGTAGGGGCTAAATGACCACTTATCAAGTGTGTGGTAGAAAGGATTCTTGTTTAAATACTTCAGATGGCTCTAAGAGATCTCTTCCAATGCTGAAATGCTAAAAGTCTATGAATCTCTATTGCTAACTTGAGATAATAGAAACATTCATTTTATTTAATTTTAAGAAATTAAAAAAAAATACCTCTAAGTAGTCTCTCCTCTGTACTTTGCTTTTGTACTTTTTTATGTGTTTCATACCTATTCTCTGCTAAGTATGGACAACATTTTGCATAGTGTTCAACCTTCCCTGCTTTCCATTATACAATTAGTTAATATTCAGTAGCTGTGGAAGGTGGGCTTGGTCTGGCCAGAAACAGAACAATCTAATAGGAAAATTCCACATCTCTTTAGGTCTCTTAGCTGTCTCATTTGAAAATCCAGCAAGCATGGAAATATAAGGATATAATTAAGTTTGCAAATGAACAACCAGCTCGTGGCAGAAGCTACCATGGTCCAGGGAGTTCATGCCTGGCTAGGTGCTGAATGAAACTAGTCAGGGCTGAAGGCACAGCTGTAGGTTTAGGTCTGGTTACGGGAAGTCTACTCCATGAAATCGATGTCAAGAGTGACAACCCTATTTTCTCTACTCTGTTGTATTTTTTGAGTGGAGAGACATGAAAAGATGGCATGGAGCTAGGTGAATCATTGTTTACACCACCTATCTGCTAAAGGGAGAAGTTTGGAAGGGATTTATGGTCTCTAATCTTATTAATAAGGCTAAGAAGAGACACAGGTATTCCTGACACCCCAAATGGAAACCAAGAATTACTTGACCCATAGATTAATTTTTCTGTAACTTGCATGATACCGTTAGTATTGTGTTAGACTGCAGTTTTTGTTCAATAGATGTTGTGAACTGGCCTAGTAACTTACTCCTTCATAGAGAATTGTTTTTATGAGGAAATGAATCCAAAGTTCCAAACAATTAACTTAGATACTAACACACTTTTGAAATGTAAGACCTTTACAAGTTGGCAAGAACCTTGTTGTATATATTTTATTATTAACATTTTTTTCCTTAATAGTATTTTAAATTTTTTTCCAATAACACGTAAAGATAGTTTTCAACATTCATTTCTATAAAATTTTGAATTCCGAATTTTTCTTCCTCCTTCCCTTCCTTCCACTCTTCTCAAGACAGCAAACAATCTGATATAGGTTTTATATATATAAAAGGTTAAACATATTTCCACATTAGTCATGTTGTGAAAGAAGAATCAGTTTGTTGTATATATCTTAATTTTCCTAAATAACTCCTCAGAAATATTTCTCCAGTTGAAAAAAAAAAGTTTGCTGAACTTTTATTTCTTTGCTCCATTTATACTTGCCATCAAGAACAGCCTATTCCAAATTTCTTCATGCAGATTTCAATGTATTTAAGCTTAAAACTGAGCTAAGAGTTTTGTGATTCCCTGTTTAGCTTCCCCTGTTTAGCTTTACAAGTCATTCATGACCTGATCCTAAACTACCTTTCCAGACATATTATAGATATCTCTCTTTCCTGAACTTTATAGTCTATCCAAGTTGCCTCTCTGACTCTTGTTCATGCATGACATTTCACTTCCCATCACGATGCCTTTTGAGGGCTTTCCCTCAAATCTAGAATGTGTTTTAATTTACTTTCCCCTCTCCACATTCCTTGTTTCTTTCAAAACTTTGTTCCCATGACACCTTCTATGTGAGACCGTTTTTGGTTCTCCCCAGAGTCTAATACCTATGTATCCACCATTTTTACTTTGAATTTATTTTTGACTATGTATCTGTCTACGTATCTCTACCATAGAATATATTTCTTGAGAGAAGAGAAATTTAAATTTTGTCTAGGATTTTGCACAGTACCTGACATACACATGTTATATACTTAATAAATAAATACTTAATAAAATATATGCCCTCTCTTCCTCATCCCACCTCCAAATCATTTATGAAGTTAGTACCTGAGATTTTCTTAAGACTCAACTTTAGAATGAATTCTTCTTTCTACACATCACAGTAACAAATTATGTTGTGTAAAACATAGGAAAAGACTTGTTTTCATCTAACTCTTTTCTTTCCCCACTCCTTCCATCTTCTAACTCTCATTGAGACCTAGCTTCCTTCTTATGACAAAGCATCTCTGGCTTCCCTTTCTAGTACTGACTGTATCTTCATTTACTCTTCTTCTGGTCAGAGTGGGGAAGTTGAGATAGTCCTTTCTCCTTGTTGCCATTTCCAAACGTTCCCTCTATCGCTGCCATTCAGTAACCTCTCCTTCTTTGAGGTTCTTGTAATACATATTTCCATAATCCAAGATTCCGGATAGCTCTTGCCTACCAATGTCCAGGACAGGTTGGTTTGTTTGTTGCCAATGAGTTTAGTACATGGCTCGTCATCTTTCTCCAATTCCTTTATCTCTAGTAGGGGAAGCCAACAAACATTGATACTATCCCCTTTGTCATTTCCTATAACACAATGTTATACTATAACATTTATATACCACAAGTCTTTGAGCCACTCTGCAATTGTTGGGCATCACCTCAGATTCTCATTCTTTGCCACCTCAACAATAACTATAAATATTTTTGTACATCCTTAGAGTTTATTTTGCTTAGGACTAATCCTTCCCTTAAGTTATTCTACCTTGAATTCCTCCCTGATCCTTCTTGTCTTTCTCTCCTTTTTTTGAGTGAGATTTTTTTGTACCAAGATATGAGTGTGTATTCTTCCTTCCTTTGACTAATTCAGATGAGAGTGAGGTTGAAGTGTCAGCCACTCCCCTCGCAGTATCCTCCTTGCTTGTATAAATGTATACTTGTGTACCCTACATTGTGTATCAATCTATATTGTATAGATGTCTAGTTGTGTACTTTCATCTCAAGCTAGGGGCAGCACTGCAGTCCAATTTCTGAGGATGAAATCATATGGAAATGTAAGAAGTAGGCCTCAATTCTTAGCCTATTCACTTTTTTCTGTTCTAGGTAAAGGAAATAGAGTTTCTAGACCTAGAAAATGTAAATGGTCATCAAGAGAAAACTAACATTCCAGAGCCTAGAATCTATACCAGTTATTGTGGTAGTCATGCCTTGAAGTTTCAGGGAAATGGCTGGGACTCATACTATGTGGGAACTGAATTACACTTGGGTTATTCTCACATAGACTGATGTGGTTCATGGGAAGGTATTGTGGAGGTATTGAGGGAAATGCTTGTACATTTCTTCTTGCTATATATGTGAAGTAAATATCCTTTTGTAAAAGCTACTTTATGTAATGTGGTTACACACCCCCAGTGCTGGGAGAGGCATAGCAACTGTTGGAGACTTAAGCCAAAGAAAGTAAAGAAATACTCCAAACATTCAGTTACCCCTGGGACAATGGAAGGCAGATGTAACACCCTGACTCTAAGAGAGAAAGCCAGAGAATAAACACTACAATCCATTTTTCAAATAGTGAAATTGAGTTTCAGACATGTTAAGGAATTTCCTTATTGTAACATAAGCAGTAAGTGTGAAATCCATATCTTTCTAAGATCTTGATTTCAATTTCAAAGTTCTCTCATTTATGTGCCATGTTGCATTAACTACTATTAAATTGTTCGTATATATATTTCTTATATTATTTTATATATCATTTATGATATATATTAAAATAAAATACTATGTATGTTTCTATATGTTTATATTGTCTGTGTCTTCATATGCATACTATTTAATATTATTATTGCGTGTCAATCATGAATGACAAGACATTTGGATAGAAATGGTTTATTTATCTTTAAAGGGGGGAAAATTCAAATGAATAAATTCATGTTTGGAATTCCATTTTACTCCTTCAGCAATTATGTTTATGAGCAACAAATTCTCATCAGCATTATGCTCAGGACTATAGCAAGAAACACTATCAAGTGTGGCCCTTGCTATCTGGGAATTTAAGATTTATTTTGGGAGAAAAGATTAACCCACATGAAACCACAAGCAAGAAGACAAGGCAACAGAATCATTAAAGGATGTATTTTAAAGCGTATATTTTAGAAAAGTCTTAGAAATAATCTAATCTAAACCCTTTCTTATAGTATGTAATTAAGTGCTGTAGTGTAATGCAAACATCTTTTTGGAATAGGAAAAATAAATGGTTAAATCATTACATAATGGATCTAATTTTATGGTATATCTAAATTTATGGCAAGGCAATGAAAGCAAAATATTTGTACAATTCTACTGTGTCAAGAAGTACTCTTCTGCTCCAGTTGACTAGACTTCTGAAGGCTCATATTCATTGACAAAATTCTCAAGTGACAATAGATACCTGGATTGTAGACCTAAATGGCATACGAATTCTTAGGAGAACTGGGAAACAGCCCATAGCATTTGAAATGAAATTATTTCAGATTAATGGAGAACCCTGTCATGAATTCTCTCTTCTTCAGCCATAATTAACATACTGAGGGAGTTAATAATGAATCGTGTATGTGTTTTTCCCACAGAGCATTCCAATCAAACTAACAAACTGTATTTTGAATTCAAAAATCACAGGGAAAAAGTGCCCATTACTTAGGTAAAATTCTTTCATTTCCACTAATAAAGTTTGACCACGTAATTCCATTTCTGGGGTGGCTGAATAAGCATTCCTATTCTTTGTGGTAAAACACAGTCCTACTTTTCCTTTTCTTTTTAGGCATAACAGTGAATTTCCAACCATTTGGAATTTGTTAGCTTTAATCTGTAGCAGACTATTATGGTATTTGTAACTCTACCTTTGACATTGTCTCATTACAAGTTAATATAATGCATACCTCAGTAGAATGAGAATATACAAATCGAATTTTTCTACTTAAACCAAGTGATCAGCTTTTAGTTGAAAAAACTAAGCTTTAATATATATATATATATATATATATATATATATATATATATATATATATATATATATATATATATATATATATATTAGTTTCGACTGCATAAACTTTGTCTTTAAGGTCACTGCCATTTGTTTCTATCTTCTCTAAATATCCTGAAGGACAAAACACAGAAATGTAGGCCAATATTGTTAATGAATATTGGCTGAAAAAAATTAAAATCCAAAGAGACCATCTCAATATACATTCATTACATTGATTCATTCAAGGAATAATTCACTATAAATAAGTTGGATTCATAGCAAGAATGCAAATACATTTCATCAGCCAACTGCATCTACTCACAGGATTAATAATAGCAATAAGACAAAGGAAATGAAGGAGTAAAGATAGGTTGAAAATATAAATGTATCCTTAGTTGTTGATAAGATTGATCACTTAGCATATCCTGGAGGATCAACAAAGACACTAAGACAATAATTTCAGAAAAGCTGCAGGCCACAAATACCCCCTTCCCAAAGAAAATCAATCTTATTTCTATATAATAACAACAATATTCAAGAGGCAAGAAAAGGAAAAATGCTCTCTAATAATTACACAATGCAAATATATTTGAGAATTCATTTGCCAAAGTACACAAAATAATTGTAAAAATATAATTACAGTGTTCTTTTAAAGAAATATGAGATAATTTATAAATTAGGAGGAATATTGAGGAATTTTCGCTGAACAGTGCCAAAATAATAAAAATAATGATACTACCAAAGTTAAGTTGCAGTTTTAATTCTATAAAAATCAAGTTGCCAAAGGAATATTTTATATCAGTCAATGAAATGGTGAGTATTTTGGGAAATTATAATATCTCAAATATTAAGGGAAATGATAAAAAAGATAGGGATGAAGGGGCTATAGCTTAAAAATCTCAAGTTTATAAATATAAATCTATAGTTCATAAACACACGTGACTGCCTAAAAAATAGACATCAATGGAGCAGACTAGAGATAGGATTATCATAAACAATAGAACTTAGTGTCTTATTATTTGATAAGTAATAAAATATAAATTGCTTAAGAAAGAATGCCTTTTGGGAGTATGTGAAAAAAATTATGTAAAAACCAGAAAGTAGAATGGCAGAAATTAGGCTTAGACCAACATTCAACACCATATTCTTATAATATGTACGTTATAAATCAAATGTTGGGAGACTTCTGACTGCAAGACAAATGAGACCTGTGATTTCTTTTGTAGAAGCTACTGGGCTAAGCCTTTTTAAAATACAGTTAGGTTTTATTATATATATAAAGTAAAAACCATTTTTTAGCTCATGGGTCATCCAAAAATGATGGATTGGTCAGAATTGGTCCTTCATCCACAGTTTGCCTATTCCTTTTTTAAAATGGAAGTGTGATCATAATATTAAAAATCATACTATAAAAAAGGTAATAAACATCATATACCTCCAAATGAGAGAAAGAAGTAATTGCAAAAGATAAAATAGATAACTACATGAGATTGAACATTTTCTGGGCAAACAAAATAAACATATTTAGAATAAGAAGGGAAGTGGTTGATTTTGGGGAAAATATCATTGTACTGAATTTCTCCCATTAGGGTTAAGTGTCTTGATTGTATAAACAGGACCCATTCTCAATATAAAAGTGGTCAAAGAATATGGAGAAACATTTCTGAAAATAAGAATTCCAAGCCACCACATGAAAGAATACTCCAAATCGACTAATAATAAGAGAAATGCAAGTCAAATCAATCTTACTCTTTCACTTCACTCAAGAGATTGGCAAATATGATTTAAAATGCCTATAGTCATGGTTACGTGGGTTGTGGGAAGATAGAAATAAAAAATCTATTTGTCCACAAAAGAAAGTATGACAGTCATGTAATAGGAACATGGATAATGGATCAAGTAACAGTCCTGCTGGTATGGCCCCAAATCTAAAAATGCAAAGGAAATCCTTTATCAATTAGAGGGATCTTCGATGGCACATTTACAAAAAAAAAAATTATCAAATATCTCACTAAATGCTGGGTCATCAAGGGCCTTCCTGGAGAGAATATGATCAGTATAAAAGATGGTAGCATTCATGCTGATGACACAGTGTCTCCTAAAGCACATTTTTTGTCCTAACAACAATTCAAAAGCAGAGTTAAATATTAAAAAAATCTTCAAAGACCTTTCATGAGCACAATCTCTCATTATCCTCCCAATATCCTTATTAACTTCTTTTAACAATTACAGAAATTGAGACAAAGAGTTTTTATCAAAAGTCAAATGTTGACAAAGTCAGATGATAAGACTCAGACTAGAAATTAATTTTCTTAAGTCCCAGACCAATGAATTATTTTTGCACTGTGCATATATAATATTATAAAGACTTAGAACGTATTGATTGATATAATGAAAGGATCGTAAACCTAGACTTACATGAGAATCCAGGAACCACTGAGTTCAACCCATTCATTTCACAGAGCTGATATCCAGGGAAATTGTTTCTTGCTCAAGGTCAAAGTCTGTGTATTATGATTTGGATGTTGAATTTGAGCACAGGTTCCCTTAATCCAGAACCAGTTTTTCTTTCCACCATATCAATCTACCTCCATGGTTAATATTAAAGTACACAAATACCTTGTAACACATGCAGGTAAATTACTTTTTCTCCCACATACTAATCAACAGAAATAATGGCTAGGAACTCTGGGAGATATGTAGTGCTGTGAATTTTATTCTCATTTTGCATAACAGAACTGTGACTTAGAACAGTGAAATAGAAAGGAAAGAAGGAAGGAAGGAAGGAAGGAAGGAAGGAAGGAAGGAAGGAAGGAAGGAAGGAAGGAAGGAAGGAAGGAAGGAAAGAAAGAAAGAGAGAAACATGGAAATAAGCATGTATTGCCTACAATGTACCAGACACTGTACTAAATGTTTTAGAAATATTATCTCATTTGGTCCTCACAACCCTGTGAGGAAGCTGTTATTATTATCCTCCATTTTATAGTTGAAACAGAGGCAAGTAAAGGTTAAGTGAATTGACCACAGTCACATAGTTAGTATCTAAGGTTGGATTTGACCTTGGTTCTTCCTGATTCCACATACAACACTCTTCATTTCACTACCTAGGTACCCATGATTTAGATAATTTGCACATGGACATATGCTTAGTAATTAAACTCAACTATCTATTTTAATAGGAATTTATTTGACTTTGGTATAGACATGTAGACTCAAACTCTGGTATTCTCATCCCAATTCTATTGCTCTCTGTACTCCATTGGACTGTTTCTCCAGAAAGACAAGAGTTCACAAATACACAGAAAATTACTGCATGTTCTAAATGAGATTTTTCCTTCCCTGGAATTCAAGATTCCATAAAGACAAATGGGCACATTTCCATAATGCCAAGTTAATGGATAGGATTTCCAGGGCTGGCAATCACTAGGGATTCCTCTCACCTTCTCTAACCTGAGTAATATACTCTCAAGTACAATTTGGTTATCTATTTTCCACCTTAAACTAAAAATGTTGCAGTCCAGATCAGCTGTAGGAAAGGAGAGTGCACTTGTTTTAAAATTTAAATTTAACTCTTCTCTTTGAAAGCTTTTATGAAGGTCCTTACCTGCAATATTGCCATCTTTCAAGCCACTGATGTACAGCCAAACTGATGGGGTGGAAGTGTTAATGCCATTCTCTCTCTCTCTCTCTTTCCACATAGGAATAGCTACATGGCTTTTCACTGATAATTACCTTTCGACTTCTGACATTTTGCAAAATTAATGATTTTTGTCTTAAAATATTCAAATCTCTACCAGCTTTATACATATTAAATGGTTGTACCCACAGTGTGCTAGGGTATAAGGACAAAAACATCAACTGACAAAAATACAAGCCAGATTATTATCTTATGTATATATTTTCTCTTCTTCTATTTATATATACACACACAAACATACCCTCTTCTCTTGACATAAACAAATGAACAGACACTAGGCTAACAGCAAGTGTTAAAAATTCTTTATCAAGATTTCACATCATAAAGGTTGCTTCAGGGGCAGTGGTTCTAGGGTACAGAGTCTTCTGGCTGAAATTAAATAATGGGAATGAGTAAAACATTGTTAGTTCTTTATTATCCTATCCAATCATCCCCATTTAGATATTAAGAAAAATCATAACAATAACAATAATCTTCCAAAAAAACCCTCCTCTAATACCTCAATTTGGATACCTGGGATTTTTGAAGTCTACATCAATTAGACAGAAAATCTAGAACACTCTAATAATCTGGAAGAACTTTGAGTGTGATCCTGACAATTAAGCATTGAGTGTAACTCAAGGCCCTGCCTAGCTGAGTTCTGGGAGATTCATCATCAGACAGTGGTCAACTAAATGATAATTATTCTTATCTTTTGCAATTCATGAAATCAGAGAGTTGCAAAGATAGGTTGGAGTATGTATTGTTGGAAAAATCATGGATCCAAGAAGCATAGAAATAAGATAATATATCAAGGACCTAAGATTTCCGTAGCATAGAAATTAATGCATTTTACAAATCACCTTTGAATTAGTAGATAAGTTATAGTAAGGTGCCTAAAACTCAGAGAGGTTGCAACTGGCACAGTTATGTTCACTTGAAGTGGCTCTCAGAGTCAATTGTTAACTTTTCAGTGTGAGCATTTACAATTTATGTAATTCTATAAATCAGGGCTTAATGTTTTGATTTGTTGACTACCTAGACAAGAAAGTGATGGAAACAACGTTAGTTATGAAGAGTAAGCACATCCCTAGACTTGTTCATTGTCACACAACTAATGTGTCAGAGGTAAGATCTGAATCCAAGTCTTTCTGCCTCCATGTGAGCCCCTCTATCCACTGCACTGTGTGAATGCCACTTGATAGCAGTAGCAGCAGAAGTTATCAATGGTTGTAGTAAATCAAAAATCCCAATCTGGAAGTATTAAGCCTAGAAGAAAGAACCATTTCCTAGATTAGGAAAGAGCCATTGTTACAAATGTCAGAAGCTCATCATTTCACCAAATGTATGACAAAAAAGAAACTGATGAGTTAGAAACTCAATTACTTTATTATTCTTTGGAAGCATTGAAGGTAAAAATTCAAACATTAATAATATTTTTCATTTTATTCTTTTTAATTAACAAGAGTCTATTATTCTCCTTCCCACATCCCTCAAAAAGAAAACAAAATTCTTATAACAAATATTCATTATCAAGCAAAACAAATTGACCATCTCCAAAAATATGTCTCCTTCTGCATGTTAAGTCCATGATCACTCTATCAGGAGGTAGGCAGTATACTTGATTCAGAATTCTGATTGGTTATTGCACTGGTCAGAATTTCAAAGCTGTTTGTCTTTACAGTGTTGTTTGTTCATTTTTTTATCTTATCTTTAAGTTTTCAACATTCATTTCCACAAAATTTTGAGTTCCAAATTTTCTCCTCATCTCTCCCCTCTGCCCAGCTCAGGAAGCAAGCATTTTGATTATCCTTTCCCAAATCTGCCCTCCCTTCTATCACATGCCTCCCTTCCCTTATTCCCATCTCTATATTCTTGTAGGGCACAATAGATTTCTATACCCCATTACTTGTATATCTTATTTCCCAGTTCCATGTAAAAACAATTTTTAACATTCACTTTTAAACTTTGAGTTCTAACTTCTCCCCCTTCTTCCTTCCCCACCCATCCCCACTGAGAAGGCAAGTAATTCAATATATGTTATACATGCATAGTTATGCAAAAGACTTCCATAAAAGTCATGCTGTGAAAGACTAACTATATTTTCCTCCATCCTGTCCTGCCCCCCATTTATTCTAGTCCTTCTTTTGACCCTATCCTTCCTCTAAAGAATTAACTTCTAATTGCCTCTTCCTCCCATTTGCCCTCCCTTCTATCATCCTCCCCACACCCTGCTCATCCTCTTCTCCCTTACTTTCTTATAGTGTAAGACAGATTAACATAGCAAATTGAGTGCGCATACTATTCCCTCCTTAAGGTAAATGTGATGTGAATAAGGTTTGCTTTTTCCTATTGCCTCCCCCTTCTTCCCCTCCATTGAAAAATATTTTTCTTGCCTCTTTTATGTGAGAGATAATTTGCCTCATTATATTTCTCCCTTTCTCCTCCCAATATATTCCTCTCTAGTCCCTTAGTTTTATTTTTTTAGTTATCATCTCTTCCTATTTATCCCACCCTGTGCTCTTTATCTATATGTATATAATCCCTCCAACTATCCAGATACTGAGAAACTTCTCAAAAGTTTCAAATATTATCTTTCCATTTAGGAAAGTAAACAGTTCAACTGTAATAAATCCCTTATGATTTCTTTCCTGTTTACCTTTTCATACTTCTCTTCATTCTTGTGTTTGAAAGTCAAATTTTTTATTCAGCTTTGGTCTTTTCATTGGTAATGTTTGAAAGTACTTTATTGTATTGAATAACTATGTTTTACCCTGAAGTATTGTACTCAATTTTTCTGGGTAGGGGATTCTTGGTTTTAATCCTAGCTCCTTTGAATTCAGGAATATCATGTTCCAAGCCTTGTGATCCCTTAATATAGCAGCTGCTAGATCTTGTGTTATCCTGATTGTACTTCCACAATACTTGAATTTTGTTTCTTTCTGGCAGCTTGTAATATTTTCTATTTGACCTGGAAGCTCTGGAATTTGACTACAATATTTCTAGGAGTTTCTCCTTTTGAATCTCTTTCAGGAGGAGATGAGTGGATCTTTCAATGTTTATTTTACTCTCTATTTCTAGAACATCAAGTCAGTTTTCCTTGATAATTTCTTGAAAGATATTAATTAGGCTCTTTTTTTGATCATGGCCTTTAGGTAGTCTCATAATTTTTAAATCTGGATCTATTTTCTAGATAAGTTGCTTTTCCAATGAGATATTTAACATTGTCGGCTATTTCTTCATTCCTTTAGTTTTGTTTTATAATTTCTAGAATTTTTCATAAAGTCATTAGCTTCCATCTTCCCTATTCTAATCTTTAAGAAATTGTTCTCTTCAGTGAGCTTTTGGTCCTCCTTTTCTATATGGCCAATTATATTTTTTAGGGCATTCTCCTCCTCATTGCCTTTTTGGATCTCTTTTGTCATTTTTATTTATTTATTTTATTATTTTAAGTATTATTTTCTTCAGCATTTTGGAGGGGTCTCATTTTGCAAGCATTTGACTTGTTTTACATGATTTTTTTTTTGCATCACTCTAATTTCTCTTCCCAGTCTTTGCTCTACTTCTGTTACTTGATTTATTTTTATTTTTTTAGCTCTTTTTCAGCTCTTCCATGGCCTGAGACCATTTCATATTTTTCTTGGAGGCTTTGGATATAGGAGCATTGACTTTGTTGTCTTCTGTTTGTATGTTTTGGTCTTCCTTGTCTCCAAAGTAAGATCATATAGTCTGATACTTCTTCGGGTTTTTGCTCATTTTCCCAGTCATTTACTTGACTTTTGAGCTCTCTGTCAACATAGTTCTCTGCTTCTAGTGGTGATGGGGGGTTTACTGTCAGTAGCTCTATCCACCAACCACTTGTAGGCATAGAGCTCCAGAAACAGTAACTGCAGCTGCCCCTGCTGCTGCTGTGCGTTCCTTCACCCCCTCCTCCCTCTGCCACCCTGGGGCTGGAGCCAGACCACTCTATTCTTCCACACAGTCCCACAGGTTTTTCCACTGATCTTCCAATTTTTCCTCAGCATTTTGGGGTTGTGAGGTCTATACACCACCACAGGTACAAGAGATTTAGTCCCCCCAAGACCTGCTCAGGTTCCCTCTGTGCTGATGCCACCCACACTGGACTGGGTCCTGCTACTAATATGGTGCAATAGACATTTCCTGGCAACCTTCCAGGCTGTCTTGGCCTGGAGATTGCTTCACTCTGTCATTCTATGGGTTCTGTAGCTCCAGAATTTACTTAGAGCTACTTTTTATAGATATTTGACTGGGGTTGGGGGGAGAGCTCTAGAAAATCCGACTCCTCTATCTTGACTCCAGCTCCATATATATTAGTAATATTAAAAAAAAATAGGAGTATTAGCTTTCTTCAATGACTGCTATGATCTGACTGATTCAATCACATTTTGTTTGGGATGTTTTAAGTTTAATTTTCATGTTTCTCTTCCCTCTCCACTCACATCTATCCTATCTCTGGCATCTTTAGCATTATACCCACCATTTTCATTGCTTCTTTTGTTGCCTCTGAAGTTACTTCTCAAGTGCTATGATATCCAGGAATTGACCAACAAGACAAGCAGATGGAGTTTATGGGAACTTTCCATTGAGTCAGGCAAAAAGGAAGAACCCAGGTGTTAGCCAGAATTAATATGACCCTATAGATTGAGATGATTGACAGATAACACAGTATATGTTAATGTATTCCAGAGCCCTGGAGGGATAAGCATAAGAAAGGAGAACCAGGCTAATATCAGGAATTCAAATTGATAGGCCTAAGAGTCTAAGTGATTAGAACAAGCAGAGAAATGTATAATAAAGTAAGTCTAAACAAGTTTGCCAAGTTAGTTCTGGAAGAGAAAAAGGGAGAATGGATAATTGAGATAAGTAACTCAGGCCAAGAGCCTAGGAAAAAGAGTATAGGAACATCTACTCTCACAAAACAAGAAGAATAGGTAATGAGGGTCAAAAGACTGACTGAAATTCACATCCAGAGGCCAGAACTAAGAAACAAGGAAGCAAAATAAGAGGTATAACACAGAGGAAAAATGCCAATGGATATTCTCCATCATTGTGCAATCATTACCTCATTTCCTGATAATCTGGACAATAGACATTAAATGGACCACATAGATGATTACAGATTTTTTTTTTCCTTTCAATTAGATGTTAAATTCCATATAGACACAGCCTAAATGAAAATAAGGAATATAATATTTATATAGTATATGTTATGACATATAATGTAGTATGATATAATTGGCATGGCATGAAATTACATGATTAACATGATGTAACAGAGTATAAAAAAATCAAAGACAGCTAATGATAATTGGGGCATCTAGATGGACAAGACCTATCTAGACTAGGGTGAATAAGACCTGAGTTCAAATATGGCCTCAGACCTTTACTAGCTGTGTTACCTTGGACAAATCATTTAACATATGTCTACCTCAGTTTCTTTAGCTGTTATATAAGGATAATAATAGTACAACTTACCAGGATGTTTTGTTTTGTTTTTTTCTGGGATAGAATGAGATATTTATAAAAGGCACTTAAAGTGGTACCTGGTATGTAACAGGTACTACATAAATGCTTGTTGCTATGATTATTAATAATAAGTTTTGCAAAGAACTTTGCAAACATATCTTAGGTTATCTTTTACAATATCCTCTAGTAGGTGATATTTTTGCCTTCCTTTACAGATAAGGCAACTTAAATAGACAGACATTAAAAACTGATTTATTCTGGGTGACACAGCTAATGTCTGATAGTGTATTTGAACTCCTCTTTTCTGATTCCAGGTCTAGTCATCTATGTACTGAGTCACCCAGTTGATTCACAATTATCTTGAACCTTTAGCAAATAATTGTCTAAGTTGAAATGAAGCATACAAGAAATTTAATTTCAAATTGAGTCTATTTCCTCATACACACACTCAGACATTCATATATATTCCTAAGAGTGGTCAACTTGGGGCCCTTCCTAACTAAAAATAAAGCACATGCATTTGCCCATCTCCCCTTCCTTCCAGAAAAAGTATATGAAATGATGTAAACTTTTGAAGGGAGCCATGTAGAACAACGCCTTACTCAGTGACTGTTTTAGTCTTTGTTGATATATAGTGTGTATAATGAGAATAATAATACATATATATATATATACATATATGTATATATCTTCCTTATAGGCTTGCTTTTTATTCTTTTCCTTATTCACTTCAACACATCTCCCAGTAGCATGTAAGCTTTTTGAGGTGAGGAAGTCTTTGTTTTCAGTGACATTTCTTCTTAAAAGTAATGATTCGAATAAAAAATCTGGCCAAAAACAGGTACGCATTTGCTTCTAACTTTAAAAAATCACATGAAATCAGTGATTAGTTTGTGAAAGGTGAGAAATGTTTATGAATATAAATTTCAATTACTTATATTGCTTTGAAATTCACAATTCAGTCATTTAACTAAAAATATACAAACCAAGTCCTTGCTTATAGTGTATTTGTATTGTAAAGTCTAGAAGTTCAATATGAATGCTATTTTTAAAAATATTTTATATCTCTAACTCCAATATTTTCATTTTGTAATGTGTAAAAATCCTAATGATATCAAAGTTCAGGTTTCATTGTAATGTCATTGAGGAACTTGTCTAAAAGGCATTTTTGTTTGAAGAATACACTGTTTTGAGGGGGCAGTAATAATACTCTATTTTGATGATTCAATACTTAGGCATCTCAGGCTTTTGAACTACTTTTCCACATCTTGCTTACATTGTTCCATTTTCCAGTGGCCAGTTATTATATTCTCTCAGGTGTTAAGGGTTAAATTTGAGCAATGGGGAATGTCTTCCTAGTACTGTTACTCAAAATATCCATCTGTGGTCTTTCCAATTGAATATCAGTTGCTGTCAGTTGTGTTCAGTCATTGATGATGCCATTTAGCATTTTCTTGGCAAAGATTCTGGAGTGGTTTACCATTTTCTCCAGCTCATTTTACAGATGAGGAAACCGAGGCAAATTGGATTAAGTTTCTTGCCCAGAGTCACACAGCTAGTAGGTGTCTGAGTCCAGATTTGAACTCAGGAAGATGAGTTGTTCTAAATCCAGGCTTGATTCTCTATCCAAAACTCCATCTAGATGTCCTGCCATCATTTAGTCAACCAGATTAGTTGTTTAGGAGCAGACATTTATTACAGTGGCCTATTTAGTACAAAATACCGTCCAACTAGTTTTTGATCTACTCCTTTACAGATTAAAGGGCAACTTTGACTCCAATTTAGGACATGAAACAAAAAGGATCGACAGCTTGAAAAAAGTCTTTTTCCATAGTTTTCTAGCTATTTCCCTTAGGCAGGGTATAGTTTTTCTACTATACTTCTTGAGGAACCTTGAGTCTGCTGCCTCAGAAACACTTCTAGAAAACTGATGAAAAAGAATAAATACTTCATTCTTCTGGGGTTAAAAAGGTTTCTCCCAGCAAAGACTGAGACTGAGTCCAGGGCAAGATATTCTTTTCTGTCTATCTCCCCATAAAATTTTTCTCAAGATCTTGATTGCAAGAGTTTCTACCCTAAGTTATTAGATGCTCAGATCCTTAGTTCTAATTAGCTTCTTACTTTTGTGAAGCACCACAGGGCATGACCAAGTTCCTCAATTAATTGTCAGATCTTATTCACACTTCTGAGTGAATGGTGAATGATTTCATTAATATGGAATACCTGATAAAGGGATTGAGGTTATGTTGGCTTGGGTGTTTTTCTTTTTTTTTCCCTTTGGCTCATTCAAAAGAAAAGATCAATGGTTCCTTAATGTGAGATATATATGTCACATTGATCTGTATGTATCTGATATGTGTATGTATACATATATATATGTATGTACACACAGATATACACAGATACATATGTACATGTGTATATATGTATGTTTGCATACCTGTATGCATGTGTTATATATTTCTGAAGTAGTATTGATCTCTTTAAATTCCTCTGCCATATAAGAAGTACTATACTGTAACAAAGGCCATCAGTATTCCTCATATCTATGAGGAAGGGGCAGCTAGGTGATGAAGTGAATAGAGCGATCCAACTAGAGTCGGGAAGATTTGAGTTGAAATACAATCTTTGACACTTACTAGCTATGTGACCCTGGGTTTGTCATTTTACCCTGTTTGCCTCAGTTTCCTCATCTGTAAAATGAGCTGGAGAAGGAAATGGCAAACCCCTCCAGTATTTTTGCCAAGAAAACTCCAAATAGGGTCACAAAGAGTTGGTTAGAACTGAAAACATACAATAAATGTTTTTTTAATTAAATATACCTTAGTATATGATTTAAGGAGTTACTATGATAGAAATATTCATCATCTAGTAGTCAACTCTCTGGTAATAGGACTTTCTAAACTTGTACATGGCAAGATTAATTAATATTTATTCCATTTTATTTAACAAGACATGGAGGTAGATGAGGAAAAGAGGATGAGATAAGGTGTCTGATTCCTATCTGTAGGCTTTATAGGGCATTATAAGAGCAGGAAACATTCAGAAGACTTCTAAACCCAAAATATTAGCCCTGCAGTCACATACTGCTATTTGTTAAACTTTACTCAGTTAATGAAATTTTAGCTTTTGTTATCCATTCTTCTGGTAATTATATATAATCAAATTATATATGAAATTACAGTTTCACTGCTATAGGAACCAAGATTTACCAACATATTTTTGCAGTTAAAAATAACTGTCTTTTTTTCTCCCATTGTTTTAAATGTAGACTTTGCGCATCTTTTTCCTAGCCATGTAGAAATACTTGTAAAAAGGCTGTTTTGAGTACTGTTTCCACCCAGCCAGATGCAGGAAATACTGCAAATCTTTTAACAAAACCCCTTCTCTAGAGATTTCCTCTTGAATTTTGCAAACTTAAGTAGTTCTCATGGCTTTTTGAGGTTTAATGCATGTACTACTCCTTAAGATTTTTCAGAGTAGAAATCATTTGACACTGTGTCTTGTGAGATCACTGGATATATGGTGAAGACTATGCTTCCTTAGATTTAAATGTGAAACTTTGTGTTAACTATTTTATCAATTAATCTTGAATCTTCTGAAGTTCAAAGGTTCATTTAGTGTTGTTGAATTATACCTTTACAAATAGGAGGTGTTATAGAGTAACAAG
This sequence comes from Bettongia penicillata ogilbyi, assembly GCA_023548195.1. Taxonomy (NCBI): domain Eukaryota; kingdom Metazoa; phylum Chordata; class Mammalia; order Diprotodontia; family Potoroidae; genus Bettongia; species Bettongia penicillata. The sequence goes on along the minus strand of JAJHZJ010000651.1, from coordinate 86,175 downwards.
AAATTACACAATAAAAATTCAATCATTCTATAGCTATACCTTATAGTTGAGAAAATTAAAAAAGTTCTTGTAGATCATATAATTGTTATAATTTTCCATTTGAAGTTATTCAAATGCACCAAGTGGGCAAAAACACAAATTAGATCAACTACTTCTGCATAGAACTTATTGAGATGGCTCTGCAAACATGATCCATGACTGTTATTTCTACATATGTGTAAATGAGCAGTGATAGCCACATCCAAGGCCTTTCTGACACGCCTAAGGCAGATGGAGTTATGGCAGTCTGAGAACCATGCCTCCAACTCACAGCAGGTCAGCATGGAGGATGAATGCAGCTTTGTTAAAAAGTCAAAGCATTGAAAATCCTGGATAATTCAAAGAAACTTAAATATATGCACTCTGTATCTTTCCTTGTCATTTAGTACCATTTATGATGGCTTGAATCTGGATTTTTACCTCTGTACTATGGTGCTTCAGACAAATTCAGTTTCCCAAATCAGTCTTGCTTTTGGTTTCCTGTATAATTATTTAGATCTTTATTGAGACTCAAACAAACACTTTTCCTCCTGGAGAGGATTCATCTCCCTCTTCCTCAGTGCCTGAACACTGAAATAATTAATAGTACCATAACAATTGTCTATTTGTGATATACAATAAGTGAGACTTTCTCTAAGGCAGAACATATCTGTGGTTCATTTGAGACAGCTATTTCCTCCAAGAATTATGGTATCAACTGTGACAGATTTGACATTAATTTAGGAGAAACTGGCAGGCAAGTTCAGCCCAATCTTTAAGCCAGTCATAAAAAATGTACATGCACCTGCAAAAAGCCAAGTGTTGTAAAATGTGTTGAATTCCATACAAATGTGACACCTCCTCAATTCTGTTAGTATTGGGCATTTCTGCATAAAACTTAGACCACCTATATCTTTTCTCATTCTTTGAACTTGAATGATTGCAGCTCTCATTTAACCCCCGTCTCTTGTATAGCTCTAGGGCATATCACTCTCTTCTTGGCTCTAAATACTCAAACCCCTGGTTATGGCATTTCCCTGGTGAGAACTTGGTGGCTGTCACTTTTACTGCTTTAGACAGCTTCTGGTCCAGTCAAGAAGTCCTTAGCCCCAGCACTAATAGGACTGTGAGGGTAAGATTGGTAAGAATAACATTGAGAACAACCACTAAATTAGTGGCATTCTATTTACAATTCATATATTTGAGTGCCCTTAGCCATGGTATTTTATTTACCTTGTATACATTATTTATTTATTTATCTGTGTACCTATAGTCTTACATGTCTCCACAATAAAATGCCCCTTGAGGGCAGGCGCCATTTTTTTTTCGGTCTTTGTATCCTCAGCACCTAGCACAAGGTCCAGAACACAATAGTTGCTTAATAAATGCATGTTAAACTAATTTGTGTTGGATGAACTAGATTATTCCAAATGAAGGAATGCAATATAACCCTCTAAAGTAAATCAGTCCTCTTCATGTCATAACATTTCATTATATTCAAATGGTTGAACTGTGATGTGTTTTAAAATTCAAAATGAATTTACTTTTACATAATTCATAGATTACCTTGCTTTAAAAGTGGCAAAGGGTCAAGTAAGGATATCTTTCAGGGAATTATATGTTCACTTGGAGAAATTAATTTTGACTCTTTCTAAAACTAGATTCTGAAAAAGGAAAATTGATTTAGTCATTGTAAAAATATTTCTCAACAAAGCTCTATCCATTCAATACATATATCACAGATAAAATCTGTGTATGCTTAGAGATGATGGCACTTACCCGTCATCCCTACCATCAGGGAGGCTTAGACTATTGTAACACTTGAACTTGGAAATTCTGAGGGTAAAAGACGATCTAGTGTCCATGCTAAGTCTAATTTCAATATGGTGATGTTCTAGGAGCAGCCTACTCACAGAGGAGCAAATCAGTTCAGTTCAGAAAGGGACAGGCCAGAGCTTCTATGGAAACCAATATTGGGACTGGATCCATGAATGGAGATTATACTTCTAGTCTAGGTAAGGTAAGAATAATTGCATATGAAACTACAGAACCACTATGTACAACTTTCTATTCCTTTGAAATATACAAAATTATCATGTAATTTTTTTCTTCTCTCTCCTAGAGGTGGCTACCATTAGACACAAAAATGTGTGTATATATACATACATACATATACATCTATATACATATAAATACACATGTAAATATACATGTATATATGTAATACACATATGTGTGTGTAAAATTATTCTATTTTTCAGTTCTTTCTCTGTATGCAGATGACACCTTTGTTCATATATACTTTACGGTTATTTGGGATATTTACAATAGCCAAAATAGCTTATTCCTTCCAAGTGGTTCCTAAAACAATATTGCTCTTACTGTATACATTGTTCCCTTGGTTATTCTCATAACACTCTTCATTATTTTGTGCAAGTCTTTCCATGTTTTTTTCCTAAAATCGCTGAGTTCATTATTTCATACAGCGCAACAGTATTCTATCACATTCATATACCACAACTTGTTCAGCCATTCCCCAACTGATGGGCATCCCTGCATTTTTCAGTTCTTTGCTACCCTAAAGAGAGCCAAAACAAACATGGTAGAACATACATGTTATTTTCCTTTCTCCCTAATTATCTTCAGAAATAGACCAAGTAGTAGTATTGCTGGGTCAAAGGATATAGGTAGTTTAGTAACTCTTTGGGTCAAAGGATATAGGTAGCTTAGTAACTCTTTGGGAATAATTTCAGATTGCTCTAAGATGAGGAGACTATTTTTAAAAAATAATTAATCAGCTAATATCTGTTCCTTTGTAAAAAATAAAATAATGTTCCAAACTTTATCCTTTATATATAGGTACTTCTCATGCATACTTGTACTGTCTGTTTGACATTTCTTTTTAACCTAAAATTCCCATTGGAATTCCAATTAGTCATTTCAGATATTTCACAAGGGCGCTGTTTTAGTCATTCAATTACTTTAAAAAAATGTATTAGTAGTGGACTTTTCCCATTTAAATGAAAATGCAAACTGAAAGGAACAGATTTAATTAATATTCCTCACAGTTGTATTGTTTCTTTTCATTAGAATTAAGTTGGCTATATGACCTGACATATTTAAACATATTTTTCCTTTCAAAATTTAGAGAAAGCTCTTGTGGAATGACCAGAAGAAGACAGGTGGGTAAATAATCTTTTTGGGGGAATGCTGAGTTTCCATTTTCTAGAATTTTAAACTCTTAGGAAGGTTTTCAAATATGCAAATAATCAGATAAACCTACAATAGAGCAGCCACCATCCAAAGGTCATTAATAAAACTGATACTTCTCAACCTTAAGACTAGAAATCATTGTTTCCTTTTTTCTGTAGAAGAATTATCCAGTCTCTTATACTGTACATATATTGATCGATGGATAGATAGAGGAGACATATTTCAAACAAAAATCATAATTGATCATCTTAATAGTACTTATACAAATTAATATTTATTCCCCACCCAATAAAAGACATACATTTTAAACTTGTCTGTGAATCTGTGCACATAAGAAGATGATAATTTTATATGCCCAAAAACCACTTAAGCATTTCAGTAATGGAACCAAGAACATTTTAAATTAAATATTCTAGACAGACAAAGATTACAGTAGAACAGCAAAACACTCAGATTCAGAACACCTAGTTTCAAATCGAATTCTGATGCTCATTCACTTAAATTATCTGCATCTCATTCCTTATTTATATAATGGAACTAAATATTTATTCCACCTATTTGAAAGTATTCTTATGAGAAAAGCACTTAAATGTAAAATGTCATAAAAGTATAAGATATTAATATGATATATAGACATATTATATTAATATTAACACGGGTATGAAATATCAAGGGCAACCTTCCTCCTCAAGTGCTAGGATTAAGCTCATAAATATACATTATGCTTTTGTGTAGTAGCAGGGCCATTGTCAGCAAGTTTACATTTCAGAAAGAGTGTCATCACAGAAATGGAGAGCATTAAGTAGGGCAGAAGAGAAACTCCAAGTGCCTTTCAGGGTGGAGTTCTTTTGGTCCAAGAATAGTTTAATTATCATATTTGGGGAGCAGGGGGAGGGATGGATTAGATGAAGCACTGATATGGTATGGCCAATTTAAAGCCCAGATTTGACAACATATGGTAATTTACTTTGGAGTATCCTGAAGGAAGAGATCCAACTACAACCAACAAGTAGCTAAAAATATCTATCAGAGATCATTTTTAAGATTTGCTTTGTTTGGTTCAGTTATGTCCAATTTCTGTGATTATATGCCCCTCCCCCAAAATATTCATGTAAGCTTACAATTTAGTGCCTCACTTTCTCTATTTTCGGTGCTTCCACACTCTGCTCTAAACTATTTGCAGACCAGCTTCCAATCCTGTCATTCAACTGAAATTTCTTAATTTACTAATCTAAAAATGCCTTCGTTCACTCCTTCTATGCACCCTCAGGCTCTTTGAAGCCCTTGGCACTGTTGATCACTCTTTTTTTTTTTGGAATGATCTTTTAATTTAATTAATTTGTTTATTTTTAGTTTTCAACATTCACTTCCATAAGTTTTAAATTTTCTTCGCCTCCTTCCCCTCCCCCCTCTCCAAGATGGTGTGCAATCCAATACAGGCTCTATATATACATTCCTATTAAACATATCAATCACCCCTTTCTTCTTGCTGCTCTCTTCTTTCTAGTTTTTGTGATACTACCCTCTCTCGAGTTTCCTACTACCTCTATGATTCAGTCTCTGAAATAATCTTCTTCCAGACCATGCCTGTAAACTGTGGGTTTTCTCAAAAGCCCTTCCTGAGTACTATTCTCTTCTCCCTCTCTACTACCTCACAGCTAGCTGGTACAGTGGACAGGGCACTCAACTAAAGTCAGTCAGTTAATAATATTTATTAAATACCTACTATGTGTCAGGTACTACACTAAGTAATGGAGATACAAAAAGAAGCAAAAAACCAGCCCCTGGCATTCTGTTTGACTTTTAAAGTCCTTTATAACCTGAATCCTTCCTATTTGTCTAGTCTTCTTACATTTTAATCCCTTCTATATATTCCACAATACATCAAGACTGCCATCCTTTATGTTCCTCTCATAGATCATTCCATCTACAATTTGTCACTATACCTATTACTTGCTAAGCACTTACATGCCTGATAAATTGGCTTGGCTTGATGTGTCAGTTACATTTGAATTTTAGTTATCCGTTAAGGGGAGTTTGTGAGGACCTTTTCCTGAAAATCAGAGATATCATTTGGGCAACATGATTAAGGCTGTGTACAAGAGCTGATTTTGTCCAATGTTCTAAATCACTATTGATTAGAAGAATTCAAATTAAAACAACCTGAGATATCACCTCACACCTATCAGACTGACTACCAGAACCAAAAAGGAAAACTACAAATCCTGGGGGGATTGGTGGAGTTGTGAATTGGTCTAATCATTCTGGGAACAATTTGGACCTATGCCCAAAGGTTTATAAAATTGTCCATTTCCTTTGACCCAGCAATATCACAACTAGGTCTCTCTCCCAAAGAGATCAAATAAAAAAGGAAAAGACCTGTTTTTACAATATTATTTATAACAATTCTTTATTGTAGTGGCAAAAAAAATTGGAAATTAAGAGTATACCCATCAATTGGGGAATGACTGAACAAGTTGAGGTATGTCATTGTGATGAAATACTATTGTGACATAAGAAATGGTGAACAGGAAGGTTTCAGAAAACCTGGGAAGTCTTGTACGAACTTATACAAAGTGAAGTGAATAGAAAAAGGGGAACATTACACATAGCCACAATATTTTAACAATGATCAAATGTGAAAGACAGCTACTTTGATCAAGGCAATGATCCAAGATAATTCCAAAAGACCCATGATGAAAAGTGCTATCCACCTCTAGAGAAAGAACTGATGAACTCTGACTACAGATTGAAGTGTTTTTTTTTTACTTTTTAAGTTTCTTGCATTTTACTGTTTCTTTTTCCTACAACATGGTTAATATAGAAATATGTTTCAAATGACTTCACATGTTTAATTGATATATTGCTCACCTGCTTAATGCATGGGAGACAGGAAGGGGAGAAGAGAATTTGGACCTCTTTTTTTTTTAAATGAATGTTTAAGAAATAAAATGAATGGTTAAAATAAATAAATAAAAATTTAAAAATTAGCATGAACCTGATTAAAGATCTCTACCTCCCCATCCCATAGACCTTGTTTTTACCTTAAAGTTTTGCTCTCTTTGGTTTCTCAAACTTTCTGTAGGCCTGGAGGCAGAAAGTGAAAGTACCCCAGGTTGCCTAATAAGAGAAAATGAGCAGCATATCTGGAACTCTAGAGGAGACCTGTGGAGTTGTTTGATATTTCACAGGACAGTGTACTCCAAGGTAGGATGTAGATAGAATGCCTTTCAGAAAGGGCCAGGTAGGCTTTCTGCTAATGTCTCTGCATCCTCCTTTTCAGGGACATTGGGTTTCTTTGGGATATGTGTAGAGGGATCCTTGAGATTCCTTCTGACTTTTATGCAGTAAACAATGGAAGCATTTTGGGCAGATGGAGGAGATTCAAACCCTTTTATGGCACTCTCACCAAAGTATTGAATTTTTTTAGCATAAGGGTTACCCCTCCACTGCCCATCATCCAGGCTCCCCAATTAGACTTCCTGGAAGGCAGCTATAGAGGAAAAACGATTGACCTTAACACTTAGGGTTTTGTAATTTCTGTTGTTGTTTTGTAGGTTTGTTTTGGGAGTTTGTTTTGAATGGGACCTATAATTAAAGTGGAAATTTGTAGGGAGGAATCTAATAAAGATTAACATCATTCCTTCAGAGAGTTGACTGAGACAAGTTCTACAAACTAGGGATACAACTTTATGCACAATCCTCTACTGCTCATATTGAAATGCTTTTTTTAATTGCATTTGCTAAGTTCAGAATAAAAATAAATAAAATTTGTGAAAAAAAATAAGCTTCCTGGGGGGTACCAAATGACTTTCCTTGGATCCTACAGTCAGGGAGGGTCAGAGATGGGATTTGAACCCTCATTTCTAATCTGTGACATCATAATGACTCTCAAGGCAATTAATTTTCAAGATTAACTATGCTGTGGAAGGAGTGGCACTTCCAATGAGTCATTTCAGTTTTCCCTGACTCCAAACAAATTTGAGGCAGCCCCAGTCACTGGGAGTCAATTAGAATTTTGGTTTTTTTTTAGTTCTATGTAGGTACTTTTCAGGCAAAGTTACATGAAATCTCATTAATTTAATGAGGTTCATTTGTGAAGTTTATCAGGGGTGGCCTATTTCAACTTCCTTTTTCCCTGGAAATTTATTTCCTGATTAAAAACAGCTTAGTATGTTTTTTAAAAAAATGTTCTTTGAGAGGAGTGACTGCTTTTCCTAGTCATGGTCTTGCAGTATCCTGAAATGTCTATTTCCTTCACTAGGGTGTTGTTTCCCTATCCCACCCATGAACAATGCTGGCAACCAACATCTTAAATTCCTACCTTCAGCTTTTGTTGGTTTAAGTAATAGTCTATTCCTTGATTATGCGTCTTTAGTAAATAAAACAAGGTTATTCATTTCACAAATATGTTTGAATTATATAATTTTCATTTCAGAAAATCAGTTTATCCATTATAAAGCATAAAATCTTAATTTAATGAAAAATCAGCTTTGAGAAAAGTCACTTTAACAAAAACATAATTGTGAATTTGTTAAATTATTTTCTTTCTGCTGCAGTCATCAGCCAGTGACAGAAAAACTGCTTTTAATAAGATTTGACCTTCAGCAATAGAACATTCAGAGGTCTTGCCTGTGATATTTTAATCTATAAATACCAAATATTGCCTTCTTTTTAATTTAGACTTCCATTGAATTGATTTATGATAAATACGAGTGTTATTTCATTAAATTTTATGACCATTTCTAACCCATGAAGACTACTTACAGGCAGTATAATTTAATTGTATTAAAATGTCATTTTAGGTGTCATTTTGAGGATATTTTACCTTAATAATAACTGTGCAATATTCCCCTGAATAATTGGTCATATGATGATGATTTTAATTTATTTTGTTATATAGTATCATAATGGAATACTTATGTTATCTCCCTTAGCTCTCTTTCCTTTCGTCCACTGGGAAAGGAAATGGTAAGACACACCATTATCTTTGCCAAGAAAATGTCATGGATGGTATAAGTGTTCTGTGGTCCACGTGGTCACAAAGAGTTGGACATGGCTGAACAACTGAACAATAATATGTCATGAACTGTGATGAACACTGAAGATACAAAGACAAAAAAATGAAATAATCCCCTTCTTCATTAATTTTGTATAACAAGTCATAGAACTAATAGTATTTGATGGAGCAGAATTTCAAGACAGGATAATGTGTTATTACACTGATTTAGATATACACTGGTATATTGAAAAATACAGAATCAAAGATCTTGTAAAAGACGTTGCAGAATCTTTAGTTCAATCCCATCTTTACATAGACCACAAGTTCAAGGAAGGCAAGGTCTACTCAAACTTACTTCATCTTTTTGCTTCTTCCTCAACATGCCACAATGCTGGTTGAGTGGACTAATATGGAATCCAATTAAATTGACTGAGGAATAAAAAGAACACAGAGGTTAAGTAGCTTGCCCGAAGTCATCTAAGCAGTGACCAAAACAATTAATGTAGAAAAGCCATTATATGGCACAGTCACAACCTATCCCCTAGCACCAGCATTAAAAAGCAGATTCCTTGTATTATAATATAAAAATTGTCAGCTTCAGTCACTTTCAATTATAGTGGTTTGGCAGGATATGGTATTAAAGATTTAAATTGAAAATGTTGCAATATTGTAGATTATTGCAGTAGATTATTGTATGATTGTAAGAGTCTGTAATTTAATTAAATTCATAATTGATCATTGAATTTGTGTTAGACTATAAACAGAATGTATATATGTAGATATAGTGGTGTAATGGATAGAGAGCTGGACCTGGTGTCAGAAAGACCTTACTTCAAATATGACTTTAGATACTTACCAGCTGGGTGACCCTGAAAAAAATCGCTTAACCTCTCTCTGACTCAGTTATCTCATCTATAAACTGGGGATAATAATAGTATCTCCTTCCCACGGTACTTATGGTACATTTATAAAGAACTTTGAAAATCTTAAAGCTCTGTATAAATGCTGGTTATTGCTAGTCTGTCTCCACAAGATCTCTCAAATCCATTCCTATATCTCTATTCCATTAGCCATCATGATTCAGGCCTATATCACTTCCCACCTGGTCTCTTAATTCCTATCTCTGACTCAAGACTCTTCCCTATGTCATCTATTCTACACACAATTGGCAAAGTGATATTGCAAAAGCAATGGTTTGACCATAGTAGTTTGAATTTTGGGGTAGCTAGGTGGTACAGTGTATAGTGCTCTTTGCCGGGAGACAGGAAGATATGAGTTCAAATGTGACCTCAGACACTTACTAAATGTCTGCCCCTTGGCAAGTCACCTAACGCTTTTTATTTAATTAATCAATTGTATTTATTTTCATTGTTCTACAATAACTACCATATAACTTAGATTATTATTTTCCCCTACCTCCCCACTCCCTCCCTGAGACGGCATACAATTTTGTATAGGTTCTACACATACATTCCTATTAAATACGTTTTCACTATAGTCATGCTGTGTTGAAGTATTAAAATGAGGGGGAGAAATCATCTAACAAACCAAAAGGCAATACACACACACACACACACACACACACACACACACACACACACACAATTATCTGCTACATTCTGTGATTGAATTCCATAGTTCTTTCTCTGGATGTGGAAGGCATTTTGCCTTAAAAGACCACTGGGAATTTTTTTTTTAAGTCCTTGCATTGCAATGAAGTTCCAAGTCTACCAGAAAAAAAACTCTCTCATACTGTGGTCATTGCCATGCACAAAGTTCTCCTGGTTCTGCTCCTGTCACTCAGCATCAGATCGTATAATTTTTTCCAGGCCTCTCTGAAGTCTTCCTGTTCATCATTTCTTATAGCACAATAGTATTCCATTACATTCATGTACCATGATTTATTCAGTCATTTCCCAATTAATGGTCATCCCCTTGATTTCCAGTTTTTAGCCACCACAAAGAGTGCTGCTATTAATATTTTTGTACATGTGGGACCCTTTCCCATTTTTATGATCTTTTGGGGACACAGTCCTAGAAGTGATATTGATGGGTTCACCTAACATTTTTTGCCTCAATGTCCTCATCTATAAAATAAACTGGAGAAGGGAAATGGCAAATCACTCAATGATCTTTGCCAGGAAGACTCCAAAATGCGCTCACGAAGAGTCAGACATGACTGAAAATGACTAAAACAGCAACAACTTTTCTTTTATGTCTTTTATGTTTTACAAACTTCCTTATTTTGAATTTATAGACAATCATTGCCTAGCCCCAACCTACCTTTCAAAATTCATTGCCCCTTCATGTATTGTAAAGTCTAGCCATAATGTCCTGTCTCTTTCTTATACATAGCATTCTATCTAGTATCTCCTTACCTTTGCGCTGACTTTTATGTAATGCTTGGAATAAACTCCATTCTAACCTCTACTTGCTTCATTCAAAACATATCACCAACTATACCTTCTCTATGAAGCCTTTTTTTGATTCCCACAGCTTTCCCTGAAAAACAAAAAAGTTTCAGATTTATTTATACATTCATGTTGGGTTTTTTTTTTTGTTTTTTGTTTTTTGTTTTTTACCAGATTAGGTGTTATCTCCTTGTGAGCAAGAATTACGTCGCTTTTGTCTCTGATTCTCCAGACCCTACCCCAGTGCCTGGCATATAATAAGCACCTAATAAGAGTTTGATTAATTGATTAGTCCAAGTTGGAAAAAAATTATGTTTGAAGGTTAAAACTTACAAAATATATTAAACATTAAACCTGGATAAATTGGAAAGCTACTATTTACATCAAGTCAAACAAGATAAATTAGCTGACTTCTATGTACAAACTAGGGTGACAGGGAATCAAAACCAAAACGTCAAGCAATTTACTTGGGGAATAACATGAATATATAAAAATGCAACGACATTTGAACAAGATAGGAAGAGACAAGTTTTTTTTTTTTTTTTATATAGTAAATGAAAGATGGCACTGAGCTGAGCTTAGTAGAAAGCTAAGGATTCTAAGAAAAGTAAAGAGGGAGGGAGGCAAAAGACACTACGCTAAATTGCTGGGGAGGATTAGTATTAGACTGAGACATAGATCATAAACTCTGATATTGTTTCTCTCTAGTAGGAATTTTCTGATGAATAAGCAGTGATAAATTCTATCTCCTGACTCGACACTTACTCTGGCTGTTGCACATGCCTAGAATTCTCTCTTCTAACTCCTGGCTTCAATTTCCAGGAAAATCCCCATTTTTTTATTCTCCCAATCCCCAACCTCACTTAATCCTAGTTCCTTCCATTAAGAATTATCTCCAATTATCCATATGTATCTTTTTTTGCATGTTGTATTCACCCATTAGACTGAATTGTTTGAAAGCAAGGACTGTTTCTGTTTGTTTGTTTTTAGCCTGTCTTTGTAACCCAGTGGATTCCATGGTGTTTGGCACAAAAATGTAAATGCTTCTTGATTTGATCTGACTTGATCTCTAGCCAAAAGTCCTTTCACATTTATTATGTTGATATGGTTTTTCCATAATGTGAATTCTCTGATGTTCTTGTGGTTCAGTTGTGTCTGACTCTTCGTAACCCTGGAGTTTTGTTGTCAGACACTGGAATGGTTTGCCATTTGTTTCTCCAATTCACTTTACTGATGAGAAAACCGAGGCAAACAGCATTAAGTGACTTGCCCAGGGTCACGCTGCTAGTAAGTATCTGAGGCTGGATTTGAATTCAAGAACATGAGTCTTTCTGACTTGAAACCCAACACTCCACTGAGACACCTAGCTTCCCTGATGTTCAGTAACCTTTGAACTATGACCATATTCATTACCTTCATAAGGTTCTTTCTACAATATGGATTATCTCTAATCCAATTATGAATTCCAGTCAAATAAATTCTGTATTTATTTTACTTAGGAAAAAAGAACTTCCTTAAACACATTGTGTTACTTTTTTTTGTCTGACAAGAAGTTTTTTCTTTGTTTATCACATATATGGTGACTGACTCATTGTCTTGCTGCCCAAGTTATCATTATATTCCCTGGCTTCTGTGAAAAGGAAAGGAATCATATTTTATGTGCGTTTCCTGGGATGACTTTTCAGTAGACAGGCCGAGTGCAAAAGATGACATATTGAGTTCAGTTCTTGTCTCCTAGTCTAACAAATGATCACCAAGACTTTGTTTAAAGACATCCAGGGAGGAGTTCACTCCTTTTTTCCTGAAACAGTTCAATAATGCTTTTGGATAGCCGTTTTTCTTCTCCAATGGTTTTAAATTTAAAAAAAAAATTACTAAGTTAGCTAAATAGTTTATCTGTTTTGTTGTTTATTCCTCTAGTTTTATTTACTAGTTCACTGGTATATTTGGTCTTTACTTTGTTAGTTTCTTCTTTGATTTCTTTTTGGTAGTGTTTTATTTTACTTTCTAATTGGGGTTTCAAAAATTGTTTATTTTCTGAATTGTTTTAACTACATATCTAATTCATTGACATGCTCTTTCTCTTTTATTATCGTGTCTCATGTAGAAACATAACTTTTCTCCTAGTAGTTGATCCGGAGGGATCCCCAAAATTGCTGTATACTGCTTCAACATTATATTTAATGACATTATTGACTCTTTCCACGATTGTTTAATATGCCTAGTCTTTAGTATTACATTAGTTTCTAATTAATTTTAATCATTTCTTCAGCAGCCCTTTATCAAATACGATTTTTTATTACATTGTGATCTCTCAAAGATGTATTTAATAAGGACAAGCTGATGAGGATAAACTCATCACCTGTAATCTCATCCTTGTGAAAAATTGCTTAGGTTCTGAGTCTGTACTTTCTCAACTCTCCCTCAGTTGCCTCTCCTCTCTGGTTAGAGAGCAGAGCTCTAAACTCTTCCCAAAACTTTCTTTAGAGAGATCTCTCATCCTTCTTGGCAACTCCATTTTCCATCAGTTGCTCTGCTTGGCTTCAAGGGTACAATGTACTTTCCCTCTCTCCCCCAGGATATGTCCTGAAATCATAAGATACAAACTTCATTATTTACCATGGGATTTTACTATAACAATCTTTTATCCTGGAAACTGACTTGTGTTTGTCCTTCTTTCTCGAAGAGGAAACTTACACTTCACACCTGAACTACTTCTCCCGTTGGAAGTACTCTCCGTGCCAGAAACCTTACTCTCTGATTGACTGACACCAACATCCAATTTAAAGAGAAAGCCAAGGTCGAAACTGTCTTCAACCCTCTTAAGGCTACACTCCTTTCTCATTTTCACAGGATTTTCTCAAACGTGCCATAGAAACTCCTTGCATTGGAAAGATTCTTCTCCTCTATGGCTTATCCTTTAACTACTGCCTCCTCCTTCCCTAAGACTCCAATTTAAGGAGGCTCAAGTCGAAGGTATCTTCATCCCTTTCCAGGTCACACTGCTGACTCATATCCATGTGATTTTCTTTAAGATATCTCCCATTCATCACCTGAGTCAGGCAACTTCCCTCATCCCCACGTTTTAGCTTCCTTTTATATATTGTTTTTCCTCCATAAGCTATTTGAGGTCAGGGACTGTCTTTCTTTCTGCTTGTATTTGTAGCACCAGTGGTTAGTTAGCACAGTGCCCATCACATAGTAAGGCTTAATAAATTCCTGTAGATGATTGACTTTCCTGAAATTCTATTCACACCTGCCATTTCTGTTTTGTTAGGCTTAAAGAATTGTGAGAAGAATAAATTGAGATTCCCTTACTCTTAGAGTTGTACTATTGATTTCTCTTTTCAAATCATTGAAATGTTTTTTTAAGTATTTTGATTTTATGTGATTTGGTGTCTACCATTTTATGTTGATATTAATTTGCTGTCTCTAGTACATTTTAGTAAAATGCAATTTGTCCTAGCTTAACTCTTTTGTACGTCTATTTTTGCTGTTGCTCTGTATGAGGTCATTAACTACTCCTGCCTTTCTTACTTACTTCGCTTACTCACATGAAGCATAAAAAATGTTGATCCATACCTTTATTTTAACCCCCTGTATATATTGTTGGATTCTCCTTTTTAGTGCGTTCTGTTATTCTCCATCATTTTGTGGGTAAGTTTGTAACATTTCCACTCTTAGTTATTATTGTTAATTTCTATTTCTCTCCATGTTGTTCTTATATTTTTCCTTTTTTTTTGTTTTTTACCTTTTCCTTATTAAAAAAAGTTTCTGAGAGAAAAAAAATTATTTCAGTATCAGTTTTGTGTAGTCTGCTTCTTCTGCTTCTTCTTACTTGTTCCTCTACACTTTGCCTCTCTCAGAACCCAGTAAGAAGCCCCCCAAATCCCTTAAATCCTCCCTCAATGAATGAAATCCATTTCTGTATCCAACTTTGTGTATGTTTTTATCTCCTCTGACCATTTCTTCAAGGGTCACCTTCCCCTTCTATTCTTCTCTTATTTTTTACAAACTTCTTCTCATGTACCATAGTTATATAATTTCTCCCATCCTTCCTCTCTTTTTCTCCCCTCAAATGCATTCCTTTTTCATCCCTTCTGTATCTTTTTCTTTTTAAAGCAAGAACATAGCAAACTTACTTCCAGACCCTAGATTTTTTTTCTTTCTATGACCCCTGACATCAGAGTTCTGAGGGTCTAAATTTATTATCCTCCTATATAAACAGTTTGTCTTTGATCTCATGATTGCTTACTCATGTCTACATTGTTATGTTTCTTTAGACTCCTATGTTTTAATTTCAAAATTTCTATGCAAAACTTCTTTTTTAAATCAGAAATGCTTAAAATCTTTCTATTTATTAAAGGCTTATTTCCCACATACACCCTGGCCCTTCAGAATCATGCTCAGTTTTGTTGGGTAAATTATTCTTGGTTACAAGCCTATACCTTCTGTCTTCTAGAGTATTGAATTCCAAGCTCTCTTTTTGACAGTGGTGGCTGCTAAATCTTGTGCAATACTGACTCTAGCTCCTTAGTACACTATTTTCATGTCATACTTTTACCTAGATGACTTTGATCCATTTTCTTCTGCTCCCACTTCCTCCCTCAAGTTTTAGAAAAGTAATCAAATCAACACTAACATTCTTTTACTTATAACCTCAAAAACACTAAGCATGATATTTGCCTATAGCAAGGATCAGTAAAGGCATTTTATTATTTCATTCACTGAAAAGAATCCAAAATACTTTCCAAGACAGAATTTACAAACTCTGTCTAAAACATTTATTTGATATTAGCATAAATTTGTAGAATTTGGAGGTTTCTTCCAACAGCATTCAGATGTTTAGGAGTAATAGGCATAAAGCCACAATTTCCCTGATTTAAGATCCAATGATAAAAAGCCAAGAAGACAAGATCAGAAGAGGAAACATTATTTAAATGACATATCATAGCATCTTGATCAATGACACTGGCCAAGGGTTGTTAGATCTGGAAAATATGAAGCATTTGAGGAACCAAAGGTAATAGTGAAGACAATAATCAGTTATTAAGGATAAAGTTAATTGTCATCTGAAATGGGAACTTCAACATTTAGACTTTGGAAAATGGAATACTTTTGAGTGGTCTAAAGATTCTCAATGGGAGCACCCTGGTTATTGTCTGAATTAGATCAAAGTTCAGGGATCTGAAAAGTTAAAGAATTCAAGAAGTTATGAAGATAGAGCTTTAGTGGGATCATAATGTTGATAAACATGGTGTTAATATGGATATCTCCAATGTTGATGATGCAGGAAGGAGTAGAGGGAAACCTATGAATAATGTGTCAAAACCATAGTAAGAACTGGGAGAGTGATAAACAAGTGAGTAGGACAATAAGGATGGATGAAGAGTGGTATAGTTAGACAACACCTATATAAAAGGACAAGCCTTTGAGTGGCAGTAGAAGAGCAAGAATCTGAAAGTGACAATGGGTAATAAGAAGTATGGCAACTTCTCTAACTCTATGAGCAGTATTAGAAAGGTGAGGAAAGGAGTGGCCAGCCAGAAATTTGAATCTTTAGAAAATAATATAGGCTTTAGCTAATATAATGAAGTAGAGAGTGTAGTAGTGAGAGATCTAGGATGAAAGAGAATTTGTTGGCAGAGGACTGGACTTGCAAAATGCACAGGGGAGTAGGCAGACAGGAACTGATAACTACACAGATGAGCTGAGCTGCAGTAAATAAGGATGAGAAACAGAAGGCTAATGTGTAAGCTGGCAAGGCCCAATGACGGAGATTAATGCTCCAGGGCATTGGGAGATGAACTGGTGATCAACCTTCTAGTGACCAAACTCAGTTTTAAAAAAAGCTAAGCTGGTCCAAAGGTAACAAATACATCATTTATTGACAGGTCTATAGTCAAAGCTTGCCAAACATAACAGGAACTTCTAAAGCATGTACTCTAATCTTATCATCTTCAAGACCCCTAGTCACTCCCATGACATAGTGAGACATCAGGAGAAAACTCTAGAAGGGGAGGGTTTCCATTTTATACGTTTCTGAATGTGCCCATTTTTTCTTTAAAAACTTTTAAATCATATTTTAATTTTTATTAATGTTGTTTTTTTGTTTCAGAAAGGTAGCTGTCCTTCATAGATGCACCCATCCTATACCATTTCCGAGTATCATACTAAAGGATATTGAAGTATCTGTCCCAGGGAAAATGCTTTCAGTGGTCATTCACCTATATCTATTCTCATAACATCCTATTAACAAGAGCAAAAGACAGAACTTTTTAAATAAGTTTAAATCTTATGCCTCCTGATTTCTCTTAGGTATATGTAATACTAACTTTTAGTCCTTGTGCATATGCTTGTAAATGTCTTCATATTTCAGAAAATGTCCAAGGACCTTTTTTTTCAAGAAAGTCAATAATATAACTTTATTTTCTTACAAAATACTTTTAGCACTGAGTCATTACAATCCCAGTGAGTTTCCAGGTCAGTTCTGGTACTTGTGATCAAACCCTTCCACTGCTTTATGAAGTATTTATGGTAGAATCTGGGCTTTGTTAAGTGCAAACCTCACCCAACCTTAGTTTAAAACTCAAAAGCCACAGAAATCAACTATTTTCTGGGTCAAGTTCTCTTCCAGGCAAAACAAAATGGTCTTCCTCAAAGATAAATAAGTTTCAATTAACAATGGCTTTGAAAGTGTTCTTCAGAACATCAAGTTGTTTTTATAGAATGATATTTAGATGGGTTAAGTGTAAATGAACCAGAAACATATGGCTTGTATTCCATTTGAAATAAACACATATTCAGAAATAATTGGGAAAAGTGCTAGGGGAAAATGTTAGTATAAGGCATTACAAGATTTTCTTTTATGTGTTGCAGTAACATGTCAGGCAGAATCCAGTTTATTATATGGAAATTTTTCCTCCAAATATTCTAACCAGACAAGCACCAATCAAAGCTCCTCACATCAAACAAATAGGCATTGTCAAGAAAAATAAATGGAGACATTGGCTATATCTGAGAATGTACAACAGTGTCTGTAGTCTGTCCCTTCTTACTAACAGTCCTTCAAAATTTCCCTCCCCCCTCTCCCCCAATTTTATTATGGTCATCAAGAAAATTGTTCTGTTGCTTCTGTTTGCTTAGCTCTACATTGGTTTATACAATCAATCGATTGCAATAGTTCAGATGTGAGGAGGTGAGGGCCTGCACCAGGGTGGCGTCAGTATCAGAACAGAGAATGGGAAGTATTTGAAAGATGCTGACAGGCCTTTGCAACTGATTGGATATGGAGTCTGAGAGATAGGGAGGTGTTCAGGAGACACGTAGGTTGGGAGCCTAAGGGACTAGTAGGATGGTGTTGCCGTCTACATTAATAGGGAAGGTGAAAGTGTGGGAGGTGGTTAAGAGGAAAGATGAATTCTGGTTTATAAATATATATATATATATATATATATATATATATATATATATATATATGGAGTTGAAGATGTCTCCTAGACATCCAATTTTAGATAATTAAAAGATAGCTAAAGATGTGAATTTAGAGGTCAACAGAGAGCTTGGGTAAGCATAGGTAGAATTAAGAATCATTGGCATAGAGATGGTAGTTAAATCATCCATGGAAGATGAGATCGGCAAGTGAAGTACTATAGAGGAAGGGAAGAAAAGAGCCCAACAAAGCACCCTGAGTTTCCCTGTCTTTAGAGGACATGATCTGGAAGAGGATCCAGTAAAAGAGGCAAAAGGAGAGGACAGAGAGGTAGGAGGAAATCAGGAGAATGGTGTTCTGAAAACCTAGAGAGAAAGGGATCAAGGAAGAGAGAGTGCTCAAAAGTGTCAAAGGCTCAAGAGAGGTAGGTCAAGGCAAATAAGGATTGAATAAAAGTCTTTGGTTTTTAGAAACGAAGAGATCATTAGCAGCCTACGCGTCTTTCCATATTTCTCTGAATCTTTCACATTTTTTTATTTCTTATGACATAATGATAAAATTTCATAGAACTCATGTCATAATTTGCTTTTCCATTTCCCAAATGATGGATAACCATTTTGCTTCCAGGATAACTAATTTTTTCCCCACAACAAAGAACGTTACTCTAAGTATTTTGGATCCACCAATTTCTTTTTCTCCAAACTTCTTGGGGGTACATGCATAATAACAGTATTACCATGACAAAAGTGTTGTATCATTTAGTATAGTGACCTTTTAGATATGATTCCAAATTGCTTTATACAATTGTTGAGCCAATTCACAGTTTTACTAAAATCGTAGAAGTGTACTTATCTTCTTATAATTCTCTCCAAATGGCAATTTTTTACTTTTATCATTTTTGCCAATAGGATGAATAAGAAGTACAATCCTAGGCTTATTTTAATCTGCATTTTTAATTAATAATTTGGAATGTTGTTTTTTTCATATGGTTTGCATTCTTTATCTGAGAACTGCTTGTTCTTGCTCTCATCTCTTGAGGAATGGATATTAGACAATTATCACAAAAATTTTGCCATCAAGATATTTTTCTTAAATTAATTGTGGCCCTTCTCTTTCTGATTTTTTTAATTTTACTTACGTCAAAGTTTTTTTTTTTTTAATTTTATGCAGACTTGTTTATTTTGTCTTTTATGATAATCTCTATTCCTTATTTAGGTACAAATTCTCTGCAGCAAAATTTGAAAAAATACCACCTTCCTTGTTTACTGATTTTTTATATGATATTTTGTATTTAAGTCTGTATCCATCTGGAATTTATGCAGTTGCTTTATTGGTTAATATTATTTTAATTAATTTTTACTTGACTTGCTAGGATAACTCCAAAGAAAGACATCTAAAACTGTCATCAGCTTTTTTCCTCTTTGCTTATGAATAATATTTGAATTTTTGAACTTATTGCCAGAGACAGCTTTCTAAGGCTACATCAAGCAATGTTGGTGTTAATGGACCTGACTTCTTTATTCCTCATCTTATTAGAAAAGTGTCCATTTTTCTCCATCATAAATAATGACACTTATAGGTTTTAATAGATGATAAATTGGGTGGGCTTTTGAGGGAAAAAGACCTTACCTGAGTTCAAATTCTGTGACAGACTTTGGACAAATCACTATACTTCTCATCTGTTAAAAAGAAAAGGAAAACAATAGTTCCTTACTTATAGACTCTTTATGAAGGGTAAATGAATTAGCATATATGAAACGTTTTGCAAATCTTAATGTACTATATGAATGTTAGCTATTATTAAGTTTGTTATTATTAATATGCTCTTTGCTACTTCAAAGAAAGCTTAGTTTAACCCTGTGCTTTCCAAAGTTTTTGCAAATCATTAATGAGTATTGAAATTTATAAAAATATTTTCTGTATCTACTGATGTAATTGTTTATTATTTGCTACTTGTGTTATTACTCTGGCCTATTATCTTCATAGTTTTCATAATTTTAACAATCCCAATATGACTATTATAAATAAAATTTGAAAATAGCAATCATTTAGACATGTGACTGTAGCCAAATCTTTTATGTAATTGTTATGTGTTAGCATTTGTTAGAGGTATTTGTATGTAGCATGTATTTTTCTATTTTTCCCTGTTTTAGGTATCAAAGCTATCATTGAGTCATAAAAAGATTACATAATAAAATCCCTCATTTTATAGACTCATCAAATAGGCATGATATATGTATATATAGATATAGATATGTATGTGTGTGTAATGACTTCTTCAAGATCAAGCTAAGTAGATGTTTAGTAGAAGAAAAAGACTAGAAGCTATCAGTTCCCCATCAGAGTCATCAGTTATAGGAAAACTGGAAAAGAAAAATCACAATGAAAGAAAAAGGAATTTTAAGAGGAGCACTGCTTTTAAATTAATGGAAATGGAATACTTACACTTTAACATTTCATTGACTTTGTGATTTTGTCAATATTTGTACTGCTTCCTGTAGTGGATATAATGACCCATACTCCTTATCCATTGACATTCTTGATCATGTCAATTCTGGGGAAATTTTCTCTAGATATTTTAATACTGTGAAATTATTAATGAAAACTAAAAACTATCTGCCTGTTGTTATCACCACCCCAAATTCTTTCCAAACAATGATATGTTTAATGATATCTTTTTATCAAGATTTTTATGCACAACTCACCATCAGTCATATGCATATGTGGAAGCTTGTTTATAATCACTATGCATTTATTCATTGCCTATTGGGTGAACTGAACTTTTAAAAGTTAATTTTGAAATTCCATAATTTTAAGTCATGCATAATCACTGGGGAAAAGTTTTACATTTTATATTTCATTCCCGAACTTATAAATGGTCCAAGAATATAACTATACAGTTTTTAGAGGAAAGAATTCAAGTTATCAATAGCTTTATGAAAAAAGGTGTTTCAAATCATTAAAAAAATTATAGAACTATAACTTAAACAACTCTGAGGCTAAACCTTAGCTTTGAAAAGATGATGTAAAAAAGAAAATGCCTAAAATGACTAAAAAGGATAATTAAGACATTAGATAGACAACATCTAAAGAGAACTCAGAGGACTTTTGGTTAAAATGGTAAAAAGAGAGCTCAAAGCAGAAGTAACTCACTTGAAGAGTGCCTAGACTACAAGATGAAATCTTCAAAAACATATACATAAATGCACTGTGAGTAAAGATGCATTTCATTGGATCAGTTACTGTGGACAGCAGTTTGGAATTCTGTCCAAAAGTTATAAAACTGTATGTACCCTTTAACCCAATGATACTACAGCTAGGTCTAAAAAGAAAAATGAAAGAATAAAAATAAAACCCATGTATACACAAATGTTTGTGGCAGTTTGGTGGCAAAGAATCAGAAATTTAAAGAGATGTGCACCATTTGGAGAATGATGGCATATGAATATAGTTGCAAACTATTGTACTATAAGAAATGATAAAAGGATCAATTTCAAAGAAATCTGTGAAGACATTGAGAAGCTGATACAGAGTAAAGTGATCAGTATATATACAATTTGTACATTAACAACAATCCTGTAAAGACAAAAAACTTTGGAAGACTTAAGAAGTCTAATCAAGACAAAAATTAGCTCCAGTTCCAGAGGACTCGTCATGAAACATGCTATGTGCCTCCTGACCAAAAGACAATGGATTCAAGGTGTAGATATATTTTTTTGGACTTGCAAAGATGAGAATGCATTTTCTTTTAAAATACATATTTATTGCAAAATTTTTTTTCTTCTTCAATGGGGAAGTAAAAAAAGAGGGAAATGCTGGTTTGTTTTTTTTCTTAATTGAAAAAATAATACTATCTAAAAGAATATTCATATTTTAAGGAGACCCAGGATCATTTCAAAAGGTTTTGAAATTTCCTCAATATAAGCAAGGTTGCTTTCTTCCTTTAAATAAACTATGGAAGGGGAGGAGCCAAAATGGCAAAGTAGAAGGACTAACCTGATGTAGTTCTCCCCCCATAGCCCATAAAATACCTGTAAAAATTACTCTAAACAAATTCTAGAGCAGAAGAAGCCATAAAATGACAGAGTGAAAGAGGTTTCCAGCCCAAGACAGCCTAGAAGGCCAACAGGAAAAGTCTATCAGACTGGACTCAGAGTGGAGAGCAGCTCAGCCTTGACTGCCTAGCATGGAGGGGATAAGACTGGAGCAGGCTTCAGGGCATGGAATCATGGACAGCAGTTGTGGTTCCCAGATTTCTCAACGCGCAAATGCCAAAGACAGTTTCAAGGATCAGTGAGAAAGTTCTTTCACCTAGGTGAGAACAGAACACAGTCTGGCCCTGGCTCCAGGATGATGGCAGCAGCTGCAGCAACAGTATCCAGTTTTGGTGCTGTCAGACCAAAGACTCTAGGGAATACCACCCTTGATCTGGGTCTCAGCCCTGAGTGGACATCTTGGGGTAAGGAAGAGCACTGATGTGGTGAAGCTGGTGGAGGCTCTAGAGAGGGAATGCTACTCACAGATCCTGGGCAGAAAAGCATGTGGTTGCTTCCAGACAAGAGCACAGGCCAGGAGAGGAGTAAACTCCTCTCCTTTGATTGTGCCACCTTGGAGGAACTGAGAACTCACTGGCTCCTAGAGTATACCTTCCACTTGACAAAGGACTCACAAGCCAAGTAACTGGCTGGGAAATGCCCCAAAAAGGGGAAAAATAAGACTCTGAGGAAGAACAAAGCATACCATCATACAAAGACATAAAAATCAAGGCTTCTACATTCAAAACCTCCAAAAAAAGATATGCAATGGTTAATGGTCATGGAAAAGCTCAGAAAGGATTTTGAAAATCATGTAAGAGAGGTGGAGGAAAAATTGGGAAGAGAATTGAGAACAATGAAAGAAAATCATGAAAAGCAAGGAAACAGGTTGCTAAAGGAGATCCCCAAAAATGATGAGGAAAAGAGTACCTTTAAAAATAGACTAAACAATGGCAAAAGAGGTCCAAAAAGTCAGTGAGGAGAAGAATGCTTTGAAAAGCAGAATTAGCCAAATGAAAAAGGAGGTTCAAAAGCTAACTGAAGAAAATAGCTCTTTAAAAATTAGAATGGAGCAGTTGGAAGCTAATAACTTTATGAGAAACCAAGAAATTACAAAACAAAACCAAAAGAATACAAAAGTAGAAGACAATGTGAAATATCTCATTAAAAGAACAGCTAACCTGGAAACTATATCCAGGAGAACCAATTTAATAATTATAGGACTACCTGAAAGCCATGATCAGAAAAAGAGCCTACGCATCATCTTTCATGAAATTATCAAGGAAAACTGCCCTGATATTCTAGCATCAGAGGGTAAACAAATATTGAAAGAATTCACCAATCACCTCCTTAAAGAGATCCAAAAAGAAAACCTCCTAGGAATATTAGAACCAAATTTCCAAGTTCCCAGGTCAAGGAGAAAATATTGCAGGCAGCTAAAAAGAAACAATTCCAGTACTGTGGAAATACAATCAGGAATAACATGCACACTCAATTTAGTATGAAAATCTATCTTACACTACAGGAAATTAGGGGGATAAGGGGTAAGTGGGGTATGGGGGATGATAGAAGGGAGGGCAAATAGGAGGAGGGAGCAGTTAGAAGTTAATACTTTTGGGGAGGGACAAGGTCAAAAGATCTGTCTTTTATTTATTTATTTATTTATTTATTTATTTATTTATTTATTTATTTATTTATTTATCCTTTATGCATTTATTTATTCTCTTATAGAATAAATGGGGGTCAGGATGTGATGGAGGGAAATATAGTCTTTCACAACGTGAATATTATGGAAATCTTTTGCAGAACTACACATGTATAGCCTTTATTGAATTGCTTGCCTTCTCAGTGGGGATGAGTGGGAAGGGAGGAAGGGAGAGAAGTTGGAACTTAAAGTTTTAGGAACAAATGTTGAGAATTGTTGAGAAATAAGAAATACAGGTAATGGGGTATAGAAATCTGTCTTGCCCAACAAGAAAAAAAGAAGATAGGGATAAGGGAAGGGGGGGGCATGAGAGAAGGGAGGACAGATTGAGGGAAGGGTAATCAGAATGCATGGTGTCTTGGGGTGGATGGAGAAGTGAGTTGGGTGGAAAATTTGGAACTCAAAATGTTGTGGAAATGAATTGTGAAAATTAAAAATAAATATATTAATTTAAAAATAAATAAATTAAAACCTAATTCATTATTCAACTATAGTGAAACTGAGAGATAAGTGTACTGATCAACTAGTTCAATATGCTATGTTTGCAACTTCATATAAACTGAACAAACAGATATTCTCCATTTACTTGGTATTTCCTTTGCTTTGTGTGAGTTTAATATGTGTGGTGGTCTCATTTAGAAGAAGTCTTTATAATATTCCAGGTCTTGGTGCAATCAATACAAACAATACCTTCAAACAGGAGAATTTAGAGGACCTTCCCTTCTATAGGGAGGCCAGTTGGTAGTGCAGCAGATAGAGCTGAGACTAGTTGGGATGATCAGAGTTCAAATCCAGCCTCAGAAACTTACTGTGTGACCCTTGTTAAATCTCTTAATTACGTCTGCCTTAATTTCCTTGTCCACAAAATGGCAAATAGATAAAATAGAAGAAAATGGTAAACTACTCCAGTATCTTTGCCAAGAAAACCCCTAATGGGATCCCAAGGAATTTGACATGACTGAAATGAATGAACAACGCCAAAATCACCTTTTGGGGCAATAGAAATGACCAAGAATAAAAACACATTTATCTTACCAAGTCATATTTTCATTATCCCAGGAAAGCCTAGCAACGGACAGAAGTCTCAGGCAGCACAAACACTGAACTTAAAGAACTAAGGACTTAGCTTCAAATCAGATGATGTGAGTTATTCTTCTGGGTATCCGATGACTAATTTTAGTATTTCTTTTTTCTTTTGGATATGGATTCTGTGGAAATTCATTTGCCAGTGTGAGGTTGGGGGAAATGGTCACCACAGATTTCTATTGGTATTCAGTTAGTGGCATCATGTCTCTATGCCAAGGACATATTATTTTCACTTTAATCTCTGAAGATGCTGAGATTTCTTCTTCTATGGTTAAATCCTTTGTGAATGACTAAAATAAAATCACTCATAACAGCATATATTGGATATTTGCAGTAGATAACTCATTTGATATTCATTTAATAAACATTTATTAAGGATTTCTATGTAAATAACACTGTGATTAGGAAAGGAAAATGCAAAAGCAGAACCGTTCATAGAATGTGAGCTAGGTTTTCCAGGTGTACCTATTTGGATGCATGCCTATTCTTGCACACACATTACAAGTACTGAAAGTACTGAAAGAAGGTAAATCCCAATTATATCAAAATGAGAACAATATGGTAAAGAATATATCTGTCTGCCTAAAATGACAGATATTAAGTTGAAACAGTGCATGAAATATATAACTTGAGTGAAAACTGCTAGAAGGTAAGGTCAAAGCTTACCCGCAGCTTCTGTCGATATGAATGGTACTCTTAAAGAATGCTCATTGAGTTTTCACATCAGTGATCCATAAATCTTAAATTATGTTCATTGTTTGCAATATGGTTTTACAAAAGGAAAAAAAGGTTGTGTGGCTTAAGACCGATTGTTTGTATGTATGATCACCTTTTGAGATTAAAATTTTGTCTTTATTAATTTACCTAATAATGTTGCATTTTACTAATTGTTGTCACTGTAAAATGTTTTAAAAAACATGCTCTATTTTTTTAGCTTTCCATAACAGATATATAGCAATACCTCTAGATCAAACCTCCTCTTTGACAAAGAAGAGAAACAAAACCATCTTATACAGTGACTTCATATCACAATGTATACAATGTATTCTATCCTAGAAATCCTCCACTTTTTTCCTATGATAAGATTTAGGATATGTTCTCCAGGATCTTCACTATTTTTTCGTTATGGAGAGTCAGACTGCCTTTCAGAGATTTTTTTCATTTACATTGTTGTAGTCATTGGTTCCCCTGGTTCTGTCTATCTGACATTGTGTCAGTATTTTTAATCTCATATTTCTCTGAATTTTTCATATTACCTATTTCTTGTACAATATTCAACTACATACATGTGTCATTTTCAGCCATTCCTATATCAATAGATATTCACTTTGTTTCCAATTATTTGCTACTACAAAGGGTACTGCTATGAATATTTAAATATGTATTGATCCTTTCTTCCTGTCACTTTCCTTAGAGTTTATCCCCAATTGCAGGATTGTAGGAGCAAAGGGTATGGATAGTTTTCAACTTTCTTCCATAATTCCAAGTTAAAATCTTGAACACATGGTGGAGTGATAACTCTATCAGTTTACTGTTGCATTTATATAGTTTAGATTAATCCACAAATGAGCCCAACTACATTGTGCCAAAAGAGCTATTCACAAAGGGTTTTATCTAGTACTCCCAAATATTAGCAAACAAGGCTATCTAACAGGTAGCATTACTTTAAAGTCATCATTTCCTCAGTATTTTCACAGTGGTACAATGTTTCTGTGAGTCACAGCAATCTCACAAGACCCAAAGTTACAGGTGACTTAAAACATACTGAGAGAATGCATGGTGAGTATCAATAGGACATAGAATATTGTCAGTTGTGGGTTTTTTTTTGCGTAAGTATTGTATATATATATTATGATTATTTGAAATAGAATATTATGAATAGAAATAGGTAGATAGTCACATCAGGTTGCAAAAGTTTGGGCTAACAGATGGATAGTATACAATATCCCCATATAAATATATTAGTTTTTCTTAGAAAAGTATTGAAACTCTGCTTGAGTATTTTTTCCATTAATTAAACATTTGTTTCTCTCTCTCATTCCCCTTCAGAAAGGGGAGGGGTTAGAAATATAAAACCAAATTAATTTATAAGAATAGTCAAGCCAAATTAAATTCACACATTCAAAAATATCTTTCTCATTTTATGTATTAGTGGATGACTGTCATAAGATGGTCAGCATTTTTCAACATCAGTCCTCTTACTTCATGCTTGGTTATTGTGTTGAGTCATTTGTCACTGTGTCTTGAGTAAGTGGTTACTGTAATATCAAGCACTCAGCTTTCTTTCTTTGACACTGTAAAAAACTGCTATAAATATTTTTATATGTATATAGAAACTTCTTTCTTTGATCACTTGGATGTATAGGCCTAGAATATTTCTGGGTCAAAAAGCATGAATAATTTAGTAACCTTCTACACATAATTCCAAATAGTTTTCCAGATTAACCGGACTAATTCACAGCTCTTCCATCAATGCATGAATATGCCTGTTTTCCAACAGCCCCTCCAGCTTTTGTCATTTCCTATTTTTGTTAGCTTGCCAGTTTGCCATATGTGAAGCAGAACCTTAGAGCTGCTTTAGTTTTCAATTCTATAATTATTAATGATTTGTAGCAATTTTTATATATAGCTTGGATTCCTTCCCTTGAGGACAGAATTTTTTAATATCCTTAGGCAATTTATCAATCAGAAAATGTCTCTTATTCTTATAAAATTGAATCAATTCCCAGTGTATCTTGTAAACAAGCCCTTTATCAGAGAAATTTGTTGTAAAGCTGTTGTTATTTTTTCCTCAGTTAACTGTTTCCTTTCTAAGCTTAGATTTATTGGTTTGTTTATTTTTATCTGTTTTGTCTTCTGAGATTCTTTCTATACCTTATTTTGTCAAAGCTCTGTATGCTTAAGATTTGACAATTTCATTGTCTCAGGGGACATAAGGCTTAGACTATTGTTGTAAATTCTTGGTTACATGGGTACAAAGCAACCAGAAAATGAAAAAGAAACTGCAGTCTCTCTCTGAATTTCCAGACCATATAATAGAAACATGAACAAGCTTTGAAATCAATCAACTGAATCTAGGTTTTATCCAGGATGAAGAACTTTTCTCTGCTCTGAACATCTTTTTCCTTACTAGAAATAAGAAAACATCTCCTTGTGAACTCTTAGATTAAGAATGTTGCTTTTCATTCCAAATTTATACCTAAATTTTCATGGGATTTGCCTAAATCATTTCCAATTTATTATTATTCAATCAAACCCATTAAATAGTAAAAGGCACAGGGGAAGAACTTTAGCACTTTGGGCAGTTGTTCTATTTAAAAGTTATAAAATGATTTTAATGCAAATCACACAAAAAGAAAATATATGTTGGTTGATATCTGCATCTGTGTTAGAATGGCTCATAAACAGACATCAAGTAGTTATACAAGTTTGTTTTCTGATTACTACAACTACAGTAGGTGCTACATAAAACATATTGCATTTTTTAATGTTCTATTGTCATTTTTAAAAGAACAACAAATATATGAAGCCAAGGGAAAGAGAAAATCATTATAATAATTTATGGTTTAATGAAAAAAATCAAAGTAGTATTATTTATATTTTAATTACTATTTATTTGGTTTCTAGTCTTAAATATGGCA
This sequence comes from Bettongia penicillata ogilbyi, assembly GCA_023548195.1. Classification (NCBI taxonomy): domain Eukaryota; kingdom Metazoa; phylum Chordata; class Mammalia; order Diprotodontia; family Potoroidae; genus Bettongia; species Bettongia penicillata. The sequence goes on along the minus strand of JAJHZJ010000651.1, from coordinate 57,633 downwards.
AGTACTACTTACTGAAAGGCCCACTAGTTACAAAATTTGCTGTGCATTCTAAAATTACTAAAGAATCTTCTAAATCTTAGAATGAACATGATGATTACCTCAGGTAATGACTAGACTTTTAAGTATACATTCATTTTTTTTATAAATTTATTTATTTAACGTTTTACATTCATTTTGACAAAATTTTGGGTTCCAAATTTTCTCCCCACTTGTCCCCCTCCCGCCACCCCCAATACACCGAGCATTCTAATTTTCCCTATCACCAATCTGCCCTCTCTTCTATCATCCCTCCTTTCTCTTGTCCCCATCTTCTCTTTTGTCCTGTAGGGCCAGATGACTTTCTATTCCCCATTAACTGTATTTCTTATTTCCTAGTAGCAAGAAGAGTACTAAACAGTTGTTCCTAAAACTTTGAGTTCCAAATCTCTCCATCCCTCCCTCCCCACCCATTCCCTTTGGGAAGGCAGGCAATTCAATACAGGCCATATCTGTGTAGATTTGCAAATGACTTTGATAATAGTTGTATTGTGTAAGATTAACTATATTTCCCTCCATCCTATCCTGCCCCCCATTTTTTCTATTCTGTCTTTTGATCCTGTCCCTTCCCAAGTGTTGACTTCAAGTTGCTCCCTCCTCCCATTGCCCTCCCTTCCATCATCCCCCCCACCCTGCTTATCTCCTTCTCCCCCACTTTCCTGTATTGTAAGATAGGTTTTCATACCAAAATGAGTGTGCATTTTACTCCTTCCTTTAGTCAAATGTGATGAGAGAAAACTTTATGTTTTTTCCTCAGCTCTCCTCTTTTTCCCTCTACTAAAAAGTCTCCTACTTGCCTCTTGAATGAGAGATAATTTACCCCATTCCATTTCACCCTCTCTCCTCCCACTACATTTCTCTCTCACCGTTTACCTTAGTTTCTTTTAAGATATGGTCCCATCCTATCCAATTCACTCTGTGCTCTCTGTCTCTGTACATGCGTGCATGTGTGTATGTGTGTGTGCGTGCACACGTTTACTTGTGTGTGTGTGTGTGTGTGTGTGTGGGTGTGTGTGGTCCCACCAACTACCCAGATACTGAAAAGTTTTAAGAGTTACAAATATTGTCTTTCCATGTAGGAATGTAAACAGTTCACCTTTCGTAAGTCCCTTATGACTTCTCTTTGCTGTTTACTTTTTCATGCTTCTTCTCATTCTTGTGTTTGAAAGTCAAATATTCTTTTTAGCTCTGGTCTTTTCATCAAAATGCTTGAAAGTCCTCTGTTTCATTGAAAGAGCATATTTTCCTCTGTAGTATTATACTCAGTTTTGCTGGGTAGGTGATTCTTGGTTTGAGTCCTAGTTCCTTTGACTCTGGAATATCCTATTCCACGCCCTTCGATCCCTTAAGGTAGAAGCTGCTAGATCTTGTGTTATCCTGATTGTATTTCCACAATACTGGAATTGCTTCTTTCTAGCTGCTTGCAATATTTTCTCCTTGACCTGGGAACTATGGAATTTGGCCACAATGTTCCTAGGAGTTTCTCTTTTTGGATCTCTTTCAGGCAGTGATCGATGGATTCCTTCAATACTTATTTTGCCCTCTGGTTCTAGAATCTCAGGGCAGTTTTCCTTGATAATTTCATGGAAGATGATGTCTAGGCTCTTTTTTTGATCATGACTTTCAGGTAGTCCCATAATTTTTAAATTATCTCTCCTGGATCTATTTTCCAGGTCAGTTGTTTTCCCAATGAGATATTCACATTCTCTTCCATTTTTTCATTCTTTTGGTTTTGTTTTGTGATTTCTTGGTTTCTCATAAAGTCATTAGCCTCCATCTGTTCCATTCTAATTTTGAGAGAACTATTTTCTTCAGTGAGCTTTTGAACCTCTTTTTCCATTTGGCTAATTCTGCTTTTGAAAGCATTCTTCTCCTCATTGGCTTTTGAACCTCTTTTGCCAATTGAGTGAGCCTATTTTTCAAGGTGTTATTTTCTTCAGCATTTTTTGGGGTCTCCTTTAGCAGGGTATTGACCCGTTTTTCTTGCTTTTCTTGCATCTCTCTCATTTCTCTTCCCAGTTTTTCCTCCACCTGTCTAACTTGATTTTCAAAATCCCTTTTGAGCTCTTCCTTGGCCTGAGCCCACTGGGATACAGAGGCCCCGACCTCCACGTCTTTCCCTGATGGTAAGCATTGTTCCTTGTCATCAGAAATGAAATGTGGGAGCATTTGTCCCCCAAGAAAGTAGCTTTCTATGGTCTTATTTTTCTTTCCTTTTCTGGGCATTTTCTCAGCCAGTTACTTGACTTCTGAGATTCCTGTCCACTCCCACCTAGATCTGCTCAGCTAGTGCTTGGGGTCTGAGATTCAAATGCTGCTCCCCAGCCTCAGGGTTTTCAGTGGTAGGTTGGGCTGCTCTTCAGGGTAAGATTAAATCAGGTTCTCAGGTGGGGGCAGGGCCGCCTCCCAGGCTCAGTTCCCTCAGGGGGTTTATGCAGAGACTTTTGGTAATGGCCCTGAGCTCCTGCTTGCTCCAGGAGTCCTGCTGCCTCTACCTCTGCCACTGCCTCCCAAGGGGGCCCGAGTCACGGAGGCACCCCGCTCCCCTCTCGGCCAGCCCAGAAGTCTCTCTCACTGACCTGTAGTGCCTGTGGGTGGAGGGACCTTTGTAGCCGCCGGAGGTTCCATTCCTGCAGCCTGCTCAGATCTGCTCCTCTGGGGCCATGCAGCCAGGGCAGCGCACGTCCCCGCTCCGCCTCCGGTGTGCGATGGACCTTTGGTGTCGGTTTTTCAGGGCTCTCTGGAATGGAAATCTCCTCTCTTCCATTGCTGCATGGGTTCCACTGCTTCAGAATTTGTAGGGAGTTCTTTTTACAGAAAATTTATGGACTGTGTATTCGGAGCTAGCATACGTGAGTCTTTCTACTCCACCATCTTGGCTCCTCCCTTTAAGTATACATTCATGCAACAAAAAACCATACTTGAAAAAAAGTTGTGGATAGCTGAGTATGCTTATTAAATGTACAAAATGGATGACTTGGCCTTACTAGATACAGATACTCATCTCCTAAGAATATTCATCAAATCGGTGATTCTCAAAGGATTTTATCCTGGTGTGATGGGAGTTTCATTCATTCTTAGACCACCTACAATGAAAGTATCCATGTGGAAAGATCCTTCTGGTAGATTGGAGGACTGAAATATGCATGGGCATTGTATGTTTGCATAATACATGATTGGCAGGATCTTTTTTTCGAGTCCTAGTTAGCCAGAACCATCAGCATCTTCAAAGAACCTGAAGTATGGTATTTTCATCTTAAGGAACATGGTAACTCCTTCACTCACTCTTGGTGAGACCATGTGGTAAAACTGGAGTCTCCTTTTATTTCCTCCCTCTTCTCCTTAGGGGAAAGTCATGTGACTTTTGAGAAATGAATCTGGGTCCTTGGTATTTTCATTTAAGTTGTGAGCCTAAGCAATTCTCCTCTCCCCAGACCAAAGTAGTATAAGGAGTTGTAAGAAATGTTCATACATTTATTCTTGCTACATCTTTGAATTAAATATCCTTTCATAAAGATTAATCCAATGTTAAGCAGATAACTGGAACTGTGCGTTAGTCACTAAGCTCCTAAAATATGGGACATGTGGCCAATGGGACCTTGAATCAATTGGATAGAAAGAAGATAACTCTAAACCTCTCAGTACTTTTTGGGGTGGGGCATGAGAGTGTAACAAGCCTGTCCCTAAGAAACTGGAATCAAAGCAACTATATTATACCAGTCTCTAATTTCATGTGACTCCCAGTGCTCACTGCACTCTGCCTCTGTTATTCTGCCTGGTTTCAGTTCCATGAAACAAGAGGTTCCCCACTTCATGAATGACTTGGTTTCCCCTACCCCCTATATTTTCTGGCAATTTTGTGTGTTGTGTCTCTCCCTATTAGATTCTAAGCTGCTTGAGGGCAGTGACTGTCATTATTTTTATTAAATGAGTCTCTAGCACAGTTTCTGGCACATAGAAGGTGACTAACAAATGTTTAATTATTGGATTGAGTGTGATCATAGGAAAAAAAGATATTGGAAATTTTCTTTCTTTGTCATTACAAATGAACTAGCCACACTAATATCTTTCTTTTTTAATTTATTTATTTTCAGTTTTCAACATTCCCTTCCACAAAATATTGAATTTCAAATTTTCTCCCCATTTTGCCCCTCCCACCACCCCAGGTATATTTTCATTACCCTTTCCTTCAATCTGCCCTCCCTTCTATCATCCACCCTACCTCTTATCCCCTTCCCTTCAGTTTTCCTGTAGGATAACAGATTCCTATACCTCTTTGTCTATATATCTTATTTCCTAGTATGTAAAAGCAATTTTTAACATTCATTTTCAAAGCTTTGTGTTCCACATTCTCTAGCTTTCCCCCTCACCATTCCCCCTCATTGAGAAGAAAGAAATTTCATATAGGTTGCACATGTGAAATTCATGAAAAACACTTCCATAACAGTCATGTTGTGAAAGACTAACTACTTCCCTCTCTCCTGACCTACCCTCCATTAATTCTATTCTCTCCTTTGACCTGTCCCTCTACCAAAATATTTGCTTCCAATTACCCCTTCCCCTAATCTGCCATCCCTTCTATTATGCCCCCTCTCTTATCCCCTTCACCTCTGCTTTCCTGTAGGGTAAGATAGACTTCCATACCCAGTTGAGAGTGTATGTTATTCCCTCCTGAAGCCAAATCCAATGAAAAGAAAGCTCACTTATTCTCTCTCACCTTCCCCTTCTTCTCCTCCATTGTAAAAGCTCTTTCTTGCCTATTTTATGTGAGATAATTTACTACATTCTACCTCTACCTTTTTTTTTCTCCTAGTTCATTCCTCTTAACATTTAATTTTATTTTTTAGACACCATCCCATCATATTTAACTCACTCTGTGCCTTCTCTCTTTCTCTCTCTCTCTCTCTCTCTCTCTCTCTCTCTCTCTCTGTCTCTCTTTCTCTGTCCCTTGCTCTCTATATATCTTTCTGTCTCTGTGTCTCTCTCTCTGTGTCTCTCTCTCTTTACACACACACACACACACACACACATACATATACATACAGACACATACATTCACTCCAAATATTCTAATACTGGAAAAGATCTCATGAGTTACAAATATCATCCTTCCAGGTAGGAATTTAATTCTATCCTGTTTACCTTTTCATGCTTCTCTCAATTCTTCTATTTAAATTCAAATTTTCTATTCAGCTCTGGTCTTTTCAAGAAGAATGCTGGGAAGTCTTCTATTTCATTGAAGTTCCATTTTTCCCACTGAAGTATTACAATCAGTTTTTCTCGATAGATGATTCTTGGTTTTAATCCTATCTCCTTTGACCTCTGGAATATCATATTCCTAGAACTCTTATCCCTTAGGGTAGAAGCTGCTAAATCTTGTTTTATCCTGACTGTGTTTCCACAGTACTTGAATTGTTTCTTTCTGGCTACTTGTAATATTTTCTCCTTGATCTGAGAGTTCTGAGATTGGCTACCATATTCCTAGGAGTTTTCCTTTGGGAATCTCTTTCAGGAGGTGATCAGTAGATTCTATCCATTTCTATTTTATCATCTGGTTCTAGAATGTCAGGGTAGTTTTCCTTGATAATTTCTTGAAAGATGATGCATAGGCTCTTTTCTTCTTATCATGGCTTTCAAGTAGTCCAATAATTTTTAAAATTATCTCTCCTGGATCCAGATCAGTTATTTTTCCAATTGAGGTACCTCATATTCTCTCCTATTTTTTCATTCTTTTCGTTGTGTTTCACAATTTCTCAATTTCTTATGAATTCATTAGCTTTTATTTGCTCCATTCTAATTTTGAAGGAATTATTTTCTTCAGTGAGATTTTGGACCTCTTTTTCCGTTTGATGCATTCTTCTTTCTAAGATATTCTTCTCCTCATTGACTTTTTGGACCCCGTTTGCCATTTGGGTTAGTCTAATTTTAAAGGTGTTATTTTCTTCATCATTTTTTGGCAAGCTATTGATTTGTTTTTCTTGATTTTATTGCATGTGTCTCATTTCTCTTCCCAGTTTTTCCTCTACTTCTCTTACTTGATTTTCAAAAATTCTTTTTGAGCTCTTACATCATCTGAGACAAATTCATATTTTTTTTCTTATAAACCTTGGCTGCAGGAGCTTCGAATTTGTTGTCTTCTTCTGCTTGTATGTTTTGATCTTCATCTTCACCAATGATGCAAGAAAATATCTTTTCACTCAAAATATAAGACTCTTGTCTGTTTCTTCCCCTCCATTGCCTAAATTTTGCAGTCAATTACTTGACTTTTGAACTCTCTGCTAAGTGGAGGGCTCCAGAAGTAGCCTCTGCTTCAACAGTGGCTGCTGCCACTTTGGGACTACAGTTGATACTAGGGCCAGTCTAAGTTGTCCTCTCAGTCAGGTAAGAGGTCCTTCCAACTGACCTTCAAAACTATCTTTGGCATTTGTGGTTTGAGAAGTATGGAAACCTCAGCATCCACCAGAGATTCAGTCTCCTAAGGCCTTCTCCAGTTCCGTTCACACTGGCACCAAACTGTGCTTTGCTCCCAGCCCAATGTAACAGATGCTTCCTGCCTAGCATCCAGATTTTCTTGGGATGCAAATTTGCTTCAGACTGTCATTTTGTGGCTTCTGCTGCTCAGTTTAGAGTCACTTTTATAGTTTTTTGTGGGGTTTGGGGAGAGAACTCTAGCAGGTCCCTGCTTATACTCCACTATCTTGCCTCCACCCCCCCCAACATCTTTCTTTTGTTAACATATGAGAGGAGGAGCTAATGGAAATAGGTGGCTATATGAATAGAGATGATTATGCCCAGTCCTGACAAGCATTCAACAAGTATCATGAATTAGATATTGTCCAGAAAGTACAAGAAAAAGAGGAAAAAGAGATACATTCATATTTGTTTTAATGAATACTGATCCCTGGTTGCAACATTTTGTAGCACAGAGATATCTATCTTGATGAAAAGAATGACTGAAAATTTATGAGAGCCCACCCTCCACAAAAGCACCATGAAGTCTTAGAAAGAAAACCAGGAAGATAGTCATTCAACTTCTGCCCCTGATTTATATATACTGCCTGTGAGATACTGGACAAACCATTCAACCTCTCAAGGCTCTAATCAGCTCTCTAAAATTATAAGGCCCTGACTTCTTATGGGTGGGAGGAAAAGGAAAGAGTTAAAATTCATAAATGTCCTACTATGCACCATGACATATGCTAATATAGATAAGGAAAACTTTTTACAAATATTATGTCATTTCATCAGTAGAGTGCATTTTCTCATTCAAGACTTCCCATATCCGGAAACTTATGGATTCCTTTCTCTATGACATAATTCTCTTCCTTTGAGACATAAGGAGAAAAGACACATTTTACATACTACGGAACAAACTAACAACTCCCTACAATTATCATAAAATCCATTCTTTATCTCTTTCCCTCAAAAGAAAACTGCTTTTCCCTAACTAATGTCTATGCAACACGCCTAATCATACCAACAACGTATCTAGGTCTTTCTCTTGTGCCAACCTGATAAGCAAATGGTAGCAGAGTTGAGAGATAATGTAAACCATACTGTCAAGTTGAACACCCTAGGGGATTTTTCTCTGCAGCTATAGTTCTACCAAATGAAATCATGTTCCACTGATCTTGGAATGTTGTTAGTATAATTTTAAGAAAACAGAGAAATGGAGAAAGATAAATGATACTCTGTGCAGTTCTCTAATCAGCAAATTTTGCAGTCTTTGGACAATTCCTATGGTGGACCTGATGTCAGTTTTTCAGTTGGGATACTGCCAAATTGAAAGCAAACAAGTTTCCGGGTAAGATCCATGACTATTTCATTAGTGAATAGGCAATGTAGTTCAGAGAAACTCACCGTCTTATGTGGTACTGCTTTTGAAAACTATCAAAATGTATAAGGCTCTTTAAAGAATTCATGAATTTTACTTGAAAATAAACCATATCTCAGAGAACAAGGTAAATATGTCCATAATTCTGGTAATAGCTTGTGAAGAAATCGTATTTTAAATATTTTTAAAGAAACATTCTGAGAATAAATATCCTCTTACTAAGAAGGACTATATATAGATAAAGTAAACTCTCATGATCCCTTGGTCAGAGAACCAGTAAACACCAAATCTTGATTGATTTTTTATTTATTAGATAATCAACATCACCTAAGGAAATGAAGATCATATTAAAATTAATAATGTATCATATATTTATATATGTATCTATGTATGTATGTTTATATACGTCTTCTCTTCTCCCTACCCCCAGATCTGGTTGTTAAACATTTACTATTGCACTCCACGATTCTCTCTCTGGGCCTCATTTCTGAACCCTAATCACTGGCACTCACAAATGCTTCTTTCTTCATAAGGTGGCAAGAATTAAACAGAATTCTTTTGTAAGATCCTAAGTACCGAGTGACCTGCACAGCCCTCCATCTCTCAAAACAAAGTCAAGTGTAAGTCACTTCATCATTTCTCTGATGGCATCTTCTTCAGCAATGAAGGATGAAAACACACACACACACACACACACACATGTACTTAGAGTACAACTGAGAGTTATGAGGGAACCGAGCATCTCATCTTGATTAAAAATTAGTGGTCAAAAGTTTCTATAACTGTCTTAAAAGAAAATCAACTTGAAGCATATTCAGAATCTCCAAAATCATGTGTGAAAACATACTTTGTGGAATTGGTCTCTATAAGTTCACTTACAGAACAAAAAAGCTTTGAAAGGCCTGGCACCCCATATTGTGAAGAAGATATGTTATGGGAGGGCAGCCAAAATCATTATTTTTACTTTTCAGCTTTGCTGTGTCTTTAAATATTTATATGTTCTTCACAAGTATGTACAGCTTTGACTAAAACAAATGTGTTTCTTTGCTGAAGGGAGATAACTGGTTAGAATTGATAATGGCTCAGGAAACGTAGTTTCCTTTAAAAGAAAATAGAGATTATTTCATTTTAATATTGACTTTATTGGAAGAACTGAAGATCCTTCTGAGTTAGAAATGGAACGTACGTAAGTCCCAAGAGTGGATGCAACTGGAAACAGGAATACACTAGTAGTTAAGCAAAAAACAAGTCATCCTTTCTGATCAAAATGAACATTTATTTGAAGGGAAAGCAAAGATATTCTTTCCAAATGATGATTTATTTCAGTGCCTGGACCACTGGATTTGGAACTGAAGTCTGCTGTTTTCATCTGTTTTTTTTTTCTTTTCTAAACAGCAGGGTAATATAGAATTTGTACAGTATAACCAATCTTAAAGTTCACAGCCCAGAACAGAGGCTGGATGTAATACTGATGGATCAGCAAGGTGGTGCAGTGGATAGAGTACCAGGCCTGGAATCAAGAAGACCTGAATTCAAATTCAGCCTCAGATGCTGTGACCCTGAGAAACTCACTTAACCCTGTTTGCCTTAGTTTCCTCATCTGTAAAATGAGCTGGAGAGGGTAATAGCCAACTATTCCAGCATCTTTGCTAAGAAAATCCCAAATGGGGTCATGAAGAGTCATGCATGACTGAGATGATTTAAGTATAACATTTTTTATTATCCAGACATCTACTGAAGCTCCTCTCCTCTGTTCAAAGTAGAGTTCCTAATAAGATTTTGACTTTTTAAGATTATAATTTCAAGTTTCAAGAAGTAAAGAAATTAACAAGAGGGAATTCTATTCTGGAACCACCTAGGAATCTGTAATTGCTGGGTGAAAATAATGAAAATGAGGCTGTGATTAAAAAAGAAGAGAGGAAAACCAGACATTATCTGAGGTGCAAACTAGATTTTTTAAACTAGTTTTCAAAGTGCTAAGATTGAAGGATAGGTAGTATTCCATGAACTGAAATGCTACAGAGTATGTTAGCCTGAAAAGGATCAGATACTCTTTAAGGACAAGATTTTAAGACAAAAAAATCACAAAAACTGAAAGAGTTGCCTGAAAAGACCAATGTGGATATACAAGGAATTCATTAACCAACATAAATTAAACATAAATACACACATACAGAGTGGTGCCCTGGTAAATGTTTAACAACTGGCTCTCCAATATTTAATTATGTATGACATGCCTTCCAGTTTAATTAAGACTATTAACATTTTCTCCATCTCTTTCTTAAGTCTGGATAATCAGCCAAACAATAAAGCAATTCCTGATTGGTAGCATTTGCCAATTTTTGAGGTATGAATGTTTACACTGAAATTCTAACTAGTGAATTTAGGGATACAATTTGGGCAGGCTCCATAACATCCCTGGATGAATGGATAGATAGATACGTAGAGAGGCAGACACATAGACAGACGGATAAAAAGGAAGAAAGAAATCTATCACAGACTAAAAACAATCAAGAAAAAAAAGCTTTTTTTTTAAAGTATGCTTCAATCTGCATTCAGATTCTATCAGTTTTTTCTGTGGAGATGGACAGCATTTTTCATCATGCATCCTTAGGAATTATCTTGGACCACTGTATTACAAAAAGTAACTAAGTCATTCACAGTTCATTATTGTCCAATATTGCTGTTACTGTGTACAGTGTTTTTGTTCAGATTATCTTACTTTGTATAAGTTCATGTAAGTCCAGAATTTTCTGAGAGCATTCTGCTCATTTCTGATAAAACAATAATATTCTATTACAATCATATACAACAGCTCATTCAACCATTCCCCAACTGATTACCAATCACCTCAATTTTCAATTCTTTGACACTGCTAAAAGAGCTACTAAAAATATTTTTGTAAATATAGAATCCTTTGCTTTTTTATCTCTTTAGCACTATTATCTATATCTCTAATAGCACTATTTCTGTGTCAAAGGGTATATGTGGTTTTAAAGACCTTAATGACAATGGTTAATAAGTTCACAATTCCACCAACAATGCATCAGTATCTCAATTTTCCTACAACTCTCCAATTTTTTTCATTTCCCTTTTCTGTCTTACTAGTCAATTGGATAGATGTGGGTTGTGTTTCAGAGTTGTTTCAATTTGTGTTCCTCTAATCAGTAGTGATTTAGAAGATTTTTTCATATGATTATAAATAACTTTGATTATTTCATCTGAAAACTGCCTGTTCATATCCTTTGACCATTTATCATTTGGAGAATGAGTCTTTCTTTTATAAATTTGATTCAATTCTCTATATGTTTGAGAAATGAGACCCCTATAAAAGAAACTTACGAAAATTTTTCACAGTTATGATTGCTGTTTATTTCCATCCATCCTATTGCTCTCCACCTCCCCATTTATCCTATTTTCTCTCTCTCTTTTCACCCTATCCATCCTCAAAAGTGTTATTGGTTTTGACTACTACTTTTCCCTGTCTACCATCCTATCATTCATCCTTTGTTTATCCCCTTCCCCATTACTTTCCTGTAGGGTAAGACAGATTTCTATACTCAGCTAAATGTGTATGTTATTCCCTCTTTGAGGTAATTCTGGTGAAAGTAAAGTTCACTCATTCCCCTTTTTCTCCCATCTTCCCCTCCACTGTAAAATCTCTTTCATACCTCTTTCATGTGAGATAATTTAACCCATTCCATCTCTTTTTATTTTCCTTCTCCCACTACATCCTTTTTTCTGACCCCTTAATTTTGTTTTTTATGTCATTCCATAATACTCAACTGACACCAATGCTCTCTATGTATACTCTTTCTAACTGCCCTAATAAAGAGAATTTTCTTAGGAGTTACAGGCATCATCTTCCCTTGTAGGATGTAATTAGTTCGACTTAGCTAAATCCTTTATAATTTCTCTCTCCTGTTTACTTTTTTATGCTTTACTTGAGTCTTGTGTTTGAATATCAAATTTTCTATTCAGTTCTGGTCTTTGCATAAGGAATACTTGAAAGTATTCTATTTCATTGACTATCCATTTTACCCCGAAAAGATTATAATCAGTTTTGCAGGCTAGGAGATTCTTGCTTGTAATCTTAGTTCCTTTGCCTTCTGGAATGTCATATTCCAAGCCCTCTGATTCTTTAAGGTAGAACCTGTTGAGTCCTATTTAATCTAGCTGTGGTTCCACAATATCTGAGTTGTTTCTTTCTGGCTTCTTGCATTGTTTTTTCCTTGGCCTGGAAGCTCTGGAATTTGCACATAATGTTCTTGGGTGGATTCATTTGAGGATCTCTTTCAGGAAGTGATCAGTGAAGCTATTTTTAAATTTCTATTTTATTCTCTGGTTCCAGGATATCAAGGCAGTTTTCTTGGATATTTTTTTTTCAATGATGACATGTAGACTCTTTTTTGATCATGGCTTTCTTAAATCATCACTCCTTAATCTATTTTTAGGTCATTTGTTTTTTTCAATAAGATTTTTCACATCTTCTAATTTTTCATTTTTTTGATTTTTCTTAACTGTTTCTTGATGTCTCATGGAATCATTAGATTCCACTTACTCAATTCTAATTTTTAAGAAACTATTTTCTTCAATAAATATTTGTACCTTTCTTTTCCTATTTGGCCAATTCTGTTTTTAAGAGATTCCTCTCTTCAGTGAATTTTTTGCTCTTTTAACATATGGCCTCTTCTTTTATTTAAAGTGTTATTTTCTGCAATAATTTTTGCACCTCCTTTATCAAGCCAATGACATTTTTTCATAATATTCCTGTTTCACTTCATTTCCCCCACTTTCCCCCTATCTCTCATTTGATTTTTGTAATCCTTTTTGAGCTTTCAGTAATTCTTTTTGCACCTAAGAATAATTCATGGTTTTTTTTTTTCCCTTTGAGGCTTTGAATGTAGCAGTTCAGACTTTCTTCTCTTATTCTGAGTCTGTATTTTGATATTTCTTGACACCAATAGTAACTTTCTCTGGTCAGATTCTTTTTTGCTTTTGTTGTTGTTTTCTCATTTTTCCAATTTAATTCTTGACTTTTAACTTTTGTAAAAGTTGGTCTATGGTTCCAGGGTAAAGTGAGCACTGTCATATATGTCAAATTGTTTTTTGTGCAACTGATTTCAGAGCTAATTCTGAGAGACTGAAAGTGTTCAGTTCTTCCAAGGTGATTATGATCTAAGGAGAGGAGTGTTTACTATATTCCTGCTCTAAGGTCTTGCCTCTAAGTGACCTCAAGGAATCTTTTTCCACCCTGGAACTGTAACCAGGGTTCCCCCCACCTCTAAAGCTGCAGAATCTGGTGTGATAATATTTCTACTTTCCCTGGGACTGCACCTAGGACTACAACCCAGGATAGCAACCTGGGTCTATGAGCAATGCACAGAGTCCTGTACCAAGTGCAGCAAAGGGACTGCTGTAATCTCCTCCTGACTAGTTGTCTAAACCTGTTATCGTCTGTGGAATGAGAGTTCCGGAAGTCACTTTTGCTGATTCATTTGCCCCCAAGACAGGTTATCTTGTCAGCGTGTTACCTGGGCTGTGATCTACTTTCAATCTGTGTGAGTACTAACCTTCTAAGTTACTTTGGGCAGGAAAATTGATTAAATTCATCCTTTTGTGGGTTCTGTCACTTCAGAATTCATTTAAAGGCATTATTTAAAGTTGTTTTGGGGAAATTTGTCAAATAAATCCCTGCTATCTTGGCTGCATCTCCCTGAGACCTGATTTGAAACCAGAAAGCTGGGTTCAAAGGAAGGAATCCTTCCTGACTTCAGGCCTAGCACTCTTTCCACTCTACCACCTAGCTTCCCCATCATTTTATATACATATATATGTATACACATGTATATACACATATGTGTGTATGTATATGTATACACACAAATGAATGTATATACATATGTATACATATTACTGTATGCATACATGTATATATGTGATATATATGTATGCATGTGCATGTACATATAAACAAAGTCTAGAAGATAGTATATATATATATACAGATTATACACATATATTGTGTATATGTGTTTGCATGTATGGACATGTATATATGTGATATATATGTATGTATGCATGTGCATGTACATACAAACAAAGTCTAGAAGATAGTATATATATACAGATTATACACATATATTGTGTATATGTGTTTGCATGTATGTGTACATATATATGCACATGCACATACACATACATCTATATACACAGTTATGTAACAATAAAGAATGCTAAAATTCAACTTGAGCTGAAATTAGTAAGGAAAACCAAGGAAAATATAAATTTAATTCCATTGTTATTTTTGTCTCTATTGGGTCAAAAATTATGTTCAAGAAAGGAGAAGACCATGGCTTGGGGAGGAGAAAATGACAATACTGGAAAAAAAAGTTGAGAACAAAGCTATTTAATTCTTATGTTATTTCTCATTGCTCTATCAAAGACCAAGTTTTTTTATCATCAATGGAATGAGCATAACAAAAATGACAAACTGGTAGTTCATGCCCAAGATTAATGAAAATGTAGTAACTGAGAGCTGAGAAGCTTTAGATGAGCTCAAGTCATCTATATTAGGCGAGTTTTTTCCTCACATACTGAAAACAACTTGTAGATATGACTGCTATGCTAATATCAGGAATATGTGAATGATCATGAGAATGAGAGAGGTAATGCAGGACTGAGCACAGCCAAATGGTGTCCCCATTTGGAAAAAAAGGGAGGGGGAAGAAAATTGAGTCTACAAACTCAGTGAGATTCACTTTATTTTTCAGGGAAAAATTTTAAAACAGATTATTAAAAGAATGGTCTGAAAAGATTACAAAGACCTAGAATGATTTCATCAAGAACAGATCCCCTAGATTAACCTCATTTCCTTTTTTAACAGTTATTAAGCTGATAACTACGGAGAAAGTTTTAGATATAGCTTACCTAGTGTTTATAAAAGTGTGTGATAGTCTTTCCTGCTATGCCTGTGAAAAAACATAGAGAAATATTGACTAAATTATAATGCAATCAAACTGTATAAGGACTTGGCCTAGTGGACAGACTCAATGAATATTTGTAATGGTCATGTCATCTTAGTAGTAATATTTCAGTACAAAGTTCCAGGGATGTATGGTTAGCCCTGTAAAGTCGCATTTTTTTATATCCACAACTTGGATAAAACCATACTTGGTATGTTTATCAAATCTGCAGATGATCTAAAGCTAAGAGACACTAAAGGCAGTGGTTTTGGGCTGAATCTAAGAAGATGAAACAAGGTTAAATAAAAACTCTTATACTTACACTAAAAATGTCATTTTCATATGTATAAGATGGGGAAAGAATGGTTAGAAGAATGGTTAGATGATATTTAGGCTGCATTAAGAAAGGCCGACTAGCTTCCAGAAATAGGGAAGCCACTTTATTATATTCTGCCCTGGTAAGACCTCAACTGTAGTATTGGGTTCAATTCTGTAAATCATAGCTTGGGAAGGATATTGATAAAATAATATTGTATCTCCAGAAGCGGACAACCAGAAGAGAGAAGGACTTTGAGTCTATGCCACATGAGAACATAAAAGAGGACTAGAAGACTGAAGATATGATTATGGTGCAAAAGTATCTGTAGGGCTGTCATGTGAAAGAAGGTTTATACATTCTGTATGTCCCCTGATGGCACAACCAACATCAATATGAAGAATCTACAGAGAGAAATTAAGGTTTGATGTCAGTAAAATCTTCATAAAAAATAGAAGTATCCAAAAGTAGAACAGACTGCTTTAAGAATTTTTAGGAGGTGGGGTTCCATCATTAGAAAGCTTCAAGATGAGAATGAATGATAAATTACTGGGCATGTTACAGTGAGGCAAGCTTTTTCTTGTATAAATAAATGCTTTATTATTTTTATTAGACATAATGAAGGTATACCAAATGTTATCTACAAACATCCAAATACCATATACCCCTAATCCCACCTTAAAAATGCATACTTTATCCCCTACGGGTCAACTCTGTAATTACATCTCCATTAGATATTTCCTTAAGGTTCATACATATTCCTTATATTGATACATAAGGTTCATAGCACAGGTTCACTAGATTCTTAACTGACCATTTTTTTTCAATTCAACCAATATCTCTACTTTTATTTTTTTATAATTATTTCATTTCTTTTCAGTGTTCTATAATCACTTCCATATATCTTAGATTTTTCCCCCTCCCTCTCCCTCCTTCCTTCCTCCTTCCCCACTCCCTTTCTGAGACAGCTTGCAATCTTATGTAAGTTCTACACCTACATTCCTGTTAAATACAATTTCACCATAGTCATGTTGAATAAAGGAATTAAAATGAATGGGAGAAAGCATAAAACAAAACAGAACATTACACAAAAAGAAAATAGTCTGCTTCATTCTGCGATCCAATTCCATAGTTATTTCTCTGAATGAGGAACTCATTTTGTCTCAAAAGTCCATTGGGAATTTTTTAGGTCCTTGCATTGCAGTGAAGGACTTAGTCTACTAGAAATATTTGTCACACATTGTGGTTGTTGCTGTGTTCAAAGTTCTCCTGGTTCTTCCCCTTTCAGTCAGCATCAGTTCATATAAGTCTTTCTAGGCCTCCCTGAAGTCTTCGTGTTCATCATTTCTTATAGCACAATAGTATTCCATTACATTCATATATCACAACTTGTTCAGTCATTCCCTAGTTGATGGACTTCCCCTTGATTTCCAGTAGTTGGCCACAGTAAAGAGAGCTGCTATAAATATTTTTGTACATATGGGACCCTTTCCCATTTCTGTGATCTCTTTGGGATAGAATTACAGAAGGAATATTACTGGGTCAAAGGGTATCCACATTTTTGTAGACCTTTGGGCATAGTTCTAAATTGCTCTCCAGAATGGTTGGATCAGCTCACAGCTCCACCAACAATGAATTCATGTTCCAACTCTCCCACATCTCCAACATTTATCATCTTCCTGTTTTGTCATTGTAACCAATCTGATAGGTGTGATGTGGTACCTCAGAGTTGTTTTGATTTGCATCTCTCTTATCAATAGTGATTTGGAACATTTTTTCATATGACTATAGATAGTTTTGATTTGTTCCTCTGAAAACTGCCTATTCATATCCTTTGACCATTTATCTACTGGGGAATGACTTGTATTCTTGTACATTTGACTCAGTTCTCTATATATTTTAGAAATGCTGCCTTTAGCACAGACATTAGTTGCAAAAATTCTTTCCCAGTTTTCTGCAGAGGATTACATTTTTGTATATCGATAGAATGAGTATCTCTTTCAACACTGAAATTCTGTGATTCTTTACTCTTCTTTTCAAATCCATCAATTTCTGGAAGAGAACCTGAAAGTGAAGTGACTTGCCTAAGAAAACTTACATGGTAAGAAGTAGAACCAGAATTTAAAACCTGGTCATACTTACCGTAAGTCCATTGTCTATGTACTATATGATTTTAATTGACTTTGAGAAAAGAGAGTCACCTTTCTGGAAAAGGAACTGATCAATGCTTACCTTCATGCTCATGAAAGGCATTATACATGATTCATAAGGTTTGTTTGGGGATATTATTTATTTATTTGTAATACTTAGAAGACTACACTGTGCTCATTCTTATCACAAGTCATAAAAACTAAGAGAAATACAAATTATATTTTTATTTTTACTATCACTTATCTTTGCCTTAAAAGTGTGCATTAAATTTTTGGCAAAATAAAATTATTCACATTTCTCAGAATAAAAAGACTATCTGACCACAAATCATTATATTTTGAATGGATATTATGAGACAAGCAGAAAACTGTTGCTAGCAGCAGCAGCTATTCTTGTGGATTAAAAAGAATAATAAAAGAAACATGGATATAGCCGATGGCAACAACTGGCAAAGAAAGAATAAACAAAACAAATTAGGGCATTTCATTGATTTCTAAAGATCACAATATTGTTCTCCAAAACTTGTGCCACAAGTTTCTTTGTAGTGTTCTTTCATCTCTTTCTATTTCTAATTTCTTTAACTAGGTAAGAAAGCTTGTCTTTGTATCAAACTCAAGAATTTCCACATACCAGTTGTCTGATGTTCAATGGGAATGAGGATCCTGAAAGGAAGGCAGCTTGTGGGAAAGGGCCTAGACCCAATCTGAATAATCAAGACAGCCTAAATTGGCATTTTTAGGAGGCTCCTATTGGGACAAGTTCATCACTTTCCAGCCTTGCTTGTGAAAAGCAATGGCCTCATCACTGAGTTATTCCAGCATTTTTATCAGTATGCGCTCATCATATACAGGGGGGCCTACTACAACATGTTTTTAGATCTGCATTTGTAAAAGAAAAGAAATTTTCTTTTTGTTTTTGGCAAATATTTTATTTATTTTAAGTTCTTAATATTCACTTCTACAAGCACTTGAATTCAAAATTTTCTCCCCATCTCTCCCCTCTCCCCCTAGCACAAGACAGCATGCACCCCATACACTTCCAGTCTGTCCTCCTTTCTATACCCACCCCTCTTCCATTCTCTTTCCCCTCTATTATCCTGTAGGGCAAAATAGATTTCTATACTCCATTACCTGTATAGCTTAATTTCCAGTTGCATGCTAAAACTATTTTAACATTCATTCTTAAAGCTTTGAATTCCATATTTTCTTCCTCCCTCCACACCCACCCTCATTGAGAAAACAAGCAATTCCATATATGTCATACATGTGTAACAATGCAAAGCACTTCCATAATATTTATGTTGTATAGACTAACCTCATTATCTTCCACCCTATCCTGCTTTTCATTAGTTCCATTCTCTCCCTTGATCTATCCTCCCACAATAGTGTTTGCTTCTGATTATCCTTTTCCCCAATTTGCTGTCCTTTCTATTATCTTCCCTCTTCAATCCCCTTCCTCCTTGCCTTCCTGCAGGGTAAAAGAGATTTTCATGTATAATGGAGTATGTGTTATTCCCTCTTTTAGCCAAATCCCATGAGGGTAAGGCTCAATTATTTCCTTTCATCTCCCCCATCTTTTGCTCCATTGTAAAAGCTCTTTCTTCCCTCTTGTTTGTGAGATGATTTGCTGCATTCTACCACTCCCTTTCTCTTATTCCTAGCGCATTCCATTCAACAGTAAATTTTGTTGCTTTTTAGATAGTCTCCCTTTATATTCAGCTCACTCTGTGCCCTCTCTCTGTGTGTATATGTATATATACATACACATACACACACACACACAAACCCATACACACCTACATATATGTATATATATGTATATATATACATATATATATGTATATATATACATATATATATATATATTCTCTCTAACTACCCTAATATTGAAAAAGGTCTCATGAGTTATAAATAACATCTTTTCATGTAGTAATGTAAACAGTTCAACTTCAATAAGTTCCTTAAAGCTTCTCTTTCCAGTTTACCTTTTCATATTTCTCTTGATTCTTGTATTTCTAAGTCATATTTTCCATTAATCTCTAGTCTTCTCAACAAGAATGCTTGGAAGTCCTCTATTTCATTCAAATTCCATTTATTTTCTCTGAAGTATTACACTTAGTTTCACTGGGTAGGTGATTTTTGGTTTTGAACCTATCTCCTTTGACATCTGAATTATCATATTCCAAGCCCTTTAGCAGAAGCTGCTAAATCCTGTGTTATCCTGATTTTATTTCAACAATACTTGAATTGTTTCTTTCTGGCCACTTGGAATATTTTCTCCTTGAACTGGGAACTCTGGAATTTGGCTATAATATTCCTAGGAAATTTCCTTTTAGGATCTCTTTCAGGAGATAATTGGTGAATTCTTTTCATTTCTATTTTACCCTCTGGTTCTAGAATACCAGGGCAGTTTTTCTTGATAATTTGTGGGAAAATGATGTCTACACCTTTTGTTTCATCATGATTTTCAGGTAGACCAATAATTTTTAAATTATCTCTTCTGTATCTATTTTCCAAGTCAGTTGCTTGTCCCAATGAAATATTTTACATTGTCTTCTATTTTCATTCTTTTGGTTTTATTTTGTAATTTCTAGCTTTCTCATAAAGTCATTAGCTTCCATCTGTTCTATTCTAATTTTTAAAGAACTATTTTCTTCAGTGAGCTTTTGAACCTCCTTTTCTCTTTGGCTAATTCTGCTTTTAAAAACATTCTTCTTCTCATTGGCTTTTTGGACCTCTGTTACCATTTGGGTTAGTCTATTTTTAAAAATGTTATTTTCTTCAGCATTTTTTGGGGTCTCCTTTAGCAAGCTGTTGACTCACTTTTCATGATTTTCTTGTATCACTCTCATTTCTTTTCCCAATTTTCCTCCACCTCTCTTACTTGATTTTCAAAATCCTTTTTGAGCTTTTCTGTGGCATTCAACCATCGCATATTTTTTTTAAGGTTTTGGATGAAGAAACCTTGAGTCTGATGTCTTCCTTTAATGGTATGTTTTGTTCTTCCTCATCTGAAAGAATGGAAAAAAATACCTTTTCACCAAGAAAATAACCTTCTGTAGTCTTATTTTTTTTTACCTTTTGGGGGAATTTTCCTAGCCTATTACTTGACTTTTGACTCCTTTGTCAAATGGAGGGTATACTCTAGGGACCTGTAAGTTCTCAGTTCCTCCAAGGTGGCACAATCAAGGTGGAAGAGTTTACTCTTCTGGCCTGCACTCTGGTCTGTGAGCAAACACATGCTCTACTGAAATACATCCTGCTCCAGAATTTGTGAGTAGGACTGTAGGATTCCCTCTCCACTGTAGCTACCAGCTCCACCAGACCAGCGCTTCTCCTCACCCCAGGATCACCATTCAAAACTGAGACCCAGACTGGCAGCTTGGTTCCCCCAGGGTCTTTAGGCCAAGGACTCCAAAAGTAAATGCTGCTGTCACAGTGGGTGTTGCCACCCGGGGACCAGGACTGGGGCCAGACCATGCTCCCCTCTCACTCAGGTGAAAGAGCTTTCTTCCTGACCTTTGAAGCTCTTTTTAGCATTTGTAGGTTGAGAAATATGGGAACCACAGCTGCTACCTATGATTCCAAACTTTGAAGCCTACTTTAGTCCTGTCCATGGAGTGCCTGGCAGCCAAGGCTGGGCTGTGCTCTGTTCGAGCCTGGTGTGATAGACCCTCCCTGTCAACCTTCCAGACTGTCTTAGCCTGGAAATCTTTCACTCTCTCATTTTGTGGCTTCTGTTCCTCTAGAATTTGTTTAGAGTGATTTTTTACAGGTATTTTATTATGGCGGGAGAGCTAGAGCAGGTCCATCTTTCTCAGAAAGCAACTTTCAAGGGGTTAACAATCACTTTAATCAAGCATAGGTATCAGAGAAAATCAAAATCAAAATTTCAGAGAAATCAAAAATAAATCAACAGCACTTCCAGACTGCTTAACCATTACATGAATACACAGTTACCAGAGAGAGAAGCATCAACTTCTGAGTTTTAGCAAGGGGATGTGAGAAGGGGTTAGTTCCTTGGCTCCTTGGCAGTTTCCCAGAGTCTCTCTGGTCAAAGAAATGCTTTGAGTCAGTAAGCCCCAAAGTAAAACCTCACCCTCAGATTATTTCTATACTTTTTAGAGCCAGAGGGCAAAATCCTCTGACCCAGTGCCTCAATAGAAATGACAAAAGGTACTTGGAACCCCTCTTAATAAGCAGGCCCATCAATGGGTGGGAAAGACCCTCCTCAATCACATTATTCAATCAGAGGCACTTTTAGTCAAACAAAAACAGCAAAAAGATCCTAATTTGATTGCCATTACAGTGTTCTACTGTGTTCATTTTTCCTTTAAGAAACCAAGGATGCCACAGTGATTTCAGTCTCCTTTTCCATGCCTGATTCTTTCCGAATACAGTGTTGAGACTTTTAACACAGAAATCAAATATTTCTTATCCCAAGAATGTCATTAAGGTTGATTTCCATGGGTCATTTTGGGGTGGTTGCTACTGGAAGAAATATGCATCAATTGTTGAACTGTTAAAGTACATTTTAAAGATGAGATGGCTCAAGTACTGGCTATCTTGGAAATGTTGGCATAATGGAAATAACACTGGCTATGGAATCAGAGGATGTAGGTTCAAATCTCAGCTCTGATGCATATGTGACTTTGAATGAATTACTCAACTTTCTGTACCTCCACTTCTTCATCAAGAACATGAGGTGGTTAAATAAGATGCCTTCTGAAGTCTCTTGTAGCTCTAAATCAATAATCCTCCACTCTGGAGCCAGAACATAGAGTGAGCATAGCATAAATAAAAATATTTGATATGCATGAAACATTTTTCTTATTTGATCCACCAAACAACCACAGGAAATAGGTAACTGTAGGTATAATTATTCCCATTTTAGGAATCAATACAATGTGATACATACAGGTTTACACCTGTTGTCTAAAAATTTAGGTTTAAATTCCATATTTATTGCTGATATTACTATATACAAGTCACTGAATGACTATTAGGTAGTTGGTGGATAGAGTTCCAAGCCTGGAGTGAGCAAGATCTGAGTTCCAACCTGAATTTAAGCACTTATTAGCTGGGTGACCCTGGGCAAGTCATTGGAACATTATTTTTATCTGTTTCTTCAACTGTAAAATGGAGATTATAATAACATCTTCTTTGCAGGGGGGTTATTATAAGGATCAAATGATAAAATGATTGCAAAAAATGCTTGGCACATGACTGATACTATATAAATGCTTATTCACTTCCCATTCTCTGCTATGAGCCCCAGTTTTCTCCTCTACAAAATGAGACTGATAATTTTTACTTCATAGGGTTATTGTGAGACTCCAAAGAGATGCGTGCAAAATGATTTGTAGACCTGGAAAAGCCTTATATAAATGCCAACTACAAATAATATTTTGTTTATTTATTGACTGGTCTATTACATGAAGAAGTAGTCTGGTCCAGTGGTTAGCATGCTCTCCTTGGATTCAGGAGATCTATACTGAAATTATTTATGAGACACTACTGCTGCTGCTATTCCTACTTCTACTTTTACTACTTGTCCACCACTACTACTACTACTACTACCACTACTACTACTACTACCACTACTACTACTACTACTACTACTACTACTACTACTACTACTACTACTACTACTACTACTACTACTACTACTAGAACTTAAGTAGCAGCTATTATTTAGCAAACTAAATGCTTTACAAATATTATCTCTTTCAATCCTCACTACAACCCTGGGTGGTAAGTATTGTAATTATCCCTGTTTTATGCATAGGCAGATAGAAGTTAAATGACTTGACCAGGATCGCATAGCTGATAAGTGCCTGAGGTTGGATTTGAACTGAGATGTTCCTGACTCGAGACCCAGCACTCTATCAACTCTGCCATATGCTTACAAGGGTAAACTACTTAACCAACTCTGTTTCTTCAACTATAAAATGGATATGATAATATTCATAATATGAAACGATGTCTGATAATATAACTCACAGTTAAAAGTAAATAATGAAAATATTACAGAAAACATATGATTGTATCTAAAACCATTTGCATCTGGGCACATGTGTCCATATAGAAAGAAAAACAAAACATTGCAAAAACAAGTTATTTTCAGTCTGTCTATGTTCTTGGTTTCAGTTCAATTCTTTTGTCAAACACCTACTCTGCTTGCTCAGAACATAGAATTTATATGTAAACATCTTCAGTCAGACAAATTCATAAAAAACTTACAAGAATTCATCTGGAGACAAAAGAAAATTTCAACATGAAAGTGGAAGGAGAAGATGAAATAGTGTGTTGTTTGTCTCTCCAAGGAAACTTCACAACATTCTTAAAGGTTATTCATAATGAATTCATAAGTAATATCAAATCAGTGATACACAATCATAAAAGTGATACATAATCATACTGAGATAAAAGGTACCTTAGAAGTCATCTGATAGATACACTGCCTCTACCACCATATCACATTGATGTAGTAAAAAAAGTGATGGGTCCAAATTAATTAATAAATGCGTGACTTTGGTTGACTAATTTAGTGTTTGCTCATCTGTAAAATGACAAGATTGGATTAGATGATCACTAAAGACTACTCCAACTTTATATTTATGATCCTATCGTCTAATCCAAACTAAACCCAAAGAATTAATGCTGTCTGTGGTTATTCTTCAGCCGTCTGAATCATGTCTAACTCTTTGTGACCCCATTTAGAGTCTTCTGGGCAAAGAGACATTTCTTTCATCAGCTCATTTTACACATGAGAAAACTAAGACAAACCGGGCTAACTGAGTAGCCCACGCAGCTAGGTAGGTGTCTGAGGCCACATTTGAACTCATGAACATGAGTCTTCCTGACTCCAGGTTTAGCACTCTGTCCAACAAAGCTGGCCGATCCCATCTACAATTCACAACAGATGATCATCTTTTCTCTTTGAAGATTTGCCATGATAATGAATATGATTCTCAACAGAACTATCTACTCTGTTTCTGGAGAACTGTGATTGCTAAAAAAATATCTCTTTGAATTTACTTACAACCATTTGTCCTAGTTTGTGGCCACAGATAACTTAGGTAGACATTCTTTCATGTGATAACTCATCATACATTTGAAGGTGGATCTCAGTTTTACCCTAAAGTTTTTCTTCTCCAGGCTAAACACCCTAATCTCTAATCCTTGTATAGCATAGTTTCAAGTCCTCTCAATAGCCCATTTACCCCTCTCCTGGGCACATTCCAGTTTGTCAATGTGCCTTCTAAAACATGGTTCATAGTAATGATAATATCCCAAATGTAGTCTGATCAGAGTACACGCATCAAAATTATGAGTTCCCTTTTGGCGCATTAAATTACTATCAATGTAGCCTATGATTATATTATCTTTTTTTGGCTATATCAAAATACTGATTAATCATATTGAGTCTCCATCCCAATAAAATCTCTAGGCATTATTCTCATGAACTGCTTTCTGGCCACATTTCTTCTATCTTATTGCAGTTCATTTTTTGACCCTATCTGCATGATATCATATTTATTTCTATTACTTTTCATTTTATTCACTTTAGTTCACTTTTCTAACCTGTAGAGTGCTTCATACTGCAATTCTATTTTTATCTTGCCGTATCTATCCACTGCAGCTGTATAATATGCACAAATTAGATAAGCATGTTGTCTGTATCTTTCTACAAGTCAGTGAGGGGAAAATGCTGAATAGAACAAGTCCAAAGAAAGAGTTTTATGATATTCCACTAAACAAACATTTTCAAGTTGTCATCACTATATTAAACAAATTAATTTGGGTCTAAAATATTAACTATATCCAGATACACCTAAACTTATTTTCCTTGAGTTATTTTTTTTCATCCTACACAAAAGGATATTTGGAAATTTTGTCAAAAGCTATATTCACATTCCTACATTTATTCCAGCCCCCAATTTACTAACTCATGAGAAATGAAGTCATTCTGGCATTACATGTCCTTAATATCATAGTAATTGCAATGAAGCAAACCTTGGACCATAAGTCAGAAGACTTGGATTAAAATTCTACCTCCAAAGTTTACTACCATGTGGCCAAAGGCAAATCATCTAAACTCCTAGGAACATCAGTTTCATCACCTGCAAGATGAGGAATTGGACTAAATGACTTTCAATAACTCTTCCAATGCTAGTTCCATGATCCTGTACTATTCTTCTTCCAGAATTCACAAACTCTCCATAATAATCTGCTCTAGAATTATCTACATCACTATAAACATTTTGAGACATCATTTGCTTGATTGTAGTCCCTTAGCACCTCTACCATGTACTCTGTTTCTTTAGCAATCATTGAAAGCACTTCATATCCACAAATTCTGCCATTTTGTTCAGGTCTCATGACCAGGAATTTCTTATCAAAATCTAAATTTTCACTACTATCTTCACACTTATCTTTAATTTTCATTCCACATTATCTATTTTTGTTCTTTATCTCTCAGGATGAAGAACATTTTCCCCATCCAGAAAACATAAATATTTTTTCTCTTCCCATTACTTCAAGCAGAGATTTATCCCTTCCCTCATTAATATATTTTTTCTTCAACATAGTTTTTTGGTGGTGGTGGTTGTTTTGTTTTCTGGAGAATCTAACAGAAGCAAAAGCTTCTGTTCAACTATAATCTTCCTGATGACACTCTTAGAGAATTTCCCAACTCTTGCTTTTTGTCTCAGTTACTTACCCTTTCTTCTATTTCTTGTATGTGCTCTTTCAAACTATGAGTCCATGATCTGTCTCCCTATGTTGCTTCAATACATTCTCTAGACAGTTTCCATCTTATATATGCAATTTCATGAACCTAAGAAAGTTGTATGGCATTGAAAATTTGAGTGAAGAATAAAGAGGAAAAATAATGGGGCCATATTGTGGTGATTAATAAGAAGGCAAATATTTTAAGAGAAAGATCAGTAGCCCTGGAATCAGGAGAAAAGTGCACTCAAATCACATCTCTGATATTGACCGTAAGCAAGGTACTAAGTCATATTTTTAAAATCAGGATTTTATTACTTGAATACCTATTTGAGAGAGTTGTGGTGAGGAAAGAATGCTACTACCTAGGACCCTATGTTTTGCTGCTTGCTTAATTTTTTATAAGCCCTAGATTTACAATGTTCTTTCTAAGTTGCCTCTGGCAGTATCATTGGTTTCCACATGAATCACCAAGAGAGGTAGCTTGTCTGATGTTTGAAAACTCTCAGAACACATTGTGTCACATCCTGAACCTAACTTCAGAAAAGACAGCACCTTTTTTAGTTGGTGATGTAAGGCTGAAATATGGACCGTTGCATATAGAGGTGGTCCTCTATTGAGTTGTCCAATCTCTTTTTCTTGGGGCCTTTACTCTTTATTTGAATTTTTGCATTCCTCTCCCCATTCTTCTATTTAGCATCAGAAGAGCTTCTGACTCAAAAGGTCCTGACTATCCCCTTAGGAAGGAATTTTTGCCTAATACATAGTACCAATTGCTAAAAGAAAAAAGGAAATTTCTTTCCTTCCTTCCTTCCTTCCTTCCTTCCTTCCTTCCTTCCTTCCTTCCTTCCTTCCTTCCTTCCTTCCTTCCTTCCTTCCTTCCTTCCTTCCTTCCTTCCTTCCTTCCTTCCTTCTTTCCAGTTCTCAACACTATAGAATAAGACAGATTTCCAATAGGTTTTGATTTGGGATTTTTTTCCTTCTTTTACTCTTGCTTGTGAGGTAGCTTTTCATAGCAGAGAGAGTTAGCTAGCTTCATATCCAAGAAGATGTGGGTTCAGATTCCACTTGATCCATCTAGTTATGTGACCCTAAGCAAATCATTTAATTTCTCAATGTTATAGGAAGTGTTTAGGCCTCTTTAAAGTTATTAGTTGCAGAAAAGGTAGCAGCCTTCACTGGGG
This sequence comes from Bettongia penicillata ogilbyi, assembly GCA_023548195.1. NCBI lineage: Eukaryota > Metazoa > Chordata > Mammalia > Diprotodontia > Potoroidae > Bettongia > Bettongia penicillata. The sequence goes on along the minus strand of JAJHZJ010000651.1, from coordinate 30,415 downwards.
CTTCAACCTGCCACAGCCATTAATCTCACAATCCATCATCCAGGGAAGTAGTTCCTATGGAAAGAGGGCAAGTCATTGCCACCAACTGCCAATCCACTGCACACACCTGGCAGGAAAATCAGATTAGCTAAAACAGAAAGATGGGCTGAGTGAGAGAAAAGAAACATCATGTGTCCAGTACATCAAACCACTCTACCACCTTGACCACCATTCCCCTTAGACATTGATAAAGACATTCAAGACAATGAACCCAAGAGTTTTGTGAATATTCATTTCCCCTAACCACCAGACTTGCTTGCAGCATCTATGAAGGGACAAAATTTTGTGTAAAAAGGATCCATTTCCTTACCACAATAAAAACTATTGATAAAATGCCATCAGTAGGCAAATGGGCATAGGATCCTTGAGAATGGTATTATCCCCCACCCTGAGCAACCTTTTTTTTTTTATTGCTCCCAGAATAGTGCTCATGGCTAATATATTTTGGAGGAAATAACTCCTATGGAGGTGTTAGTCACCTCTATCAACTAGTAACCCAATTGTCATATATGGGGCAGGCAAGTCAATTGACCTGAGGCATTGAAGGACTATAAGTAAAGATAGGAGGCATAGTTTGGTAAACAAGTTGAGCCACCACTACCCATACCACTTTGACTATGATCTCTCCTCAGAATCAGATGGAAATAGCTCAAGATCCTGAACCCAAGAGCCTTAGGAATAGCTGTACCACCAAATCTGCTTCAGGTTCAGGCCTGTAGCCATCACCTGGGAAGTAACCCCAGTGGTGATGTGGCTGGCAATTGCCCTTGCAAGTATTATAGCTTCTGAAGATCTGAAACAAAAAGTTCTTGCCACCAAAGTGCATATTACTGTCAAATGGTTCTTCTTCAGAAACAATATGATTTCATCAGTAAAAAAAGACATTAAAAACAGAAATTGTCATATTTTTATGCTGTATACTAAGGATTATGAGGACTTTCCCTCTGACTTGCACCTGAAAACTGCCATGTGTGTTGTCTCTCCCATTAAAATGGAGCTCATTGAAAGCAAGGAGTTTCTTATTTTTCTCTTTGTATTCCTAATAAATCATTGAAGTTGGATTTTAACTCACAAAGATGAGTTAAATCTGGCACTCTATCCATTGTGGCACCTAACTGTCCTACTTCGTACATAAAATGTAATTAATAAATGCTCCATTCATTGGTAGAAAAAGCTTTCCTCAATTAGGAATTCTTTATACTGATGAAAACAGAGGTTTACTCCCTATCTCTTATTCTCATTCTAAGAACCTAGCTACTCTGATTCATATGGAATTGTCCTCTCCAACTTTGTGGCCAAGAATAATAGGTAGGACAGATTTTAATATTCTCCACATATACATGAAGAAACTCAATGACACAGAAGTAAAGTGACATGCTGAGCAGAACTGGGTCTTCAGATGCCTAGTCCTTGGCATGGTTGTTAGATGACTGTATCTTTCAAATTGTATTTCATGGAGCCCTGGTATTATAAATGATATGAAAAATGAATTATGGGAATTTTTCAAAAGTTATTTAGTCTTATCTTCTCTTCAAAATATTAAACTTTAAATGGTTCTGTAATAAACGTATTCAATGCGTATACTAATTGTGTCTGTGAAAATTAATCATTCATTTTCCAATTCACTCAATAATTTCTGCCTTGCTCCTTCCAAAACCCCAGTTTACTTAGCCCCTCCAAAGTCTCAGAATACCATTTTCTATATTATATAATAATCTTTTGAACCCTAAAGTATTTCATAACAACCTCCAAACTGACTTTTGTTCCATAACCTTGATGAAACATCATTCACAAAGGTCACCAATGACCTCTTAATATTTCACCACCAATGACCTTTCCTTAGTCCTGGTTCTTTTTGAAATTTCCACTGTATGTACCACTGCTAACCTGATATTATTTCTATATAATGTCTATCTGATTTTTCATAAAGTTATTGGCTTACATTTGCTCAATTCTAATTTGTAAGGAATTATTTTCTTCTCTTTTTCCATTTGGCCAATTCATTTTTTAAGGAGCATTTCTTCCTTCAGTGAATTTTCATTCTTTTTTTTCCCATTTGGTCAATTCTGTTTTTTAAGGCATTACTCTTCTCATTGTCTGTTTGTTCCTCTTTTGTCATTTGGCCTAGTCTATTTTTTTTAAGGTGTTATTTTCTTCTCCTTTATGAAGTTGTTTACTTGTTTTTCGTGATTTTCTTACATCACTCTCATTTACCTTCCCAATTTTTATCATACTTCTCTTACTTGATTTTCAAAATCCTTTTTGAGCTCTTCCATGACCTGAGAACAATTCATATATTCCTTGGGGTTTTGGATGGAGGAGCTTTGATTTTGTTATCTTCCTCTGAGTGTGCATTTTGATCTTACATGTCACCATAGTAGTTTTTTAAGGTCATATTTTTTTCTGTTATTTGCTCATATTCCCAGCCTATTATTTGAAGTTTATTTCTTTGTTAAGGAAGGGCTCTACTTCCAGTGTGGAGGGTGTACTGTCCCAGGCTTCAGGGGCTTTGAGCAACTGTTTTCAGAGATACTTCCAGAAACCTGTAAGTTTTCAGTTCTTTCAAGGTGGCATTCTCTAAGGAGAGATGTTTACTACTCTCTTGGTTTGTGTTCTGACCTGTGAGTGACCACAAGCACACTTTTCTACCCTGGAACTACAAGAGTCCCTGCTCCACTGTGGCTACAAATTCTGGGACTGCCACTCTGAACTGAGACCTGCATCCAAGTATGGACAGAACAACAGAGTCCTGCCTTAGTGCTAATAAAGAGATTCCTATCATCTCCATTTGACAAATCTGTGAACTGAGAGTTCCAGAAGCAGCAGCTGCTGATCCAGTTGTTCCCAAAGCCTACTCCTAATTTACTTTTGCTGGGGCTATGTAGGGACTGGGGCTGTGTGTGCATGGCCTGCTCTGCACTGTGTTCCACTCTCACCCAGGAGTGATGGAGCTTTCCTGATGATCTTCCAAGTTGTTTTTGGCATATGTGAGGTGAGAGGTCTGGAAACTGCCACTTATACCACGATTCAGTCACTCAGAGGCCTGCTTTCAGTTTGATCAGACCGGTTCTGCATTTTTCATCCTGGTGCAAGAGATCTTTCCTGCTAACCCTTCTAAGTTGTCTTGGGTTGGAAAATCATTTCACTCGTGTCTTTTTATGGGTTCTGCTGCTTTAGAAGTTATTTGGAGTCATTATTTAAAGGTATTTGAGGAGTTTGGGGTAAAGCTGAGGCAAGACCCTGTCTTTACTCTTCCATCTTGGTTCTGCCTCCTTGATAGTCACTATTTTGACTTCAGAAAGTTCACATTCTGATTTTCTTTCTGCTTGTGTAATCATTCCTTCCTTGACTGACACAATGAATAAATTGCTGAACCTTAAGGTAGAAGATTTTATGAAACTGGAAAGTGTGAAGTAGTTCTGAGCAGATTTTCACCATGGAGTATCCTTGCGGTCTTTTTATCCAGTCTAAGCAGACAGTGCCTCTTATAAACATCTCCATGTCTGTGTCTGTCTGTGAGTTTGTAGCAAATGTGTCTACAATCCAGGACTACAGGAATGAGACCCTGTGGAAGCATCCTTTATTTTTCCCATTGATGAAGAATCCACTGATTATAACTTCTAGATTCTGTTGGATGGGAAGAACATAGTGACAAAAATAAAACAGAAGCAGCAGGTCCCACAGAATTCTGAGGATATCACCCTCTTCCCCCCTAAGGCCAGGATGCTTTCCTCCTGGAGCAGGATAGCAGTTCTAGGGACATCTTCAGCTATAATATAGGAAATCTGCCTTCTACCCAGAAGGCTGCTCTCACTCTGAGCTACATTCAGGACCTGCCCCTTGAGGCAAGTGGAGCTGTTTGCTTTGTGCTGTCAGCCATCTTGAACCCACACTATCTCCTCCAAGAGGCAGATGAAGCTGACAGCATCACCTCTCAAATTCCCCAAGTTCCTAGGAAGGAGCTGCCCTACACATTTGATGTCAATACCAATGTCAGTTCCCCCCATGGCATCAAAAAATTCCATGCCAACTGTCCCATATGTTACTTGAAGCACTAGGAAGTTGGCAAGACAGTTTCCTTGGTTTCCTTAGCTGAAGGATGTCAGTTTGATATGGATTTTGAGATTCTGGTTTACTATAGGGGCATGAACTTATCCAATGTCTCTGTGGAGCTGGTTCAGGCTGATGCCAAGTCAAGTTCCCTAAAGTAAGAAAAAGCTGTGGTGGTAAGTTTCTTCTTTAATGTCCCTGAGTCCCAGGGAGGGGACACTTTTGGCAAACTTATCTTCCTAATGAACTGCTCAGGGGCATGTCTTACCCAATGAATAACAAATAAGGTGCCCAGTGACAAAGAAACTCTGGTCCTGTGGCTAAGGAGTTTTCCCCTTCACTATCATTTCAATATTCATAGATTTGGATCCTACTTTGAGTCACTCTTTCCAGAAAGTGTGGAGTGCAGATAACAGACTATAGAGGAGAACATGAGAAAAGCAAAGGTTTTACAGGCTGAGTAGGGAAGGACTGAAATCTTAGAGTCACTGAAGGACATTTGTAGCAAATTCTGCAAACCAGCGCACACACACACACACACACACACACACACACACATACACTCCATAGCTTTTTGTCTTCATGAATGGAGAAGTTTGTGGTATATGGCAGGTCATTACTAAAATTCAATGCCACAACCAGAATCTCAGGTCTTTTTCTTTTTCTTTTGGAACTGAAGAAGGGGCTCCAATCTACCTTATTATAGACATTGCTTGGGCAGCTGGGGGCACTGCAAAATTGATCATAGGCAAGGAGAGAATGCAACCCCAAACCCTCCCATATGTAACATGGCCCTGCAGCCGATGGTAAAGGAAGTCACCTTAATCTAATCTCTAACACCTGGGCTGGGAACTGCCTTGCTCTCTTTAGCTCCTGTCATCTTCCAGGGTCAGAAATTAACCATCTATGCCCAGTTATAAAGCAGAAATACATCTAAACTAGTATCAGGTTAGAAATGTCTTCAAAACACATTCAAAAGTGATAGCTTCAGGAAGACAGTGCCATTCTCCCTGGATTCTAAAGCAGATAATAAATTTTCAATTTACCACATGGTTACTAAGTCCTTGATTCAGACCCTACATAAAAACTTACTAATTGCTGCAAAAGAGAAGAAAAAAGTGATGAATATCAGCCTCTGGTGAAATCAGAGTTTTCTCCTCTCATAGAGCCTACATTGCTGTTGAAAAGGATCTTAACTAGTCCATTCAGGGGCCCTTAAATCAGATGAATATTCCATTGGCCTTCAGATATCCCAGACCAATGAAGTGCATGCCAGGTCTTCAGACATATACTTTTTCTCCCATTGCTTGATGTAGTGTAGCTCTAATGTCCTTCATCCTACAGGCCCTGTGTGCTGATACAGTTGAGAGTCATGCCTGGGATGATTGCCATCTCTTTCTCAGACTCTTCCACACTGTAATCTATCAGAGGTTAAACCCCTCTATAGTCTCCACTTCTGTGGTTAATTTCTCTCCAAAAGACAGATGGTTCCTAGGAAACAGAAAAAGCACTGGTATCAACCGTGGATGAGTGTTCAGGCCACATTCTCTGCATTGCTTTATTAGAGGAAAGATTTCCAAAGTTGGGTCACTATCTTGGCTGTGCTGTGGATGTGCATCACTAGTTAGGACAAGAGAGAACAATGGGAACTTCTGGAAAGCAAAGTTGTGGAATAGATCTGGGCTCAATCTGATACTTCCCTGGAAGAATGCATCAAAACCAGCAATGCTCTCCTGAAATCATTTGTAGATCCTTCTGTCTTTGGCCTGTGAGAATATAAATGGAATCTAATAAGTGTTTAATCTTTGGTTATTATTCCTAACACTCTATGATGATGTAACCTGATAATGTGCCTCCCTTCGTAGTTATGACTCTTTCCTCATAGGGACTGGTCAATCAGATTCAATTTGACTTATTCAAGTATTTATTATGGGCCCTACTGTGATCTGAGTCCTGTGCTCAAAGGTAGTGCTATAAAGACAAAAATGATAGCCCCTAACACAAGCAGTTATTGGAAAATGCAACAAATACACAGACAAGTAAGTTGAAAACTATGTGAAAAACAAATTAAAATAATTTGGGAGGATGGAAGGAAGAAGTAACGACTAGGAAAGTAAATAAAGGCCTTTTTCAATTCCATAAAGACTTTTTTATGCCCTATACTGTGCACTATACTGAATCATTCTTCCTGGTTTCCAAAATCCCTATCATTACATAAACCATGAAGTTCTAGGTTTGGGGGATTGAGATATTATTCTAGCTATTCCCCTTTTCCCCCTTTTTTGTTGCTTCAGTTTTTTCCAACTTTCCATTACCTGATTTGGGGTTTTCTTGGCAAAGATACTGGAGTAGTTTGCCATTCCCTTCTCCAACTAATTTTACACCTGAAGAAACTGAGGCAAATGGGATTAGGGGACTTATCCAGGGTCACAGTGTCTGAAGCTGGTTTTGAACTCAGGTCCTACTGACTCCAGGCCTGGTTCTCTATCCACTGCCCCAAATAGTTGCCCCCTTTAGAATACCTTAAACCAAGAGTGATTCCACCCACCATCCATTTTAAAGATGAGTGAATAGAGTGATGGAAGGATTAGTTTGAAGTGTCTTTAGTTTATTTGCAAGTAGGGATTTGAGTTTTGAGGAAAGAGTGAAAATTTAGCTAGAGGTAAGGCATTCATCTACCAGAATTTAAAGATGACTTTAAAAATTTCTTCTTACACTTTATATTGTACACTACACAGACAAAGGTGGTGAGCCCCCAAGGACCTCAAGCATAGAAGCTAGGTGTGGGAAGAAGCAAACCTTAGGTTTATTCTAACCCTGGGCCTGGGAGATGTGGTTATGGAAAGAGATACCAAAACTCCCCACCTCCCAGACTGAACTCTACACTGGACCTTTATGATTCTTCGTGCATGGTCTTTATTTCCTCTGCTTCTACAATCACTAACAAGCTCCCTTTGACAGCTATGGGAGCTGTTGGAGACAGAGATGGAGGTAGAATCCTATGACTCTGAACTACAAGACCCCTGCTTTTATGCCCTGTTGTCTGCTGAACAACAGTAGTAGTAGACTGAACTAGGAGAGAGATAAATAGCTCCCTCTCTGAAATGAAAGAAAAGACATTCTCTGCATGTTATGATATGGCCCTTGTAGCCCCAATTTCTTTATCAGATTCTTAAGCTTTTCAGAAGCATGTTGTTTCCTGCATATGTCTAGTAATTAGAAAAAAATTATCTATGAAGAAAAGAATCTGAATGAAAATTGAACATACTTTTAAAATTTTTCTTGTTTTTGTCTTTGTTTTCTTTTGTTTTTAATAATTTATATGTTTTCAACAATCACTTCCATAATTTTTAAATTTTTCTCTCCCTCCCTCCTCCCTCCATTCCCATGAAGGCATATAATTTTAAAAGGGCTCTATGCTTACATTCTTATTCTTTCTTTTCTTTCACAACACAACTTACATGGAAATTTATTTGTACATGTGTAACCTATGTCAAACTGAAGGAGGGAGGGAGAGAAGACGGAACTCAAAATTTGTAAAATTTGAAAAAAAAAGTGTTAAAATTGCTTTTTTCATGTAATTGGTAACATAAAACATTAAATTAAAAATAATAAAGAGTGAATATTTTAGCTTGAACCTGGCCTCAGACACTTACTAGTTGGGCTTCTCTAAGCCTCAGCTTCCTCATCTGTAAAGTGAGGATCAAAACTGAATCCACCTTACAGGTTTATTGTGAGGATTAACTCAGACTCTTTTTCTCTCTCTGCCTCTGTCTGCCTACCTGTATGTATGCCTCTTTTCATAAATACACACAGAATCATGCACACATATTGGTGCTTACATATCAAAAACTGTATATATATATATGTATATATATACATATATATAATGTATCTTTGTAAATCTTAAATGTATAAAAGTGTTTTAAGAGTGACTTTTAGTGGCTGTCATTTTGACTATTATAAATACAAAAACTAAAAATAAAGGACATATGAATAAAAGTGCTATCTTTGTCCAGAGAAAGAACTGATAAATGGATGTATAGAATAATTGTACACACACACACATACACACACACACACACACTTATCTGTGCCACATGATATCCACCTCTAGGGTTGGGGGAGGATGAAAAAAGGGAAAAAAGACATTTGCATGAAAACTTTATTATATGTTTTAAAGGAATAGGAAGTTGTGCATGACAGATTTGAAATTTTGTGTGCAATCATCTTTCTTTTATTATACTATATTATAGAAATGCTTATTTTATTCCATAAATTAAAAAATATATTTTTGAAGTGGACTAACATCATTTTCTTCTGGCCTTTTTTCTAACTGTGGGAGGTGAGCCATACCCCTGACCTTGTCCTTTCCTTTAAAGTAGACCTCATATTTGGAATTAAAGATGTTGGTTTCAAATTCCATCTCTGCCACTTACTACTTGTTTTGCCTTTAGCAAGTGAATTAGCCCTAACGAAACCCAGGTTCCAGATTTGACTTTGCATGAAGACTCTCTGACCAACTTTCAAAACAGAGTCTACATACATCAGGGTTAAATGACTCTAGATGTTCTCCTTCCTTTCCTATTTAACAACCTTATTTTTTCTTTGCTTTTTGCCATTTTAAGCTTTGTTTTCTTGCTTTCATTTAAATTCTATTGTGTCCACTAAACTTAGGGTACTTCCTCTTCCAAGATAGCTATACAGTTCTCCAGTATCATTGAAGATCATAGTACCATCAGGCCAAGGCTCATTAAAGAGACTTATTTCACTCTTCAGTATTACAGTTTCTTAATCTGAAAAATGAAAAGACTGAGTTAGGTAATATCTAGGATCCTGCACAGACCGTGTCTTTGAAGAGTCAAGCTTTTCAGATCTGAATTTCCTCAGATTGTTCATTCTCATTTCCACCGCAATCATTTCCTCATTGTTTTTACATCTCTCTTCTCCATTTCTACTTCTTGTTGTGAGAACTACCATAAAATCAACATTCTCATTGTCTTTGGAAAGAATGTGCATGTCAACCAACTACTCTATTGTTTAATTCACCATCACAGTGACTTCCCAGATCAGAACATCCTTCCTTACACTTAGATGTATAATTCAAAATTTATAATTTCCCCCATTGGAATGTAAACTCCTTGAGATTAGAATTGGCTCACATTCATATTTGTATCTCCAGAGTTTAACATGCTTTTGGAACAGAATAAGTACTTAATGTGCATTTTTAAAAAATTCATTAATTTATTCTTTCTCTTCCAGATCTAAGTCTGCAATCTAAAAATTCTATTCTGCCCTCTCTGCCTTGGGAAGCCCATTAATTCTCATAGCTTTGACAATTTCATTTATGAAGATTAAAAACACAAGTCTACAACTCCATCCCTAACATTGCTTTGGTTTTCCTGCTCATCTTCTCAACTCCCTAGACAGTGACTCCACATAGATTACTTGATAAATTTCCTGATTCAGTGCTTCAAATTCAACATGTCCAAAACCAAACAAGGTTACTAATACCTTTCCCATTAAACCTGTTACTGGCATTATAAAATTGGAAGACAACCCAGAGATCATCTAATCCAACTACCTCATTTGATGAGGAAACTAAGGCCAAGAGAAGAAAGGCTGTTATAAGCTCATATAAGCAAAAGGTGGCAAAACTGAGATTAGACCAGATCTGATACCAAATCATTGCTGTGAGGTCTATAACACAGTGCCTAGTTTTGAATTTACCGTTTCTGTTAGTGGTACCTAAATTTTCACATTTAAAATCTTTTTTTTAAACATAAATTTATTTATTTAACTTTTTACATTCATTTTCACAAAATTTTGGGTTCCAAATTTTCTCCCCATTTATCCCCTCCCCTCACCCAGAGCATTCTAATTTTCCCTATCACCAATCTGCCCTCTCTTCTATCATCCCTCCCTTCTCTTGTCCCTATCTTCTCTTTTGTCCTGTAGGGCCAGATGATGTTCTATTCCCCATTAACTGTATTTCTCATTTCCTAGTAGCAAGAACAATACTAAACAGTTATTCCTAAAACTTTGAGTTCCAAATTCTCCCCATCCCTCCCACCCCACCCTTTCCCTTTGGGAAGGCAGGTAATTCAATATAGGCCATATCTGTGTAGTTTTGCAAATGACTTTGATAACAGTCATGTTCTGTAAGACTAACTGTATATCCCTCCATCCTATTGTGCCCCCCATTGTTTCTATTCTGTCTTTTGATCCTGTCCCTCCCCAAGTGTTGACTTCAATTTGATACCTTTTCCCATTGCCCTCCCTTCCATCATCCCTCCCTCCCTCCCTGCTTATCTCCTTCTCCCCCACTTTCCTGTACTGTAAGATAGGTTTTCATACCAAAATGAGTGTGCATTTTACTCCTTCCTTTAGTCGAATGTGATGAGGATAAACGTTATGTTTTTTTCTCAGCTCTCCTCTTTTTCCCTCCACTAAAAAGTCTCCTTCTTGTCTCCTGAATGAGAGATAATTTACCCCATTCCATTTCACCCTCTCTCCTCCCCAAACATTTCTCTCACCATTTACCTTAATTTCTTTTAAGATATGGTCCCATCCTATCCAATTCACTCTGTGCTCTCTCTCTCTGTACATGTGTGCATGTACGTGTGTGTGTGTGTGTGTGCATGTGTGTGTGTGTACATCTGTGTGTGGTCCCACCAACTACCCAGATACTGAAAAGTTTCAAGAGTTACAAATATTGTCTTTCCATGTAGGAATGTAAACAGTTCACCTTTGGTCAGTCCCTTATGACTTCTCTTTGCTGTTTACTTTTTCATGCTTCTTCTCATTCTTGTGTTTGAAAGTCAAATTTTCTTTTCAGCTCTGGGCTTTTCATCAAGAATGCTTGAAAGTCCTCTGTTTCATTGAAAGACCATATTTTCCCCTGAAGTATTATACTCAGTTTTGCTGGGTAGGTGATTCTTGGTTTGAGTCCTAGTTCCTTTGACTTCTGGAATATCCTATTCCACACCTTTCGTTCCCTTAATGGAGAAGCTGCTAGATCTTGGGTTATCCTGATTGTATTTCCACAATACTGGAATTGTATCATTTTAGCTGCTTGCAATATTTTCTCCTTGACCTGGGAACTATGGAATTTGGCCACAATGTTCCTAGGAGTTTCTCTTTTTGGATCTCTTTCAGGCGGTGATCAATGGATTCCTTCAATCTTAATTTTGCCCTCTGCTTCTAGAATCTCAGGGAAGTTTTGCCTGATAATTTCATGAAAGATGATGTCTAGATTCTTTTTTTGATCATGACTTTCAGGTAGTCCCATAATTTTTAAATTGTCTCTCCTAGATTTATTTTCCAGGTCGGTTGTTTTTCCCATGAGATATTGCACATTCTCTTCAATTTTTTCATTCTTTTGGTTTTGTTTTATGATTTCTTGGTTTGTCAGAAAGTCATTAGACTCCATCTGTTCCATTCTAATTTTGAGAGAACTATTTTCTTCAGTGAGCCTTTGAACCTCTTTTTCCATTTGGCTAATTCTGCTTTTGAAAGCATTCTTCTCCTCATTGGCTTTTCGAACCTCTTTTGCCAATTCAATTAGCCTATTTTTCTTTTTTTTTTTAATTTTATTTGTTTATTTAATTTTTTACATTCATTTTCACAAATTTTTGGGTTCCAAATTTTCTCCCCTTTTATGCCCTCCCCCACCCCTATACCCCAAGCAATCTAATTTTCCCTATCTCCAATCTGCCCTCTCTTCTGTCATCCCTCCCTTCTCTTGTCTCCATCTTCTCTTTTCTCCTGTAGGGCCAGATGACTTTCTATTCCTCATTAACTGTATGTCTTCTTTCCTAGTTGCAACAACAATACTAAACAGTTGTTCCTAAAACTTTGAGTTCCAAATTCTCCCCATCCCTCCCTCCCCACCCATTCCTTTTGGGATGGCAGGCAATTCAATATAGGCCATATCTGTGTAGTTTTGCAAATGACCTCCCTGATAGTCGTGTTGTGTAAGACTAACTGGATTACCATCCCTCCTAACCTGCCCCTCATTGTTTCTCTTCTGTCTTTTGATCCTGTCCCTCCCCAAGTGTTGACTTCAAATTGCTCCCTCCTCCCTTTGCCCTCCCTTCCATCATCCCCCCCCTTGCAATATCTTCTTCTCCCCCACTTTCCTATACTGTAAGATAGGTTTTCATACCAAAATGAGTGTGCATTTCACTCCTTCGTTTAGTCAAATGTGATGAGGGTAAACTTCTTGTTTTGTTTTTTTTTTTTTCTCAGCTCTCCTCTTTTTCCCTCCACTAAAAAAAAACCTCCTACCTGCCTCTTAAATGACATATAGTTACCCCCTTCCATTTCCCCCTCTTTCCTCCCACTACATTTCTCTCTCACCATTTACCTTAATTTCTTTTAAGGTATGGTCTCATCCTATTCAGTTCAATCTGTGCTTTCTATCTCTGTATGTGTGTATGTGTGTATGTGTGTGCATGCGTGTACATGTGTATGTGTGGTCCCACCAACTACCCAGATACTGAAAAGTTTTAAGAGTTAGAAATATTGTCTTTCCCTGTATGAATGTAAACAGTTCACTTCTGGTAAGTCCCTTAAGACTTCTCTTTGCTGTTTCCTTTTTCATGCTTCTTCTCATTCTTGTGTTTGAAAGTCAAATTTTCTTTTCAGCTCTGGTCTTTTCATTAAGAATGATTGAAAGTCCTCTGTTTCATTGAAAGACCATATTTTCCCTTGAAGTATTATACTCAGTTTAGCTGGGTAGGTGATTCTTGGTTTGAGTCCTAGTTCATTTGCCTTCTGGAATATCCTATTCCACACCCTTCAATCCCTTAATGTAGAAGCTGCTAGGTCTTGAGTTATCCTGCCCAGCTAGTGCTTGGCCTCTGACATTCAAATGGGCTTTCCGCGGCAAGCTTTAGTTCTGGTGCTGGGGTGGAGGCAGGGCGGCCTCTCAGGCTCAGTTCCCTCAGGGGCTTTATGCAGAGACTTTCAGGAATGGAGCGGGTGGGGGCGGGGTGCGGGGCCCGTCTCCCAGGCTCAGTTCCCTCTGGGGCTTTATGCAGAGGCCTTCAGTAATAGAGCGGGGTGGGGGCAGGGCCGTCTCCCAGGCTCAGCCCCCTCAGGCCATTCATGCAGAGACCTTCCATAAAGAAGATCCTGCCTGCTGTTGGGGGATTCCTGGGTCCCGGGCCGCTGCCGCCTCAGCCGCTGCCCACCCCTCTGCCTCCGCCGCTTCCTGCCCCCGTCTCTGCCGCCCCCGCTTCCTCCCGAGGGGGCCCGAGTCACGGAGACGCTCCGCTCCCCTCCTCTAGCCCAGCCTTCTTTCTCACTGATCTGTAGCTTCTGTGGGCGGAGGGACTTTCCCAGCTGCTGGAGCTTCAGTTCCTGAAACCTGCTCGGATCAGTTTCTCTGTGGCCGCGGCCAAGGCCGCGCTGGGGTGGGGTCTGCTTTCCGGGGCGCGACGGACCCCGGGGACGGCTCTTCAGGGCTCTCTAGCACGGAAATCTCTTAAACTCCGTTTCTGCACACCTTGTATTGACCCAGAAGTTATGGGGGTCTCTTTTTACATTAATTCTATGGGCTTTGGTTTCGGAGCTTGTAAATGTGAGTCCTTCTACTCCGCCACCTTGGCTCTGCCTCCCGAATTAGCCTATTTTTCAAGGTGTTATTTTCTTCAACATTTTTTGGGGTCTCCTTTAGCAAGGGATTGACCCGTTTTTCATGATTTTCTTGCATCTCTCTCATTTCTCTTCCCAGTTTTTCCTCCAGCTCTCTTACTTGATTTTCAAAATCCTTTTTGAGCTCTTCCATGGCCTGAGCCCACCGGATATCCACCTTGGATGTCTGGGATAGAGAGGCCCCAACCTCCACATCTTTCCCTGATGGTAAGCATTGTACTTCCTCATCAGAAATGAAAGGAGGAAGGAACATCTCTTCCCCAAGAAAGTAGCTCTCTATGGTCTTATTTTGCTTCTTTTTTCTGGGCATTTTCCCATCCAATTGCTTGACTTCTGAGATTCCCTTCTACCCTCATCTAGATCCACCCAACTAGTGCTTGGGGTCTGAGATTCAAATGCTGCTTCCCAGCCTCAGGGCTTTCCGTGGTGGGAGTGGCTGCTATTCAATGTGAGCTTAAGTTCTGGTGCTTGGGTGGGGGCAGGGCCGCCTCCCAGGCTCAGTTCCCTCAGGGGATTTATGCAGAGATCTTCAGTAATGGCCCTAAACTCCTCTCTGCTGCTCTGGGCTGCCACCACCATTGCCTCTGTCACTGCCTCTGCTGCTGCCTCCCGAGGGGACCCAAATCACGGAGATACCCTGCTCCCCTCTCAGCCAGCTCAGACATCTCTCTCACTGACCTGTAGCACCTGTGGGTGGAGGGACCTTCGTGGCCACCGGAGATTCCATCCCTGAAGCCTGCTCGGATCTGCTCCTCTGGGGCCATGCAGCCAGGGCAGCGCAGGGGTAGGCTCTACTTTCCAAGCATGAGGGACCGCTGGCGACGGCTTTCCAGGGCTCTGAATGAAAATTTCTTCCACTGTGTTTCTGCGCGGCTTGCAGTGCTCCAGAATTTGTGGGGAGTTCTTTTTATAGGAAATTCATGGGCTGTGGATTCGGAGCTAGCATATGTGAATCTTTCTACTCTGCCCTCTTGGCTCCTCCGATCCTGAATTAAGATGAATGAAATTCTTTCATCTATCACCACTCACACATGATCACACGCTCTCTTGAGTCGTTCTCTAAAATCTTCTTGATACAGATGAATCTCCTTTCTCTCCCAGCGTTTATATCCAATCATTTAAAAGGTCTTGTTAATTCCATCAATATATTTTAAATTACTTTTCTCTCCCTTCTATTCAAAGTGTTGCACTTTGAAGAATTGCGTCTTGTTTTCTATTCTCAGACAGGTCATTATATACTTATAATCATGAAGTTTACTTATTAAAGTACTAGTTCAATGCCTCATCATGTTACAAAAAATGACCACTGCTTCACAAAGGCTTTATGATGACAGCACAATCTCTGTGAAGGCCCACCAAAATGGAAAATCTTCCAGTATGTGATCAGTGGTGGACTGTATTTCCAATTTGTAAGGTTAAATTCAAAAGATATCATTGTTGGTTGATTCATAACCAAGAATTTAGTTTTTTGGTCAAAGAAGCTCACTAGAGATAGGTGACTACAAACAAAAAGTGGGATTTCAAAATTCTGCATCTTGAACATAATAAAATCATAGACCATGGTATGATCATATCAATGTACAGCAACAGTAGAGAAAAAGCTGTTAGAGTTGATGAAGCAGAGAATTATGTCCATATTGTTAAAGGTGTTTTCAAAATAAATGTTGAATTATGAAGGCTAATGGCAGGGGAAAGTGTTGAGAGAAAGAGCAAGGAAGAACTAAAGTTGGTGAGAATAAACTCTAGTTGGTTGATGGAAGCAATAAGGATGGAGAAATGTTCCTTTAAATGAATTGGATAGAAGTTGGATGTGGAGAGATTATAATTATAATTGTTGTTGTCCATTTTTGAAGAAGACCAATGACATCATGATGTTGGGGTAAAATAGTGAATGATGTATGACATCTTGATTTAAATTTGAATTGCATTTAAGGAAGAGTTGCACAGTCTTTAGCTCCATTCTCTTTTCCAGAGTAATTTAAATCCAGTGGCAAGACAATAGTCAAGACAACCAACTATGACTCTGGATGCACTGGATGACATTGGCATCTTTGATGTCTAACCAAACTCTAAGAGTCCCATAATGCCTGCTTCAGCCACTGTCATGGTCATTGAAACAAATTGTTCTGATCTGCCCATTCTCCCATTGAGAGAAGTTTTCTTATACTTGGGGTAGACAATCCCCTGAGTCATCAAATGGTTTGAGACCAGTCAGTTACCCTCTACTTGGTTTAGCCATTTGTTGAAATAGTTTTACTGGGTTGTGGCCACTGTCTGTGCTATAGTTTCTTGGAGCCCCTGTCAAAAGTGTAATAAAAATAATAACTAGCATTTATATAATGCTTTAAGACTTATTTGGAAAGCACTATATATAGGGTATCATGTTTGTTTCCACAATAACCCTGTGAGATAGGTAATATTATTATACTTCTTTTACATCTGGGGAAACTGAAGGAGTTTTCAACTTTAATTTGCCAAGTATCAAATAATTAGTAAGTAACTGACATAGGATATCAACTTGGGTCTTCCTGATTCCAAATGCAACACTCATATTCCCTTCACTCCAAGCATTAATAGTGCTAAAGAATCACCTAGAAGCTACTGTGTTGAGCAAGGAGTAGGTCCACCCTTCTACCTAGTCCTGGAAACTAAGGAGAGTGAGAGGTCACCTCAAGTGAAAAATATTGCCTTGGATTACTGTCCTTGGTAAAAAAAAAAAAAAAAGTTAAAAAATGGGGAGGGATGTTGATAGCAATTCTTAAAAATAGATAGACTCCAAAAGGCACAGTAGATTTCTAGGTCAGTAAAAAACTAGGTCAGAGTGTCATAGGGAGGACATGGGCTTATTGGAGTAAGGAGGAAACTTTAGAAGCGAAGGCAGCTTGATTCTAAGACAATGATCAGAACACAAAAAACAATATGATGGGAAATTAACTATATTAGCATGCAAAATCAGAAGAATATAGACACCAAATTCAGAAGAGAATTTGGAGTGCTTACAATGTTTGTACATTGCAATGAAAATGCAATGATCAATCATGATTCCAGAGAACTGATGAAGAAGAGTGCTGCCCATCTCATGGCAGAGAAGTGATGGTTCAATATGCAGAATAAGTTAAATATTTATGGATGTGGGTAATAAAAAATTTGTTTTGTCAGACTATATTTATATTTTGCAAGAGTTTTATGTTTTTACCCCAGGGAACAGGGGATGTGGGAAAGAGAAAAAATTGTTTGCTAATTAGAAAATATTAAAATTAAATAACAAAATCAAGGGCTCAGGGTTTTTTTTGTTCCTTTATGTAGGGAGGTTTCCTGGTTTAAGCCATTGTGGGATGTGCTAAGGAATCAGAGATTTCCACAAGGAGGAGAGACTGTGGCTTTCTGAATTGGATCTGAATGAGGAGAATAGTCTTCTACCCCAATCCCAGATGAAATGAATGTTGCAGAGCATCATGAAGTTAGTCACTAATTATGTATTTAATAAACACTCTCTAGACACACATATCACTCAAATCCTCAAAAAATATATCAAAAAAGATTTTCTAAAAAAAATAGTGAGCTGATTCTCATAACAATTATACCAGCCCCACTTGCTGCAACCGAAGAGGTAATTTGTCACTTTCCCCTTTTAATTACAAAAGTAATTTCTCAGTTTGAGCAGTAGGCATTCAGAATTTTGAAAGGGAAAAAAGAATTTTGGAGAGTGCCATTTGTCCAGCAGTTATTTCTATTAAAGGCAAAACACTTTGGGAGATTTGAGTACTGCCAAATTCACTTCCCACTCACTAGCAACCCAAAACAAATTAGTTAAGTCATTTGTCTAAACTGGCCCTAGTGAAAGCTCAGAATGCTTCAGGCTTAGTGGACTTGAAGAAGCATATGGAACTTGTAGTGTACATATACATGAGGCAGATGGCAGAAGAAAGAAGCCAGCCTAAGGGCTGCATAAATACCCCTATTAACTGGATCTGCCAAGTATGAGTTGAAAGAAGATGAAATATCAGCTCAACTTTTAGATTTATTTTACAGAAGCATCATTCCTACTTGTGATGAATGTATATTGTGGCACAAATTCCAAGTAAACGATCAAAGAAACATTTCCCAGATTCTAAGAGTTGGAAGAAATTTTAGAGGCCTTGTAGTTCAATTTTACCTGGTCAAGAATGCCTTCATATAACTAGCCCAAAAAGTGGTCACTCAGCCTTTTATTGATGTTGTCCAGAGAGGGGGAACAATCTACCTCCCAACAAAATCTATTCCACTTTGGAATAGCTCTAATTTTCAGGAAAATTTTGTTCCTATCAAGCATAATTTTTTTTTATTTCAGACTTCTGCCCATGGCTCATAGTTCTACCCTCAGAATCCAAGCAAAATCCAATCTTTCTTCCAATTGATTTAAATGATTTAAGTACTTGAAGAGGTCAGTTGCATTTCCTTCCTTCAAGTCTTTCTTTTCCAGGCTACATATGCCCACTTCTGACTGGTCCCTAAAATTGTAGGTTATCTAAGATCTTCATAATGTTATTCAACCTCTTTCTAAACATCCTTCTAAAAATGTAGTGTCAGTACTTCAGAAACTATTTAACAAAGCAGAGAAAAATTGTACCACATAACACTTTCTTAGTCTTTTACCTTAAGATTTTCTTCTCTGAAAGGGCCATTCCCTGATTACTTCTTAAAGAGGACTATTCACTGAATGGGTGTTACCTCACTCTAAATGAGTACCTGAATAGGCCAAGGTCTCTCATTGCATCCTGGGCCTTCTCTACTCATTCTGATGAATATATGGTCACTGGATCCAGATGACTCAGAGGGGGAAAGTGAGACTGGTGTCCTTGCACAGCCCTCCCTCAGTCAAAACAAACTCAAGTGCAAGTCATGTCATCATTTCTCTGATATCTTGATCTAAAATGAAGGAAAACACAGACTCTCGATGTAGTCTGATATGTAATTGCTTTTTCTGGGAGACTATATCATATGATACTGCTGACCCATATTGAATTTGGAGGCAATTCAAGGTCATAGGTCATTTTCATATGAACCATTGGGTAATTATACCTATATCACTTTTATGAAGTTAATTTTTTGAGTCAAAGTGGAAGATTTTATATTTATCCCCTTTAAAATTTATTATATTAGGGGGTGGAGCCAAGATGGAAGAGTAGAAAGACAGATCTGCTGTAGCTCTCACTCTAAAACCCATAAAATACCTGTAAAAAATGACTGTAAACAAATTCTAGAATAACAGAAGCCACAAAATGACAGAGTGAAAAATATTTCCAGCCCAAGACAGACTGGAAGGCCAAAAGAAAAGGTCCATCACACCAGGCTCAAAGAGGAGCAAAGCTCATGGAGTCCAACACAGGTATGGCCCATGGACAATCCTATAGCAGGCTTCTGGGTGCAAAATTCCAGATAGCAGCTGTGGTTCCCCAATCCCCAACCCACAAACACCAGAGACAGCTTCAAAGGTCAGTGAGAAAGCTCTTTCATCTGGGTGAGAAGGGAGCAAGGTCTTTCCCCTTAGCCCTGGCCTCAGGCAGCTGCAGTGTCCATTTTTGGAGCCCTCTACTTAAAGACCATGAGGAAATCAAGCAGCTGATCTGAATCTCAGCCCTGAGTGATGGCTCTGGGGTGAGGAGGAGCACTGGTATGGTTGAACTGGAGGCAGTTGTGGAGAGGGAATCCTACTCCCAGGTCCTGGGAAGAAAAGTTTGTGGTTGCTCTGAAACCAGAGTACAGGTCAGGAGAGGAATAAACTCATCTCCCTTGACTGTGACCCATTGGAGAAACTGAGAACTCACAGGTCCCGAGAATATACCTTCCACTTGAAAAGGGACTGAAACATCAAGTAACTGGCTGGGAAAATGCTCAAAAAAGGGGAAAAAATAAGACTATATAGAAGGTTACTTTCTTGGTGTACAGGTATTTTCCTCCATCCTTTTCAGATGAAGAAGAACATTAGAGGAAGGCATCAAACTCAAGGCTTCTTTATCCAAAACCTCCCAAAGAAATTTGCAATGGTCTTAGACCATTGTAGAGTTCAAAGAGATTTTGAAAATCAAGTAAGAGAGGTGGAGGAAAAATTGGGAAGAGAAATGTTAGCAATGCAAGAAAATCATGAAACATGAGTCAACAGCTTGCTAAATGAGACCCAAAAAGCTGCTGAAGAAAATAGCACCTTTAAAAATAGACTAACCCAAATGGCAAAAGACATCCAAAAAGTCAAGGAGGAGAAGAATGCTTTGAAAAGCAAAATTAGCCAAATGGAAAAGGAAATTCAAAAGCTCACTGAAGAAAATAGTTCTTTAAAAATTAGAATGGAGTAGATGGAGGCTAATGACTTTATGAGAAACCAAAAAATTACAAAACAAAACCAAAATAAAGAAAAAATTGAAGACAATATGAAATACCTCATTAGAAAAACAACTGACCTGGAAAATATATCTAGGAGAGACAATTTAAAAATTATGGGGATACCTGAAAGTATCATGATGAAGTATGATGAAGAAAAGATTTCAGATATTATCTTTCATGAAATTGCTAAGGAGAACTTCCCTCATATTCTTGAACCAGAGGGTAAAATAAATATTGAAAAAATCCACCAAACATCTCTTGAAAGAGATCCAAAAAGAAAAACTCCTAGAAATATTGTAACCAAATTCCAGAGTTCCCAGGTCAATGCAAATATTGCATCTAGCTAGAAAGAAACAATTAGAGTATTGTGGAAAAATAGTCAGGATAACACAAGATCTAGCAGTTTCTACATTAAAAGATCAATGGGCTTGTAATATGACATTCCAGAAGTCAAAAGAACAAGACTCACCTACCCAGAAAAAATGAGTATAGTGCTTCAGGGGAAAAATGATCATTCAGTGAAATAGAGGACTTTCAAGCATTCTTGATGAAAAGACCAGAATTGTATAGAAAACTTGACTTTCAAACACAAGCATCTAGAGATGCATGAAAAGGTGAACAGGAAAGAGAAACATAAGCAACTTACTAAAACTGAGCTGTTTACATTCCTACTTGGAAAGATAATATTTGTAACTCCTGAGACTTTTCTCAGTGAGTAGTTGGAGGGATTACATACATACATGCATGTGTGTGTGTGTGTGTGTGTGTGTGTGTGTGTGTGTGTGTGCATGGAGAGAGAGAAAGGCAGGGGGGACACAAGGTTAATTGAATAGGAAGGGATGATATTTAAAAAATAAAAGTAAGCGGTGAGAGAGGAATATATTGGATGGAGAAAGGGATAAATAGAATGGGGCAAACTATCATAAAAGGAGCAAGAAAATTTTTTCAATGGAGGGGGAAAGGGGGAAGGTGAGAGGGAAAAAAATGAAGCTTGCTCTCATCACTTTTGGCTTAAGGAAGGAATAACATGGACACTCAATTTGGTTTGAAAATCTATCTTACACTACAGGAAAGTAGGGGAGAAGGGGATAAGTGGGGTGGGGGATGATATAAGGGAGAGCAAATGAAAGGAGGGAGTAATTAGAAGTAAACTCTTTTGGGAAGGGGCAAGGACAAATGAGAGAATAGAATAAATAGGGGACAGGATAGGATAACTATAGAAAATATGGTTAGTCTTTCACAACATAACTATTATGGATGTATATCTTACATTGAATTGCTTGCCTTCACAGTGGGGATGTGTGGGGAGGAAAGAAGGGAGAGAAGTTGGAACTCAAAGATTTAGGAAGGAATGTTGAGAATTGTTTTTGCTTACAACAGGGAAGTAAATGCATTTAATGACCTAGAAGAAAAAAAGAGAAGATGGGAATAAGGAAGGGAGGGGTGTGATAGAAGAGAGGGCAGATTGGGGGAAGAGATAACCAGAATCCATAGTGTTTTGGGGTGGGGAGAGGGGAGAGATGGGGAGAAAATTTGGAACTCAAAATCCTGTGGAAAAAAATGCTGAAGACTAAAAGTAAATCTTATATATATAGTAATAAAAGTAAACACTTCAGAAATTCAACAAACTGAATGTACCATATGTACCATAATTGTAACATTATGACAGCAGAGCCATGGCTTACAATCTCATGGACAGAAGATTAATTCATAAAAAAAATTTAAAATAATTTTAAAATGGAAATTTGCATCCAAATACTCATATTCTCTAAGTTACATGAAATAGAAAGCTATAAGACAAAACACAAATCTGTCATATATGTTTAAGAAGTCATATTTTTGATAGTGATTCAAATTAAGAATTCACCATTTAAGATGACATTAATTAATGTGTTCCATTTCTATGTATTGGAAGTAATTTTTTAATCAGCTATTTATATTCCAACTCTTGGTATCTTTGAAATGACAGGGAGAGGCAGTAATATACATTAACCTAAGTCTACCACTTAGATTAGGAAAGTCAACTTTCTTCCCTGTGACTTGGTTTATTCATATATAAAATATGGGACAAATATTTTACTTTCATAAAAGAATTATATTGAAGATGATAGAAAGATATGCCAAAAGTACTTTATAACTTCCACCTACAATATAAAGAATATAGCTGTTACCATGACCATCTTTATCAATTAAACAATGATGAAAAACATAAAGGTGACTAGAAATAATCCGTATTAGGGAATAATATAAAACTTGATGAGGATCTCCATAGTCATTCTGTCTTGATTGGAACTAATTATAAAGCAATAAAGCTAATGTCTACATAGCAAAAAAATGCTTTATTAGATTTAAGCCTGTGTTTTATTACTAAATCCTGACTGCCATTCAATCCAATAGTTATAGCTTCCAGTTTTGTGTCATACGCCACAAAATAATCTAAATAGTTGTGCCTTCATCAGTCATTGATAAACAAATGAATAAATAAATAATTGTAAAGAGACAAGCAAAGATCCTTAGAAAAGTCCCTTGAAATTTTCCTTAAAAATCTTCTCCAAGTTTTTAATAACTACTTATTGAATCCAGCAATTCAACCACTTCAAACTACAGCCAAACTGCATTATCATTTGGTCCCACATCTATGCATGTTCACGAGACTTTAAAAAAATGCTTTACTAAAAATTTATCACTTAGCTTTTGCTAAATTTATAGCGTTCTCTTGATTAGCCTGTGCAGTAAACCCCATCAAAAATGTAGAAATGAAATTTAATCTGGAATAACCTGTTCTTGATGAAACCTTGATGTCCTCTTTTTTAATTATCATTTACTCTTTTTTTTATATGTTCACAGATCATTCCATTGATAATAGCTTTTCCATATTTTCCAGGAATTAAAATCAAGTCATTAATATTTCACTTTTCTTTTCTTTTATGAAAAAAGTGAAACATTCACTGTCTTCAATCCTTGTTCTCATTCTCCATACTTTTAAAGATTGCTTATAATATCTCAAATATGACATCTATTATGTCTTTAGCACTTAGTTTATATGAACCAGGGACTTGAATCCCTTAAGGGCAGCTAGGCATACTCTTAAAATCCACTTTATCTTTTTACTCCATGTTAGTTATCTTTTTTTTGTCTTTTCCATTCCAGAGATCATTTTCTCTGGCAGAGAATATAGAAGCAAAATAAGAGTTGAAATCTACATATTGTTACCATCATATTCTAAGAAGGGATTCTAACTCTCCTTTCATCCTTTCGATCCTTTCTTCTTCATTCTCAATTTGAAGAAGACTTTTGAGTTATTGGACAATAATGATATAATAAAGAATAAGTCAAGATGTTCTTATACGTAGGAAACTCAGCAAACTGGGTTAATTTTAATGGTGCCCCATCTTTGGGCAGTTACATCAATGAGAGAGGGGGGAACATGAGGAGGAGAGAAAGAAGAGGAGAACACGAACAAAAAAGAGACAGACATACAGAAGGAATCAGGGACAGACAGAGACGCATAGAAAGCTCCAGTATTAATGTCAAGAAGACCTAGATCAAGTTGAATACTCTAAGATGTGTTAGAAGGATGACCCAGGATAAACCATTCAACCTCTTTATGCTTTGGGTAACTCTCTAAGAATATGGATGATACAGAAAGTGCCAGTTTTATAACATTGGTGAAGGGACTTTCTTCCCTATGGAGTCATCTATACCATTTGAAACCATAGGTCTTATGCTTACCCAAAGATATATATCTACTTTAAAAAAATCAGATTGGTTAAATTTTGACAAGAGGAACTGATGGACAAATGGTTGTATCTAAAACTAGTTTTTTTCAAATGTTTGTATATCTACTGTCTAAAGCAATATGCTATTCAGGGATTAAAGAAAAGAATGAGGAGTACATTTTTGGTTGTAAAAATTTCCAAATTTCTTCATGTCAAATCATTGAATGTTTTTTTGAGGTCACACAAAGAGAAACATGGGGCTTCTTTTATAGATGACTGATTTGTTATATTTTCATCGCTATAATTGAACATGAAAGAGAGAGAGAGAGAATATGTCGTAGTGAAGAGAGAACTGACCTGAGTCAGTTGGATCATAGCTCAAGATCTGTATTTGAATATGTGATCCAAAACATTTAAACATTTAACATCCCAGGTCACTCAGACCAGTCTCTAAAACTATAAATTATAGGGCTTGTGCCAGTCTATATTGTGGAGGAAACTTCCTCATTAGATTTTCCTGTATCAATGTATTCAAATGTATAATTTTGTTTTGTTTTTTAACAGCTTTACTCCTACAATTTAGAAGATGAGTTTGGTAATTGTGGGAGAAGGGAGGAGAGGAAGAAATCAGTATGGTGTCACAGTTATTTCCAAATATAAACATCACTACTGCTCAAATAACCCCTGTAAAGCCTGCGGTGAGGGACAAAAGCTGAAGAATCATCTGGGGCACAAGCTTAGAAATTATTGAATTTATATGTTCTAAAGTGTTTATACCTGCTCTCTTTGTGATGCAAAAAACTGGAAATTACAGGGATACTCATCAATGAGAGAGTGACTGAAGAAGTTGTGGTATATGATTGCGAAAGAGTAAGAAATGATGGACTCTATAATCTTTGAAAAGCATAGGAAAAACTGCAAGAAATCATGGAGTGAATGAGCAAAACCAAGAGAATATTTTATACAGTAATAGCAATACCATTTTTGACTTTGAATGAGTAAGCAATTTTGACTACTATAAAGACCCAAATTAGCTACAAAGGACAAATGAAGAAAGATGCTATCTGTATCCAGAGAAAGAACTGATAAATAGAAGTATGTATGGAATAAGTTTACATATGAGTGTGTGAGTGTGTGTGTGCATAACACATATATGTATGTGCCTACTGGAGGCCATTTTTAGGGCAGGGAGGGGTGGGAGAAAGGGAAAAAAGGCAAAAAAAAATGTACATGATGACTTTATTATATATTTAGAAGGAATAGCAAGTTGTAAGTAATAGATTTGCCATTTCATGTGCAAACATAGTTTTGTTATATTATGTTATGGAAATATTTTTATTCCATAAATTTATAAAAATAAAATGTAATATTACAAAAAAATTTTTTAAAAGAAATAGTAGAATCAAACCTTGAAGATTCTACTAGTTTCAAGGACAATATGCTGAATGAATTTACAGTTCAGTAGAGAGAATCAGAAGAATTGAGTTCCACTCCCAGATTTGTTTATCGTGTGACATTGATTAAGTCACTTAACCTCTAAGGTTACATCTCCAAGTGTGTGTTTCTTTGACAATATTTACAAAATGTTGTCAGAGTTTTTAAAAACTTCATAAAAGACATTAGCATTTGATACTCCTTTTAGCTAAATTCTCTAAACTCACAAGCCTCCTCCGCTCACTAATTTTCTGCTTATCTCACCATAGGGACAATTATTCATGAAGCTCTAACCTGCTTTGGTCAACATGTGCAGCATACAAGAGTTAGGAGATAAAGACAGACAGCTTTTGTCCTTTATTTAGGCATAAATTCTCCCCTAGGAATCCTGAATTAAATGTAAAAGGATGAGAAATCACCTTCTTTTCATTTTTTTTTATTTTTTTTAAAATTAAATTATTTTATTCACTTTCAGTGTTTGCAATCACTTCCATATATCTTGGACTTTTTTTTTCCGCTCCCTCCCCTTCATTCTGCCTTCCCTCCATGCTCCCTTCCTGAGATGGCAGACAATCTTACATAGTTTCTACATGTGCATTCCTATAAAGAGCATGTTACATGGAAGAATTAAAATGAATGGGAGAAACCATAAAACAAAGTAAAACAAAACATAATACAAAAGAAAATGGTCTACTTCCATCTGCGATCCAATTCCACAGTTCTTTTTCTGGATGTGGTAGGTATTTTGGCTCGAGTCCATTGGAAATTTTTTAAGTCCACACATTTTAATGAAGTACTAAGTCTACTGGAAAAATTCTTTGCACACTGTTGTTGTTGCTGTGTACAAAGTTTTCCTGGCTATGCTCCGTTCACTCAGTATCAGTTCATATACGTCTTTCCAGGCTTCTCTGAAGTCTTCCTGTACAACATTTCTCATAGCACAATAGTATTTCATTATAGTCACATATCACAACTTGTTCAGTCATTCCCCAATTGATGGACATCACCTTGATTTCCAGATTTTGACCACCACAAAGAGAGCTGTTGTAAATACTTTTGTACATGTGGGACCCTTTCTGATTTCTATGTTCTCTTTGGGATAGAGTCCCAGAAGTGATATTGCTGGGTCAAAGGGTATGCACATTTTTGTAGACCTTTGGGCATAGTTCCAAATTGCTGTCCAGAATGGTTGGATTAACTAATAACTCCACCCACAAGGAATTAGTGTTTCAACTCTCCCACATCTTCTCCAACATGTCATCTTCCTTTTTTGTCATGTTGGCCAACCTGACAGTTGTGATGTAGTACCTCAGAGTTATTTTGATTTGCATCTCTCTAATCAATTGTGATTTAGAGCATTTTTTCACATGATTACAGTTAGCTTTAATTTCTTCTGAAAATTCCCTGTTCATATCCTTTGACCATTTATCAACTGGGGAATGACTTCTATTCTTGTACATTTTACTCTATGTATTTTAGAAATGAGAACTTCTTCACAGACACTAGTTACTAAAATTCTTTCCCAATTTTCTGCTTCCCTCCTATAACCCACCCATTCTTTAGGACTAGATTGTTTAGTTTCCAAATAATTTTTGGTTTATATTTTCATGGCCTTTGATTACATATAATTTTTATAATATCAGGATCTCAGAATGATGCTTTGACTATTCTGCCTTTCTGCACTGGATTGTGAGGTTTTATGACTTAGTACATGGTCAATTTTTGTATATGTGTCATGTACATTGAGAAAAAGGTATATTCCTTTCTATCCCGGTTCAGTTTTCTCCAGAGATCTATCTCATCTACCCTATCTAGAATTTTGTTCACCTTTTTAACTTCTTTCTTGTTTATTTTGAGGTTAGATTTATCAAGTTCAGAGAGGGGGACGTCGAAGTCCCCCATTAGTGTAGTTTTGCTGTCTATTTCTTCCTGTAACTCCCTTAACTTCTCCTCTAAGAATTTGGATGCTATACCACTTGGAGCATATATGTTTATTAATGAAATTGTTTCATTGTCTAGGGTGCCTTTTATCAGGATATAGTTTCCTTCCTTTTCTCTTTTGATTAGATCTATTTCTTCTTTTGCTTTGTGTAAGATTAGGATTGCTAACCCTGCTTTTTTTACATCAGCTGAAGCACAAAACATTCTGCTCCAAACCTTTTACTTTTATGCTGTGTGTATGTCCCCATTTCAAATGTGTTTCTTTTAAACAATATATTGTTGGATTGTGGTTTTTAATCCATTCTGCTATCTGTCTCTGTTTTATGGGGGAGTTCATCCCATTCACATTCACAGTTATTTTACTATCTGTGTCTTTCCCTCCATCTCCTTCCCCCCACTTTATGCTTTTAATTCAGCCTTCTCCTTTACTTCCACAATAGAGTTTTAATTTTTGACCACTACCTCCCTCAGTCTTCCCTCTCTTCTTTCAACCCACCTTCCTTTTAATACCCTTTTCCCTTACATGTTCTCTCCCTTTTAGCCTCCTCTCCCTTTTCTTTCCCCCTTCCGCTCCTACTGCCTAAAGAGTTAGTTGAATTTCTATACTTACTTTCTATACTTAACAAACTGAGTTTGTTGTTCCCTCCTTGAATCCAATCATATGAGAGTACCTCTCAAACAATGCTCATCTCCCTCTCCTCATTACCTCTACTGTAATATATTTTTGGCCTCTTCCTGTGTATTTTATTTTTTTCTGCCTCCTGCTTTTCATATCTTGTATTACAATCTTTTAACATCCTTGAATCACATTTGCTATCATCACATCATTTAATTTATACTCACTCTATGTACATCCTTTTTATATATCATAGTAAATACTAAATTCTCAAGATTAATAAGTATCATTTTTCCTTATAGGGATATAAACAATTTGCCCATATTGAGTAACAAGTTATTTTTTCCCCTGTTTACCTTTTTATTCCTCTCTTGAGACCTGTGTTTGAAGATCTAATTTTCTACTGAGTTCTGACATTTTCATCAGGAAGGTCTGGAAATCTCTTATTTCACTGAATGTCCATCTCCTTTCCTGAAACATTATGCTCAAACTTGTTGGGTAATTAATCCTTGGTTGTAGTTCCAGCTCCTTTGCCTTACAGAATATCATATTCCAATTCCTTCAGGCTTTTTAATGCAGAAGTTGCAACGTCTTGTGTGATCCTGACTGTAGCTCCTCAGTATTTGAATTGTTTCTTTCTGGCTGCCTACAGTATTTTCTCCTTCACTTGATAATTCTGGAATTTGGTAGTGAGGATTCCTTGGTGTTTTTAGTTTGGGATCCCTTTTGGGACATGAATGGTGGCTTCTTTCGATGACAATTTTGCCCTCTGGATTTAAGATTTCTGGGCAATTTTCCTTGATGATTTCTTGGATGATATTGTCCAGGCCCTTTTTTTCATCAAGGCTTTCTGATAGACCAATAATTGTTAGATTTTTCTCTCCTGGGTCTATTTTCCAGCTCAGTTGTTTTGTTTTTTTTTTTCCAATTAGATCTTTTACATTTTCTTCTATCTTTTCAATCTTTAGATTCTGTTTGACTGATTCTTGATGTCTCATAGATTCATTAGATTCCACTTACCCAATTCTAATTTTTATCAAATTGTTTTCTTCAGTTAACTTTTGCATCTCCTTTTCCATCTGTCCAATTGTTCCTTTTAAGGAGTTACTTTCTACAGTTAGGTTTTGTGCTTCCTTTTCCATTTGTCCAATTGTCCTTTTAAATTCTTCTGTTGGGGCACAGCCAAGATGGTGGAGGAGAAAGACACACATACAGAGGCTACCCCCACACAGCCCATAAAACACCTGTAGAGAGGGACTCTCAACAAATTTTGGAGCAGCAGAAGTGGAGAATAACAGAGTGGAAGAGATTTCCAGCCCAGGGTGACCTGAAACACCCACAGGAAACATCATTTGCACTGGACATGGAGTGGAGCATGGAGCCCAGTCCAGCCTTGGCCATGAGTATGTGCCTGGCTCATGAACAGCCCTCTAGGGTGGAATCTCCAGTTGCAGAATCCCCAGTCCCAGAATCCCCAGTCCCAGTAGCAGAGGGTCTGCAGATCCCTCCACCCACAGGTACCAAAGGTCAGTGATGAGGTTTATTCAGCTGATCAGGAAGGGAAAAGGGCCTTCACATTAGGCAGGCAAGAGGAGTTCTCAGGGCAGCCCCTACAGCAGCATGAGACCAGAGCTGGATCATAAAAACCCCTGTGGGCACTGAAGAACTGAGTCTTACCTCAGCCCTGTGTAGATGCCCTGAGGCAGCTGGTCTTTGTCTCACAATGAACAGAGGCCCTGCCCCTGCAGCTTGACTGAATCCCACCCCCTCAGTGCTAGCTTGGTGGAACTGAAGGTCAGGTGCCTGTGGAGAGGAAACACTGCTAAGATTCTGGGCACAAAAATCCTTCCCTGTGCCCAGACAAGTACACACTTGATTGTGCCACCTTGGAGGAATTTATGTCTTACAGGTCCCCAGAGTATACCCTACACTTGACAAAGGACCCAAAACTCAAGTAACTAGTTGGAAAAATGCCCAAAAAAGCAAAAAAAAATAAGACTATAGAAGGTTACTTTCTTGGTGAACAGATATCTCCTCCCATCCTTTTGGATGAGGAAGAACAATGCCTACCATCAGGGAAAGACAAAAATGTCAAGGCTTCTGTATCCCAAACATCCACAATAAATTTTCAATGGGCTCAGGCCATGGAAGAGTTCAAAAAGGATTTTGAAAATCAAGTAAGAGAGGTGGAGGAAAAACTGGGAAGAGAAATGAGAGAGATGCAAGAAAAGCATGAAAAGCAGGTCAACACCTTGCTAAAGGAGACCCAAAAAAATGCTGAAGAAATAACACCTTGAAAAATAGATTAACTCAATGGGCAAAAGAGGTTCAAAAAGCCAATAAGGAGAAGAATGCTTTAAAAAGCAGAATTAGCCAAATGGAAAAGAAGGTTCAAAAGCTCACTGAAGAAAATAGTTCTTTAAAAATTAGAATGGAACAGACAGAGGCTAATGACTTTATGAGAAACCAAGAAATCACAAAACAAAACCAAAAGGATGAAAAAATGGAAGAGAATGTGAAATATCTCATTGGAAAAACAACTGACCTGGAAAATAGATCCAGGAGAGACAATTTAAAAATTATGGGACTACTGAAA